>JARGYO010000162.1:12696503-13246170 GCA_029206835.1 Rana muscosa
CTGCCACCACCAGCTCCTCCTGCCACCACCAGCTCCTGCCGCCACCACCAGCTCCTCCTGCCACCACCAGCTCCTCCTGCCACCACCAGCTCCTGCCTGCCACCACCAGCTCCTGCCGCCACCACCAGCTCCTGCCGCCACCACCAGCTCCCGCCGCCACCACCAGCTCCCGCCGCCACCACCAGCTCCCATCACCAGCTCCTCCTGCCACCACCAGCTCCTGCCTGCCACCACCAGCTCCTGCCGCCACCACCAGCTCCTGCCGCCACCACCAGCTCCCACCACCACCACCAGCTCCTCCTGCCACCACCAGCTCCTCCTGCCACCACCAGCTCCTCCTGCCACCACCAGCTTCTTCTGCCACCACCAGCTCCTCCTGCCACCACCAGCTCCTGCCTGCCACCACCAGCTCCTGCCGCCACCACCAGCTCCTGCCGCCACCACCAGCTCCCACCAGCTCCCACCACCACCAGCTCCTCCTGCCACCACCAGCTCCTCCTGCCACCACCAGCTTCTTCTGCCACCACCTGCTCCTTCTGCCCCCACCTGCTCCTAGTGCCACCACCAGCTCCTTCTGCCTCTGTCACCTCCTGCCATCACCAGCTCCTGCCACCATCACCAGCTCCTGCCACCACCAGCTCCTTCTGCCACCATCACCAGCTCCTGCCTCCATCACCTCCTGCCACCAGTCTGCAACTTGCAGCCTCAACTACTAGTCTGCTGACTGACTCACCAAGTCCAATTTAAGAGACACACACTGGGCACAGCGACGGCGAGCAGCAGCAGCCAGCAGGCTCCACAGTCCACACATTCATCTGGGCAGGCAGGCAGGGGTCCGTCCGTTGCTCCGGTGGGGGGTATGTGTGCTGCTGTCACTGCTGTGGTCCGTACTCCGACCCCGTCACTCAGGCTCCCGAGTCCCGCCGCTCAGCTCTCTTAGTCTCCCGTTTTTAGACTGGCGGCGGTGTTGGCGCGAAAATGCGCTGAGAGAGGTCATTGGCTGCGGCGCGGCGGGTGGGCTGGGCAGAGGCTGTGAAGGAGTCAGACTCGGCGGCTCAGATTCAGATTTTCTCGGCGATTTCCGGAATTGCGCATGCGCAGTTCGGACCCGATGCGATCAGCACCATTTTTACTGGCACATTTCCCTTACTACGGACATTTACGGACAGGGAAAAAGTGCCTTTTATTTACATATTGTCCATAATTCTACGTACGGTTGACAACACTGGTAGGGATGGGCTTTATGTTTGGGTCGAACATGAGTTCGACTCGAACAATGGCTGTTTGCCCGTTCGCCGAATAGTGAACAATTTGGGGTGTTCGCGGCAAATTCGAAAGCCGCGGAACACCCTTTAAAAGTCTATGGAAGAAATCAAAAATGCTAATTTTAAAGGTTAATATGCAAGTTATTGTCATAAAAAATGTTTGGGGACCTGGGTCCAGTGATTTTAATAATGCTTAAAGTGAAACAATAAAAGTGAAATAATCCTTTACATTTCGTACCTGGGGGGTGTCTATAGTATGCCTGTAAAGTGTCGCGTGTTTCCCGTGTTTAGAACTGTCCCTGCACAAAATGTAATTTCTGAAGGAAAAAAAGTCATTTAAAACATTTTGTGGCTATTAATGAATTGTCAGGTCCCGGCAATACAGACAAAAGTCATTGAAAAAAATGGCATGGGTTCCCCCCAGTCCATTACCAGGTCCATTGGGTCTGGTATGAATATTAAGGGGAACCCTGAACCAAAATTTTAAAAAAAAGCGTGGGGGTCCCCCCAAATTTCATTACCAGGCCCTTCAGGTCTAGTATGGATATTAAGGGGAACCCTGCACCATTTTTTTTTAAATGGCCTAGGGGTCCCCATAAAAATCCATACCAGACCCTTTAGGTCTGGTATGGATTTTAAGGGGAACCCCGCACCAAAATAAAAAAAATGACATGGGGTTCCCCCAAGAATCCATACCAGACCCTTATCCGAGCACGCAACCTGGCAGGCCCCAGGAAAAGAGGGGGGGACGAGAGAGCGCACCCCCTCCTGAACCGTACCAGGCCACATGCCCTCAACATGGGGAGGAAAAACTGGAAGAACCCCCTTGGGAGGTGGGACTTTAAAAGTGACTGACAACACTCAGAGGTATATTGAAAAATATATGAATTTAATCAACGAGTATAAAGACATAATTACAAAGACAGTTTCTTATTAAAATACATGAATTAAATACAGATTCACAAAAAACTGTTTGTATTCAAAAAAGAAAGAAAGAACATAACGTTTTGTAGTCCGACCCGACAGCTGTTTCGGTTACCCTTCTTCGGGGGATTTGTGGACATTAAAATCGGGAGTTGTAAATATTTCCAGAAGTAGTTTGATATTCCATGCGAGAATAGAGCACGTGTGTCGCCGTGTATATGGAGCGAGAGAGAAAAAAGAAACGCACCACAGAAAAAGGCTGGAGCAGGGTCCAAAAATAAACTTTCATACGAAGGTCCCCAAATGGTGACAGACGATGGAGCTAGAAAAGACTCTAAATAAAGAGTCTAGGTTTCAGTAAACCTTCATTTCGAGTAGACAAGAAGAAAAACAGCAACTCCTATCAATTCAAGAAAGAATCTCTCTCATATCTGAGAGATTGCATAAATTATGCATTCCTCTGGCAGTAGAGTGAGTTGTATGAAGTGTGGCTATCTTCTAATTGTTGAGGGAAATACTGTGTAGCTCCTCCAGACTGTAAACTGGTAACGTGTCCTGTGCCCGTGCACTCTACTGCCAGAGGAATGCATAATTTATGCAATCTCTCAGATATGAGAGAGATTCTTTCTTGAATTGATAGGAGTTGCTGTTTTTCTTCTTGTCTACTCGAAATGAAGGTTTACTGAAACCTAGACTCTTTATTTAGAGTCTTTTCTAGCTCCATCGTCTGTCACCATTTGGGGACCTTCGTATGAAAGTTTATTTTTGGACCCTGCTCCAGCCTTTTTCTGTGGTGCGTTTCTTTTTTCTCTCTCGCTCCATATACACGGCGACACACGTGCTCTATTCTCGCATGGAATATCAAACTACTTCTGGAAATATTTACAACTCCCGATTTTAATGTCCACAAATCCCCCGAAGAAGGGTAACCGAAACAGCTGTCGGGTCGGACTACAAAACGTTATGTTCTTTCTTTCTTTTTTGAATACAAACAGTTTTTTGTGAATCTGTATTTAATTCATGTATTTTAATAAGAAACTGTCTTTGTAATTATGTCTTTATACTCGTTGATTAAATTCATATATTTTTCAATATACCTCTGAGTGTTGTCAGTCACTTTTAAAGTCCCACCTCCCAAGGGGGTTCTTCCAGTTTTTCATACAATTAGGGATGTGGTGACTGTCAACATTTACAATCCTGCAATCGTTGGTTTTCTTTCTCTCCAACATGGGGAGGATGTCCCCATGTTGATGGGGACAAGGGAATCATACCCACAACCCTTGCCCTGTGGTTGTGGGGGTCTAACAAAGGGGCCCCCCAGATTCCGCCCCCCCCCCTATGTGAATTGGTAACGGGGTACATTGTATCCCTACCATTTCACAAAAGGAAGTGTCAAAAATTAAAAAAAACACACAGACACAGTTGGGATAAATCCTTTATTAAAAAGAAAAAAAAAGAAAGAAATAATTCCAACGATGTAATCCTCTGAGCAATACGGAGAAAAAAAAGAAAGAAACCGACTCGATTCTCTCTCCATGGGAGGTACCCACGGAATGACGCTCTCCCTCCGTGACAGCTCTTTTATAGCTAGGGCCGGGGGCCACCCGTTATTGCACGGGTAACCCAGCCCCCTCTGACACAACAGGAAATGCAGAGGTTACCCAATGACATGTACGGGTGACCCCGCCCCCTCTGGCATGTCACGGGAAACCGGCTTTGCATTAGAGGGTGCGGGTTCACCCGTACACATCACTGGGTAACCCAGCATTTCCCCCGTTGTGTCAGAGGGGGCGGGGTCACCCACACACGTGACAGGTGGCCCCGCCCTAGCTATAAAAGAGCTGTCACGGAGGGAGAGCATCATTCAGTGGGTACCTCCCATGGAGAGAGGATCGAGTCGGCTTTTTTTTCTCTCCATATCGCTCAGAGGATTACATCGTTGGAATTTTTTCTTTCTTTTTTTTCCTTCCTTCTTAATAAAGGACTTATCCCAACTGTGTCTGTGTGGTTTTTAACATTTTTGACACTTTCTTTTGTAAAATGGTAGGGGTACAATGTACCCCATTACCAATTCACATAGGGGGGTCCGGAATCTGGGGGTCCCCTTTGTTAAAGGGGGCTTCCAGATTCCGATAAGCCCCCCGCCCGCAGACCCCCACAACCACTGGGCAAGGGTTGTGGGGATGGGGCCCTTGTCCCCATCAACATGGGGACATCCTCCCCGTGTTGAGGGCATGTGGCCTGGTACAGTTCAGAAGAGGGGGGCGCTCTCTCGCCCCCCCTCTTTTCCTGTGGCCTGCCAGGTTGCGTGCTCGAATAAGGGTGTAGTATGGATTTTTGGGGGAATCCCACGCCATTATTTTTCTATTTTGGTGCAGGGTTCCCCTTAAAACCCATACCAGACCTAAAGGGTCTGGTATGGATTTTTAGGGGGACCCCTACGCCATTTTTTTTAAAAAAATGGTGCAGGGTTCCCCTTAATATCCATACCATACCTGAAGGGCCTGGTAATGGAATTTGGGGGGACCCCCACGCTTTTTTTTTATTTTAATTTTGGTTCAGGGTTCCCCTTAATATACATACCAGACCCAAAGGGCCTGGTAATGGACTGGGGGGGGGAACGCATGCCGTTTTTTTTCAATGACTTTTATCTGTATTGCCGGGACCTGACAATTCATTAACCACTTAAGGACCGGCCCATGTAGATTTACGTCGGCAGAATGGCACGGACAGGCATATCAACGTACCTGTACGTCCCCTTTAAATGCCTGTCCGTGTGGTCACGCGTGCACCCCTGGCAGCGCGCTCGCGACCCTGCCGTCATCCCTGTGAGTCGGGCCGCGGAGATCCCCGCGATCGTCTCATGGTGGTATAGAGCGGGGAGATGCTTGTGTAAACAACTATCTCCCCGCTCTGACTAGTGACAATGACACTGATCTCGGCTCCGTGTATGCGGAACAGAGATCAGTGTCATGTGACACAGAGCCCATCCCCCCTACAGTAAGAAACACTATGCAGGGAACACTTAACCCCTACAGCGCTACCTAGTGGTTAACCCCTTCACTGCCAGTGTCATTTTCACAGTAATCAGTGCATTTTTATAGCACTGATCGCTGTGAAAATGACAATGGTCCCAAAAATGTGTCAAAAGTGTCTGATGTGTCCGCCATAATGTCGCAGTCACGTAAAAAATCACTGATCGCCGCCATTACTAGTAAAAAAACATTTTTTTTATAAAAATGCCATAAAACTATCCCCTATTTTGTAAACGCTATAACTTTTGCGCAAACCAATCAACAAACGCTTATTGCGATTTTTTTTACCAAAAATATGTAGGAGAATACGTATCGGCCTAAACGGAGGAAAATTTTTTTATATATTTTTTGGGGATATTTAATATTAGCAAAAAGTAAAAAATATATAATTTTTTTTTCTAAATTGTTGCTCTATTTTTGTTTATAGCGCAAAAAATAAAAACCGCAGAGGTGATCAAATACCACCAAAAGAAAGCTCTATTTGTGTGAAAAAAGGGACGTCAATTTTTTTTGGAAGCCACGTCGCACGACCGCGCAATTGTCAGTTAAAGCGACGCAGTGCCAAATCGCAAAAACTGTCTTGGTCATTTAGCTGCAAAATGGTCCTGGGCTTAAGTGGTTAATAGCTGCGAGTTGTTTTAAATTACTTTTTTTCCTTCAGAAATGACATTTTGTGCAGGGACAGTTCTAAACACGGGAAACACGTGCCACTTTACAGGCATACTATAGACACCCCCAGGTTCAAAATTTAAAGGAATATTTCACTTTTATTGTTTCACTTTAAGCATTATTAAAATTACTGCTCCCGAAAAAACTGCAGTTTTTACAACTTTTTTTTGCATTGATACATGTCCCCTGGGGCAGGACCCAGGTCCCCAAACACTTTTTATGATAATAACTTGCATATTAACCTTTAAAATTAGCACTCTTGATTTTTCATGTTCGTGTCCCATAGACTTTAACGGTATTCGCGCGTTCGAACACATTTTTTGCCTGTTCGCATGTTCTGGATGCGAACCGAACCGGGGGGTGTTCGGCTCATCCCTACACAGGAGGGCTCTGACTTTCTGACATGGTCAATGTGTATTGACCAGAACAGAGTTAATAAAATGCTTTCGATAGTTTAACATACCTAAATGTACCTGTTAACGTTGAGGTTTACATACTCTTTAACTGCAACAGCAAAGATGTAGCTTTTTATCCAGAACATCCTTGTGCACCAAGACATATGTTAAAAATTCTACTATTCCTGTGGTAACAAAAGCTTTCATGCACACGCTAAAAATGTCAAACTTGCATTGAAAGACGGATACTGTATGTTTGCTTTGCATAATAGACTTACAACAAATTCTGCAAAGAAATCTTGATCTTTCAGATCTGTTATCTGTATATATCTGTTACATACCAGGCAGAGGCTGAGCTAACGAGAAGGCTTCCATTACACCCCCCCCCCCTTTCCATTACCCCCTGGAGTTGAGAACAGGGCGTAGCAGGACAAAGTATTGCATGGGTGCCTGCGTTGGGTCGAGCACAGCGGATAATTTGAAGTCAGGCTGGTAATTGCTGGGATGCTGTGCATGTGCAGAATTAGGCACACAGGTGAAGCACATGAACCTGAAGTTGCGGGAAGCAAGCTGTAGTCAAGACTATCCAGAATCAGCAACAGCTGGGTAGCAGAGGTACCAAATTGAAAGACAGGAGCAAGGTCAGAAGCTAGGCTGGGATCAGTATCAGGCAGGCAGTGGAGGTACCGAATCAGCTGGAAAAGTCGGAACACAAGCCAGAATCAGAAACAGGAGATCAGGATACAACGGAATCAGAAATCAAGCTTGTTCAACACATACACTTGATCCTCCTGACAATATCCTTACTTTGAGGAATTACACTTGCTACTGAAAGTTCACATAAGGGAGATATGAGGCAGGTTTATTTGAGATACAAGAGACAAAAATATTATTCAGTGGCTGAACGGTATGTAAGTAGCTTAGTAAGGTTGAACATTAAAGGGAGATCTGAGGCAGATTTTATCTTGAAATAAACACTAGAATGTATTATAGGAGAGACAATATTGACAAATAGCGGCTGAGTAGTATGTAAGTAATCAGAGGATAAGGCCAATGAGGACGGGTGCAGCTGAGTGTAGACAACTGGAGACAACCTGGCAGTAAGTTCCAGTTGCTGGAACATCACTGCCTCTTTCTGCTCTCTGTCACATATTCCCTCCCTCTATGGGTACCAGTACTATTCCGCCTACTCTACATTTTCCGTTTCCAGAATTAGCAAAAAAAGAAGGGGAGGAAAAAGGGGAATAACTGTTTGCTCTGTGCCTGACAGGAGGAAGAAGAGGAAGTCTTTGTCAGTCACTTAGCTACATACTCTGTTTGCTGTGGTTATATGGCCACTGTGAGATAGAAAAGGCAGACGTGCATTGCCTCTATATGTTCGGATAGACCAGTGCTTTTTCCTGAAGAAACCACTTGCTCCCTACTACTTCTGTTTGCAGAACCTCTGCCACTCCCTTTTGGCCTAGGGCAGTTTTGTCTGTGTAAGCAACAAGTGTACATTGATGCCCCAAAAATAAAAAATAAAGGCCAGAGCAAAAGAAAATATATTAAAATATACATTACCTACCCCAACACCAGACAAGGTTTACCTTACCAAGCTGGCCAATCACTGCACAGGCTGCAGACATAACACCCAACCAAGCACCTGCGCCCCAACATTAAATTCCATCCTTATCTCCTGCGTGATAGCCAAATCCACTTATTAACTATTTGCAGTCTCAAGGGGCAGCTGCTTTGGGCCCCAGAACAATGACTTAGGGTTAGGGGTTAGGGTTAGAGGTTAGGGTAAGGGTTACCCCTTGAAGAATAAGGCTAGGACACAGGAATTGGAATAGGGACCTCCCACAGAAGTCAAAGGTCAGAAGGCATGGCTGACCCACCCCCACCAAAGTGTACCGCCTACCACAACTAAGTCAGGAATGAACAAGTCGGGGAAAGCTGCCCCTTTTGCCCTGCGTTTAAGACGGCCCTTCATAATGTTTTTAAAGTGGTTAGGAAAAATGTAATTATTTTTTACCCTAATGTCCTCTTCCCCCTGCCCCTAAACACTTATATGACTCCTGTCATGATACAGCTCTGTCCCCATCTATCTGTTGCACTGCTCAACTGACTTCCTGGTCTCAAGGGAGACACAAGCAGCAATAGGATCCTTCTGCTTTTAGTCAAATCCTGTGAGAAGGAAGCGGGGGGATGTGGCCATCAAAACAGAGGTAAGGTGCAATATCGTATGTACATATAACCTCTTTTTATGTTTGCTTTCAGTATCACTTTATTGTAATATGGGTGTAGCAGGGGTTACCATTTAGGGGGAGTATCTGGGTGGTAGCATGGCCCAGATACACTAATTGTTAGTGATCTATGACCAATTTGATTTGTGGAGGATGTAATGGTGTTCAGTTCCCTACGGCCCCTGGGTGGCGCTGTCGCCTTGGGCTGGGGTTGAACCATCATTGTAGAACCGTGCCCTTTGTGTCCTCTCGTGGCAGTAGTACGGCGGGGCGACGAACCCGCTGTGCCTGCTGGGAGAGGGTATAAAGGGGCCGGACATTTTGCGCACGAGGTCCGAGCCCCAGGCACCTTCAGCCTGGGGGCTGCTGTTCTGTCGCCTGTGCCCAGGTGCCCTCGGCCTGGGTACGAGGGAGTTCGAGTTCCATCCCAGGCACCTTAAGCCTGGGGTGAGGTACTAGCTAAGGCCTGGGGCCCAGTACCTTCGACTGGGTCCCGCATGGGAGAAGATACCTAGGGGGCCCACCGAGTGAGGGAACCCGAGTCTCGGTCGAGGAGAACCAGGGAGGTGACCTGGCCTGAAGACCCAGCTCAGCATTGGCTGGTGACAGTGCAGGCCTCTGGGGACCGTCCAGGATGGATCATCTCCCTAACAGGGGTCGCCATTAGAAGGTAGTTCATGTTCTATGGTCTTTGCAGAGACCCAGCTACATCAGGTCGGTGGAAGAGGCCTATTCTAAGGTCTGTGGCAGAGACCTCATCATTCACCCGGTCTGTGGCAGGGACCAATCTCACGGTCGGTGGCAGCGACTGTGCGCCAAAAGTTGTTGTGAGCTCCTAACAGCTTCTCTGATCCGAAAGGATTGTGCCTGAACCCTCACCCCACCAAGTTCGTGTTTGTATCAACCTGTCTCCTTGCAAAGAGGCATATTTATCTCTGCAGAAATAAATATAGATGTTGTACTGTCACCTGGTGTGGGCTTACTTTTCTGGGAGCAAAGTGTTCTACATTCATCTATCTACTGGTCATTTTTGAAGTGGAATCTCTGGACAGGGACACAGACCCGAAGGTAAAGATCTTAGCTCAAACCTCTACACACCTAAGAGGGGCGAGCTGGTGGCAGCACCTCACCCCTCCCCCTGGTCCCCCTAGACGAGTAAACCAGCCGAGAAGAAGAAGGGAGAGAGCTGGTGGGACCGCTACACGGGGATGTACATATTCGGCCCGCTGCCAAATGTCTTTGGGTGAGGGGAAGAACATCACATATACTTATAACTGGCAGGCTAAAGGGAAAGTGCTCAGCGGTGTGTGTTGCTGTTACCCTGTTACCTGGTAAGGGGTATATACAACTGCAGATGGTCAGCCTATATTAGGAAGTTCATATCTTCCTTGATCTAGTCATTATCGCTCATTCAGGCACTGCCACACAATGTATGTTTTTTTTTTTTTTTGGTACCCCTTACCTGTTTAGCTAACCATTTTGAAATTTTGAGAAACTAACTAGATTTGGGCCACCTCAGTGCATTAAGAGCAATTTCCTCCAAAGACCAGTGTGGACACAAAATTATTCTCCACATGCAGATCACTTTAGGTTGCCTAAGTGGCCATTCACAAAACTTACAAGATGTGAATTATGCAATAATAGGTATTCACATGTCTCATAACATTACATATACCAAAAATTTAGGGATTATTCCTCATTTCAGAACAGTGGAAAGAACCATACAAACCTTTGCTGTACATCCCATGAGCTAGATGCAAACCCAGAAACGCTGGTGTATAATGCAAATATACACCAGCAGCCAATACTTTAAAACGTTTGTTACCCCAACACTTCATATTGCTGATATGTGCCTACTGTACCATGTACTTGTATGAAAAAGTATCCTGCTCTCTTTGTATTGCTTCCTTTATGTGAAATCCCTTGTGTTCCTGCTAGTCCCCTTGCTTTCCTATTAAAAACTAACCATACTAAGCAGGAGAGCACATTGTTGTCAGTTCTCTAGCTATGCTGGGAACTCTGCATACTCTCCTCCAATGATCAGACTTGTCTTGACAGGCCCACGCTGCACAGCCATTCACTGGCAAGCTTAGTGTACTGTTGTTTCTCCTCCCCTTAGCTCTTATGCAGCTGAAAACAGAATTGTGTATTTATAAAAAAGGGAAAACAGGTATTTAAAATGTTTTTTTTTATATCTATGCAGTTTGCCTTTCATTTATATATTAAACTGAATGGATTGTTTTACAAGGTGATCGTTTACAATCACTTTAACTACTGTATATATGAATACAACATAAAAGATGTATTGACAATATAAATGTAGCGCTACCCCCCAAGGAGCTGCTGGTTATGTTGAGTCCTCTGTTCTTACCATGACTCTAATAAATGCCTCAGCACTACTGACACCTGAGGTTTCCCACTTTAACAAAAGTTTCCAATACTAGACATGTGCGGTTTGTTTCGTTCCGAATTAATATTCGGATAAACTTTTCATTATTCGGAGATTCGGATATATCGGAATACCCAATCTACAATATAAACAAATTTTACTGAATGCTCTGAATAATGTAACAAAATTTGTCTGAATTTCAAAAATTCGGACTGAAATGCAAATCTAAATTTTACATTGAACTCCAGTTGAATTCTCACTACACATATTGCTGAAATCAAAGTGTTATTAATGTACCATTTCGAAATAACGCTGCTTTTGTTAAGCCAAAGGTGATTTAAAGAGTCATTGTAATCATTTGATGGAGATTTTTCTTTTAGTTGTTCACTTTGTTGCATTCGAATCGAAAACAATACAACATTTTCATTTCGACCAATTCGAAAATGTATCGATTTGATCGTTTCGAATCTTAAAAAAAAAAAACTGTAAATTCAAAGAAAAATTGAAAATACGAATTCCGAAAACTAATTGAACGAATCAACTGGAATTAACTAAACAAAATAACTAGATTATCGAATTATAAAAAAGTCCTGCAAGCAGCATCTTTGGGGGGGGGGGTGGTTTGGGAGTGCTGTATACAGCGCTCACAAAACGTCCCTGCCCACTGCAATGAAGTGCCACAACATGGGCGTTTTTAACCCCTTCTTTGTCCCCTAGCGGGGGTTAAAAATGCCCTGCTAGCAGCCGAAAAGCACTGCTTAAACAGCGGTAAAGCGCGGCTAACACTAGCAGCGCTTTATCGCTAACGCACGGGAGGCCCCAGTGTGAAAGGGGTCTAAAAAGGGCGCTCCAAGATTGACCAAAAATTCACCTACAGAAGTTATAATGAGGATAAATAGCTCTAAACAGTGGGAGTATATCAGTACATATACAACTGGAAAAACTGAGTTAAAAAGCCTGACTTGAACTCAAAAATCAAAGAACTTTATAGAATATATAACATTACTCACTTGACTATAATAAGTTCACACTTTATTAATCTAAAATAATAAACAAAATGGAAAAAATGGATATATGCAATTATGCAAATCTGATGTGCATTAAATGGTACCAAACCCACATCATACACACCTAAAAACATGCATCCATCTCTCACTACATATATACTCAATGAGTCCCTAATAAATAAACATGATATCTTGGTTAATAAGCAAAATATTAAACAATCAAAGATAATGGTGGTGATCTCATGCATGGTGAAAATATAGCGCTACGAAACCAAGGAGTTCAAAATGCAAATGGCCATACAGTGATGGTATCCTCGTGAAAAGATGATGGTAAGTTTCATAAGTATCAGTATCAATACTCCAAGATGCCAAGCACAGGAACAAATAGAGAGACATGGATCATCAACATGCCAATAGCTATACGATGATGATATCCTTATGAAAGTTGATGGTAAGTATCAAAAGTGTCAATGCTCCAAGGTACCAGGTACAGTAACAAATGGAAAGATATAAATCTCTAGTGTAACTCATATTGTGAAGTCTCCCATGATTGTAAGGGAGAATAAAATGACGTGGTCCAGGCCAGAATACACAGTATGTTCACCAAAACAAAGTCAATGACTGTTGGTATAATTCCAAAGTAGATTCTGTGAACAAAAACTCCCTCGCATATCAATGTACATTCAAATAAGCCATTCCTTTAAGTACCTTGAAAGGACGTTCTTAAAGTATATGGACAAGACCCCCAGGTCAAAAAGTTAATTGCTATATTGTCAATAAACAGGCATGTAGATTCTTGTTTGATACTTATCCATCCAGTGGTTCATAGGGCCGTGGTTCCCATGCAAAAGAGAGCAACTCTTGTATATACGTAGCCATACACCAGCAAATCATCAATGGGGCTGGGAGAGGGGGTGGAAGCCAGGTATGCCTGACTGGTTTCACCGGGCACAGGCCAACAGCTTCAGAGGTAAGGATAAAGCCTCACTGACTATCTCTCAGTGAGATAGTCTTAAAAAGTGATGGGCCTCTTAGGATACTTAAGTGAGATGGGCCAGGTAAGTGGTCAAGGTTCTGTGGTAAATGCTCTGGCCAAACCAGAAAACTTCCCAAAAGATATGCACAAAGTCCACATGCGAGACAGCAATGGGTCAATGACTCACTCCCCAGCTTTCCTTGATCTGTTGCAGCAGGCATTTTCATTGCGGGGGCCCCTCTTTTTAGTGGTGTTTACTCCAGGCAGTTTTCTTTGGTGATCCAATGCAAAGTGAACCCGATGGTACAGTGGCGGTATTTCAGCATCTTTGCAGCAGTCCTGTGCAGTAGCAGGTCACTAGGTTGGGTGGTACACTGTAACTTCCCAGTGGCAAGAATGGCAGTCCTCTGAATGGGACCTGTTGGCAGCAGACAGAAGTGGGCACTTTATAAGCCTCAGTCCAGCGATTTGCAGCCAAGCATCTCTCTGGAACATGCAGGCTCGCCGATGACACAGCACATAGTCACTTACCGGCCTCCTAAATTCTTTCACACTCTATCTCTCAGCAGCAGGTCCTTCCTTTCTGCACTGGCTTGGTACAATCTCCCAACGACCTCTGCCCTGCCCACCTCTGTATGTTGTTTATGTATGTTGTTTAGCAGACAGCATGGTTTTTATCACTACCGTCCCTCTCTACCGGTCACTGATTTTGAGAATGCTGTCGGATTTACAACTGACAGCTTCCTAGCATCCCCAAACAGTGGGCAGTGCCTGATGGGGAAGCTGAGACACTAGTTCCCCATCAGGTTTGCACTTTCCTTGTGATTGACAGCTGGCAGTGGGTAGATTTTATAGCTAATAGCAGGCTGTCTATTGGCTATGGATCCACCCACTGTCTGCTGTCAATCACAAGGAAAGTAAATCCCCATCAGGCCCCGCCCACCCAGCTTCAAAACTCCTCAAATGGTTTTTGCAATTCTATAGGGGTCTATGGGAATGCAAAACCCACTTGAAGCAGGTAAAATAAAGACAGAAGATCACCTGCAAGTGAAATGCACCTTTCAATGAATTCTGAATCTCATAAGAAACTAAATCTGATATCAGACTGATGAAATTGGCACAAGCAGAAAGCCTATCGTCACAGACTGTTAAAGTGTTATTAAACCCACATCATTAAAAACTGTCAGTACATGCTGTTCATACTCACTCAGTCACTATGGGCTTCGTTTACTGTATTTTGCGAAAAACCTGGTTAATCCTGCTGTTCACCGCCCCTCTCACTTTGTCTGTGTCCTAACTGCAGCCTGAGATTGTGTAGATCAGCTGTTGCCACATCTACTGAGCATGCTCCAGGTTCAATTCTCTTCTAAGCTGTTCATTTCCTCCTTTTTCTTATCTATGCAGCCCACATGACGATAGATTCATATACTGTATGTGGGGTATACACCCTGGATAAATGACAGCCCGCTCTGTCCCTCCTCCTCCATGCCCACTAAACAGCTCTGTATTATGGCGGTGGGGTATTACATATTGATTGATGGAGGAATCACCTTCCTGTAACTGATATTAATTTGATGTTAATTTGATATGTGTGTTTGATAATAATTTTGTAGTTGCCTTTGTATTCTGAAATCTGTTTTTTTTTTTTTTAACATGTGACCGGCAGCAGAGAACTTGAAGCTCCTCCTCCTTTCCAAGCTGATAAGCTGGGAGAGAGCCGAGTCACATGAAAGCTGTGTATCAGTTATGAAAAAAGGTGCTAAGATGCTTTTTTATTAATAAAATAGGCACAGTGCCATCATCCATATACATAAAGAGAAAAGATCATTTAAATTAAACAGTGTGTGTTTAGTATCACTTAAAGGCTTCATTTACACTTGTGGTTGGGGAGCAGTAAAATCACACGGCTAAGCCACATTTTCACTGCCCCTCAACAACTTCCCCTTAAACTGCAAAGGCAGCAGTGGAGGGAGGAAATGCAGTGGTGATGATGCTTTGCATGGCAAAATGTATCCCCACTGTCACTCTAAGTGGACCCGTTCACTTAAATGTACACAGCTGTGGTACAGTGGTAATGAATTTTAGGGGTTAAAACAGGCAGTAAGGAAGCAACATAATGCCTCCCCACTGCCTTTTAAGCCCTCTAAAGAAAGATCCACCACAGATTGCTCTTCAGGAGGGCAACACAAGTGTAAGCTAGCCCTAATCAAGTGTCATGGGCCCTCCAAGTTTAAAAAGTTTATTTGTAAAATAAAGATTTTATATGTAGCACACCCCCGTAGGAGCTGCTGGTTTAGATTTGGGCCTTGCACGTTACCTCACTGTTCGTTGTCTAGGGGACGAGAGTCTATAGTAACTTTAACCACTTCGCGCCCGGGCTATAAGAAAAAGACGTCCGCAAAGCGGTCGTCAATTGCTGATAGGACGTCTATGGACGTCCTCTTATTTACTTCTGCGATGCGCGCCACCGCGGGCGCGCATCGGGGAAAAACTGTGCCCGCCGTGTCAGGCGAGTGCCGATGCGCGTGCCTGGCGGCCGCGATGTCTGCCAGGTACGAGCGATCGGCTGTCACAGAGCAAGGGACGTGGATCTCTGTGTGTAAACACAGAGATCCACGTCCTGTCAGGGAGAGGAGACGGATGGTGTGTCCCTTGTACATAGGGACAACCATCAGTCACCTCCCCCAGTCAGTCCCCTCCCCCCCACAGTAAGAACATCTAGCAGGGAACATATTAACCCCTTGATCGCCCCCTAGTGGTTAACCCCTTCCCTGCCAGTCACATTTATACAGTAATCAGTGCATATTTTTAGCACTGTTCGCTGTATAAATGTGAATGGTCCCAAAAATGTGTCAAAAGTGTCCGATGTGTCCGCCGTAATGTCACAGTCACAAAAAAAACATTACTAGTAAAAAAATAAATAAAAAAATAATAAAAAAAAAATCATATTTCTATTCCCTATTTTGTAGGCGCTATAACTTTTGCGCAAACCAATCACTATACGCTTATTGCGATTTTTTTTTTTTTACCTAAAATATGTAGAATACGTATCGGCCTAAACTGAGGAAAAAAATTGTTTTTTAAAAAAAAAAATGGGATATTAATTATAGCAAAAATTTAAAAATATTGTGTTTTTTTCAAAATTGTCGCTCTATTTTTGTTTATAGCGCAAAAAATAAAAACCGCAGAAATGATCAAAGACCACCAAAAGAAAGCTCTATTTGTGGGAAAAAAAGGACGTCAATTTTGTTTGGGAGCCACGTCGCACGACCGCGCAATTGTCATTCAAATCGTGACAGCGCTGAAACCTGAAATTTCGCCTGGGCAGGAAGGGGGTTATGTGCCCAGTTGTCAAGTGTTAATGTCCACACAAGTTATGAATCCTTTTCTTCAGACTTTATTTCCAAACAAACTTGCATAGGTAGAGAAATGGAAGGTTAGTGGAAGGTTCAGGCACACACAGCAGATCACTGGGGAAACTTCTAAGCTTCAAAGTCACACTCACCACTCTCCTGCAAGTGGGTATTGCTCACCCGGATAGGCCCCTCTCACCTGGCCTAGCAGCCGGGATGATGCACGAACAAATAAAGAAATAAAAGTCTCTGCCACAGACCTTTAGGATGATTACGTTGAGCCATTCAATAATCCTCTGCCACAGGATTTTAGTACACGGATATCCAGCCTTACAGTGTAAGAGCCTTTAAGCCAACCCGGCAGACTGTAAGGTAACTTTAGCTACGGTGCATCCTCCAATAGGGTCACCAGGCCTTCCTCAAGATACCAGCCTTCCGCTTGGTCCTCTCCAGGACAGGTCCTCCCCTGGTTTCCTCCATTGAGTGGCTTCCTCCCGCAGGACAGACAGCACAGGATCACCTTCAAAGCGTAGGCTCCAGTCAGGACTACTGGGCCTACTTGGTAGAGATGCAGCCTCGGGCCAACGTGGCTCCGCGGTTGAAATTCCAGTAACACATACCTCAAGCCAGGAGGGCCACGAGGCGAAAACAGCCTCAAGCAATGGCGCCTGCCCCTAGAGAATCCTTCTCCAGCATGCTCAGCGGGGAGACCACTCCCACTGAGCTGTTCCCAGGGAAAGATATCCAATACACTTTGACTTGCTTGCGCTCCAACATTTCCCTGGGGTGGTAACGCCACCTGCAGGCAAACAGTGGGAAGTCTTTCCAAACACAGCCATAGCCGGAACAGAGGCTAATTTAGCCTTAATCATACAAAGTCTGATCTAACTACCAACTCAGACATCCACTAAATTTAACATAGCGCCTGGTCATCAGGAGCAGGGCGCAACATATACATATAGGAAAATGGAAATAATATATCAGTGTATAAAACATATAAACGTAAAAAAAAAGAAAAAACTGACCCAAACTCAGGCCTCGTACACACGGCCGAGATTCTCGTTGAAAAAAACATGTCGTTTTTTTCGACGAGATTCTTGGACAAGAAACTTGTCCCGGCCGAGTGTACACACGCTCGTTTCAAAGAACCCGCGGTTCTTTGAAAGGAGTGTACGCGGTGACGTCATCGACTACGTCGAGCATGCGCTCGTCACATTCGATGCCGTCGCCGCCATCTTGGTATACCCTACGTATGCCTAGGAAGCTACCGCGCATGCGTCGAATTCATTTCGAACATGCGCGGGCTTCCGGGCGGACAGGTAAGTGTACACACACTCACTTTTCTCGTCGAGAAACACGCCGAGGAGAATCTCGATGAGAAAATAGAGAGCAGGTTCTCTATTTTCTCGTAGAGGTTTCTTGTCGGTTTTCTCGACGAGAAACCCGCTAGCAGCGTACACACGACCGATTTCCTCGGCAAGACCTCTCTGCCAGCAAGTTTCTTGCTGGTTCTTGCCGAGAAAATCGGTCGTGTGTACGAGGCCTCAGTACAGCTTCTCTTTAAGAAATCATCAGCCAGAGTTACTAACTAGACTATGAGGGGATAGCTTTCGTCAAGGAAGTACTTCAGACTTAAATAGACATTGTTAAACAGGTATTTGCAATAATTGACGCAAAAGAGCCTGACTGAAGGCCAAAAGGTTGATGTGCTGAAAGTTAGCAAATTATTTCAACAATGGAAAGATATGCACAGCTGAGAGTTATCGCCATGAAGTGTTTTCTGAGGTCAATGGAATAAGCTGGTAATCTAGCTCTTGAGAATTTGGTATTTTTGAAGATGTAATGTGTTCAACACTGAGGACAGCAGAAAAAAAATTTAATATCACAAGAAAAAAAGTAAAATACGCTCTAAATAAAAAATACTGTATGATCTTTAAATGGTGTATCCCAAACACTTTATGTAACAAAATATTTATCAGCATAACTGTATACTTGTGTAGTTGAGTTGTCCCTAAAACACTTTGTTAATTATTTAACAACGACACCTATTTTGACCTCTAATCCACTATTTGAGAGCCACTTAGTTACATAGTTACATAGTAGGTAAGGTTGAAAAAATACGGGGGGGCATGACCGGATGCGGGAGTGAGTGAGTGAGAGTGAGCGCTTTCCCCCTCTCCTCTCCTCGCCTCTCTCCTATGCTTAATCTCTACCCCGGGGGGTAGCTCTGGACGCCGCAAGCCGACCGCTAGCAAGAGCTAGAGTGGAGGGACAAGCTCGCGGGCGCCACTCGCGGGCCGCTCGCATTACCTGCATGACCTGACGTCATCGTCCTGCTGAATAACCTTTTTTTTTTTCCTTTGCTCTGTATGTTGGAATAAGGACACAGTCTGGAGGAAGAGTGACTGATATACCCTCCTTGGAGCCCTGAGTCTTGAACCCAAGCGGGGTGATAGCTTTCTGTTTATTTACTCTAGGAAGAGCTGGGAATATTGTAAGGCTTTAAAGCAGGTGGCAAAGCAAAGACAGTATATTTTCTCTTTACTGTCCTCCTTCTGCCTTCAGCTTCAGGTAGAAGGTTAAGGAGCTGGAACAGTGAATTGTGATTTACCAGCTGTTTATATTGACTATGCCATCGCAGCATACCACAAAGGTGAGCCAGGCAGCTGCTGCTAAACTAGAGCAATTTTCACATACGCAGAGCCAAACCCCCCCCCACAAAATAGACAAAAGTCCAGTATGTTATCTAAACCACAGACGGGAGCCAATGCCGCAAGGAAGAGCCAGGGACAGGGCCAGGTAACCCCTGTGAAGGGGGCAAAGGCCCCCGTAGGAAACCTATTGTGGGAGGGGGCGGACGCAGTCCAAAATCACCACATAGAGTGGAATCCTGGGGGGAAACAGAACCGTCATTGAAGGAAATACTGCACGCAATTAATTCCTGTAAATCCTCTATTAACGAACTATCTGACCAGCTAAAAACCGTTTGGGAAGAACTCTCCCTTGTCAGGCACGACATGAAAAAAGTACGCAAAAGGACCACCGCACTTGAGGGGAGGCTTAACATAATAGAGGATGACCTGAACCCTTTAAAACGGGAAATGAGGACTATAAGGGAACAAATGACCAACTATCAGATAAAGATCGATGAAATGGAGAACAGGATGCGAAAGAAGAACGTGAGGATAGTAGGCCTCCCCGAACGTAGTGATGGACCAGACCCCAACAGTTTTCTGGGAAAATGGTTTAGAGACTTATTTGGGGAACAGACCTTTTCACCTTTCTTTGCACTAGAAAGAGCCCACAGGGTCCCCTCTAAACCCCCTCAACTGGGAGCCCCCCCCCCCCCAGTTATCTCTTGGTAAAAACATTTCACTACAAGGACAAAGTAACTATACTAAATATAGCCAGAGAAATGGGTAATGTTCTTTACAATGGTGTCCATGTACCCTGACTTTTCACCTGACTTACAAAAACGGAGGGCCAAGTTCGGAGATGTCAAACGTAAATTACAGCAATTAAAACTGAACTATGCACTACTATACCCAGAAAGACTGCGGATAAATGCCCAGGGGGGGACTGTGTTCTTTGATACCCCAGAGGGAGTGGAGGACTGGAAAGCAACTTATAATAGGAGACTGTAGATCAATCTGGCCAAATTACCCTTGAATTCCATTAACAATATGATTTAGTTTGTGGCACAGATTTGCACATTAACCACTTAACGACCGCCCACTGTAAATATACGTCAGCAGAATGGCACCGACAGGCACAATCACGTATATATACGTGATTGCCTTTGTATAGTTGGGGGGTCAGATCGGACCCCCCTTCTTTACAGTGAGCGGTCGTTTTACCTTCGGGAGCGATCCGGCATGAGGGGACGGCCGTTCGATTCCGGCCACCCCCTCTCGATCGCTCCCGGCGAATGAGAGAGCTTCCCCTGCCTGCCAGGAAGGAGGAAGTGATGTCATCTCTCCTGGGGCGCTCACATATACCGAGCGCCGTACAGGAGAAGATGCCAGGTTAGTACACACAACACTACACTGACACCAGGACACATAGGCACATAAATCACCCCCCCAGGCCCCCCCAGACACCCCCAGATCACCCCCCAGCCCCCAGTCACAGTGTCACTGATTGCAGTGACCATTTATTTAGTGATCACTGCAATCAGTGACATTTGTGACTGTAAAAGTGTCACCAAAGTTTAGTCTTAGGTCCAGTGTAGCCCCCTAACCCCCCCTAATAAAGGTTCAACCCCCTGATCACCCCCCAGATAACCCTTTCACCCCCTATCACCACTGTCACTAAGCAATCATTTTTCTGATCGATGTCTTAGCGTCGGTGATGCTGATCGGTAGCCAGTAATTTTTTTTAGGTTCGCCGCAGGTTTTTATAGCGTCGGGTACCCCCATATATTACCTAATAAAGGTTTAACCCCCTTGATCGCCCCCCAGGTAACCCTTTCACCCCCTATCACCACTGTCACTAAGTTATAATTTTTCTGATCGATGTCTTAGCGTCGGCGATGCTGATCGGTAGCCAGTAATTTTTTTTAGGTTCGCTGCAGGTTTTTATAGCGTCGGGTACCCCCATATATTACCTAATAAAGGTTTAACCCCCTTGATCACCCCCCAGGTAACCCTTTCACCCCCTAGCACCGCCGTCACTATGCGATCATTTTTCTGATCGATGTCTTAGCGTCGGTGATGCTGATCGATAGCCAGTAATTTTTTTTAGGTTCGCCGCAGGTTTTTATAGCGTCAGGTACCCCCATATATTATCTAATAAAGGTTTAACCCCCTGATCGCCCCCCAGGTAACCCTTTCACCCCCTATCACCACTGTCGCTAAGCAATCGTTTTTATGATCGTTGTCTTAGTGTCGGTGATGCCGATAGGTAGCCAGTAATTTTTTTTTAGGTTCGCCGTCAGGTTTTTATATAGCGTCAGGTACCCCCATATATTACCCTAATAAAGGTTTTAACCCCCTAATTGCCCCTAGTTAACCCTTTCACCAGTGATCATCATATAAGTGTTACGGGTGACGCTGGTTAGTTAGTTTGCTTTTTATAGTGTCAGGGCACCCGCCGTATATAACCCAATAAAGGTTTAACCCCCTGATCGCCCGGCGGGTGATATCAGTTAGGTTTTAGCGTCAGAGAGGGTCTGCGTCACACCCCAGGCAGCGTCAGGTTAGTGCCAGTAGCGCTAACACCCACGCGTGAAGCATACACCCCCCTTAGTGGTATAGTATCTGATCATTTTAATATCTGATCTGATCAGATCTATACTAGCGTCCCCAGCAGTTTAGGGTTCCCAAAAACGCAGTGTTAGCGGGATCAGCCCAGATATCTGCTAGCACCTGCGTTTTGCCCCTCCGTCCAGCCCAGGCCACCGAAGTGCAGTATCGATCGATCACTGTCACTTGCAAAACACAACACACATAACTGCAGCGTTCGCAGAGACAGGCCTGATCCCTGCGACTCCAGTGCTGTAGGAGGTAATTTCACCACCACAGTTAAAAAAAAAAAGCATATATGCCGAAGCATTGGGGCAGCAGGAGCGGAGGAGCGATTTTGCTCCTAATGCCGCGTACATACGGTCGAAATTCCGACGGAGGCTTGCCCGTGGAAAAGTCTGACCATGTGTACGCGGCATAACTTTTGCGAGAAGATACCCCCATGCTTCGGCATATATAAATGGTGCATGTATGCCCATCATTAGAAGTGGGTGGATGAAGGGCGGTATTCTAATGGTGGGCATACCCACCGATCAATCTTTTTTTTTCGTTCAGCCAACAGGCTGCATGAAAAAAAAGATTACAATACATGTCCAACAAGGACCAGCAACGTACTGGTATGTTGCTGGACTTTGAATGTTTATACCAGAATGATGCCTGCGGGTTTAGGTATCATCTTGGTATCATTCTTTTCAGCCAGCGGCCGGCTTTCATGTAAAAGCAATCCTAGTGGCTAATTAGCCTCTGGACTGCTTTTACAAGCAGTGGGAGGGAATGTCCCCCCCCCGGATATAAAAAGCGCCATTGGGAAATTGGGAAAGCATTTTATCACACCGATCTTGGTGTGGTCAGATGCTTTGAGGGCAGAGGAAAGATCTAGGGTCCAATAGACCCCAGTTTTTTCAAAAAAGAGTACCTGTCATTACCTATTGCTATCATAGGGGATATTTACATTCCCTAAGATAACAATAAAAGTGATAAAAATAAATAAATATGGAAGCAACAGTTTAAAAATAAAATAAAAAAGCAAAATTAATAATAAAAAAAAAAAAAAAAAAAGCACCCCTGTCCTGCCCTGCTCTTGCCCAATGGCGAACGCAAGCGTCGGTCTGGCGTCATATGTAAACAGCAATTGCACCATGCATGTGAGGTATCACCGCGAAGGTCAGATCGAGGGCAGTAATTTTAGCAGTAGACCTCCTCTGTAAATCTAACGGGGTAACCTGTAAATGCTTTTAAAGGCTTTTAAAAATGTATGTAGTTTGTCGCCAATGAGCGTTTGTGCGAAATTTTAAAGCATGTCGTGTTTGGTATCTATGTACTCGGCCTAAGATCATCTTTTTTATTTCATCAAACATTTGGGCAATATAGTGTGTTTTAGTGCATTAAAATTAAAAAAAGTGTATTTTTTCCCCAAAAAATGCGTTTGAAAAATCGCTGCGCAAATACTGTGTAGAAAAAAAAAATGCAACACCCACCATTTTATTCTGTAGGGCCTTTGCTTTAAAAATATATATAATGTTTGGGGGTTCAACATAATTTTCTTGCAAAAAAAAATATGTTTTCATGTAAACAAAAAGTGTCAAAGGGCTTTGTCTTCAAGTGGTTAGAAGAGTGGATGTAAGCTTCCTAATGTTGTGTATAAAATGCCAGAACAGTTCAAACCCCCCCAAATGACCCCATTTTGGAAAGTAGACATCCCAAGCTATATACTGAGAGGCATGTCGAGTCCATGGAATATTTTATATGTTGACACAAGTTGCGGAAAAAATAATTTTTTTTTTTTTTTTTTTTTTTGCACAAAGTTGTCACTAAATGATATATTGCTCAAACATGCCATGGGCATATGTGGAATTACACCCCAAAATACATTCTGTTGCTTCTCCTGAGTACGGGGATACCACATGTGTGAGACTTTTTGGGAGCCTAGCCGCGTACGGGACCCCAAAAACCAAGCACCGCCTTCAGGCTTTCTAAGGGTGTCAATTTTTGATTTCACTTCTCACTGCCTATCACAGTTTCGGAGGCCATGGAATGCCCAGATGGCACAAAACCCCCCCAAATGACCCCATTTTGGAAAGTAGACACCCCAAGCTATTTGCTGAGAGGTATTGTGAGTATTTCGCAGATCTCGCTTTTTGTCACAAAGTTTTGAAAATTGAAAAAAAAAAGAAAAAAAAAAAATGTTCTTTCTTCATTTTCAAAAACAAATGAGAGCTGTAAAATACTCACCATGCCTCTCAGCAAACAGCTTGGGGTGTCTACTTTCCAAAATGGGGTCATTTGGGGGGGTTTTGTGCTATTTTGGCATTTTATGGCCTTCAAAACTGTGATAGGTAGTGAGGAGTGAAATCAAAAATTTGCGCCCTTAGAAATCCTGGAGGCGGTGCTTGGTTTCCGGGGTCCCGTACGTGGCTAGGCTCCTAAAAAGTCCCACACATGTGGTATCCCCGTACTCAGGAGAAGCAGCAGAATGTATTTTGGGGTGCAATTCCACATATAACCATGGCATGTGTGAGCAATATATCATTTAGTGACAACTTTTTGTAATTTTTTTTTTTTTGTCATTATTCAATCACTTGGGACAAAAAAAAATATTCAATGGGCTCAACAGGCCTCTCAGCAATTTCCTTGGGGTGTCTACTTTCTAAAATGGGGTCATTTGGGGGGGTTTTGTGCTATTTTGGCATTTTATGGCCTTCAAAACTGTGATAGGTAGTGAGGAGTGAAATCAAAAATTTGCGCCCTTAGAAATCCTGAAGGCGGTGCTTGGTTTCCGGGGTCCCGTACGTGGCTAGGCTCCTAAAAAGTCCCACACATGTGGTATCCCCGTACTCAGGAGAAGCAGCAGAATGTATTTTGGGGTGCAATTCCACATATAACTATGGCATGTGTGAGCAATATATCATTTAGTGACAACTTTTTGTAATTTTTTTTTTTTTTGTCATTATTCAATCACTTGGGACAAAAAAAAAAATATTCAATGGGCTCAACATGCCTCTCAGCAATTTCCTTGGGGTGTCTACTTTCTAAAATGGGGTCATTTGGGGGGGTTTTGTACTGCCCTGTCATTTTAGCACCTCAAGAAATGAGATAGGCAGTCATAAATTAAAAGCTGTGTAAATTCCAGAAAATGTACCCTAGTTTGTAAACGCTATAACTTTTGCGCAAACCGATAAATATACGCTTATTGACATTTTTTTTACTAAAGACATGTGGCTGAATACATTTTGACCTAAATGTATGACTAAAATTGAGTTTATTCGATTTTTCTTATAACAAAAAGTAGAAAATATCATTTTTTTTTCAAAATTTTCGGTCTTTTTCCGTTTATATCGCAAAAAATAAAAATCGCAGAGGCAATCAAATACCATTAAAAGAAAGCTCTATTTGTGGGAAGAAAAGGACGCAAATTTCGTTTGGGTACAACATTGCATGTCCGCACAATTTACAGTTAAAGCAGCGCAGTGCAAAATTCTGAATTCACCTCTGGTCCTTTAGCTACCAAATGGTCCGGGGCTTAAGTGGTTAATGATTAGGGAGAGAGGAGAGGGGGTTGGTGGTGGATAAGTGGGAGGGAACAATGAGCATATCACCCCTGGTTACCAAGGGGTATTGCAAAGAGTTTTCTTCATATGTGTTTTTTGTTGTATGTCTAAGTCTGGTTTTATTTGTCATTAGTTTTTTAGATGTTGGTTGGATGGGGTTCAGAAGGGGGGAAGGATAGGGAGGGAACAAGGAAAGGACACAAGTTTAAAGATGATAATCACACTTTTAACGGCAGATAAATGCAAAGGTCACATGAGTAAGCCCCCATATAGGAGCAGAGGGCTTGTGAAAGGGAAGCACGGGAGCACAAGTTGGAATGAGTGGTATGAATGGCACAAAAGTATGGTTGAATTTAATGTCAATTATGAGAACATGCTACATAGGGTCACTAAAATGAAACAAGAAAATTACACTAAAGCCCTGTACACACGATCGGATTTCCTATGGTTTTTAAAACGATGGATTTTTCCATCGGAAAACCGATGAAGCTGGCTTCCATCAGTCTTGCCTACACACCATCAGTCAAAAAACCGACCGTTCCAAACGCGGTGACGTAAAACACTCCGATGAGCCGAGAAAAATTAAGTTCAATGCTTCTGAGCATGCGTCGACTTGATTCTGAGCATGCGTGGGTTTTTTATCCGATGGAGTTCCCCACAGATGATAGTAATTTGCTATCGGTTTTTTAACCATCGGATAAATTTAAAACATGTTCTATTTTTAAACACCGATGGAAAAAAGACCGATGGGGCCCATACACAATCGGTTTGTCCGATGAAAAAAGTCCATCGGACTGTTTTCATCTGTAAAACCTATCGTGTGTACATGGCTTCAGAGAAATAGGCACTTGTTATAGAGTTCACAGAACACCGAATTTTATTGGGTAAAAGTATTCAGAGTAAAAAACACATTTTTCTGTTCATGGAAGATGGGAGAAAATGGAAAATGGGAGATCCAGAGAAAAAAACAGCGGTTCTCCTTTTAGCAAAGACATATGTTGCAGCTATCCTTTGTTTACAGGAGACACATCTCACCAAAGCCTCTATCCCCCAATTGAGGTGGAGGGACTACCTGTACAGCACACAATTTCATTCAGTTCACACCTCCTACTCTAGGGGGGTGAGTATTGTGATTAGATCTGGGGTGGCGTTTGCCTGTATGCAGTCTAAGATCGACGAATCAGGGCGATTTATTTTTATATTCTGCAAGAATAGAACCTGCGTACTGACAAATTTATACACCCCTCCCCCCTTTGATATCTCGATCCTGCGTGGGCTTGTGGAGTTTGTCCTGGATAAGCCAGGGGTACCGGTGATAGTAATGGGGGATTTTAACATGGTAATGGACCGGCAGTTGGATAGGTTTCCCCGGGGATACTGAGTAGTGTAGTAGATAGTCGGCTATCCGATTTTTTGAAAGAAACTGGATTGAGTAATATCTGGAGGACATTGAACCCAGAGACCCGACAGTATTCGTGCTTCTCCAGGACTCACTTGACGCTTTCCAGGATCGACGTAGTACTGGGAAATGATGAGATGATGCCCATGATAAGAAATGGGAATTATAGGCCAAGGAGCCTGTCGGACCACTCCCCGGTGACTACGTCATTAGAACTAGGTGAGGGTAGTCATTCTGGGGATTGCAGGATAAGCCCTTTCTGGATTGAACTGATGGGGGACCCGAACGAGGTATTGGTGTCCCTGGGAGAGTTCTTGGACCTGAACAGGGGCACCGCCTCGGAGGGAATAGTATGGGACACCTTGAAGGCTTTCCTAAGAGGTATAGTGATACAACAAATCTCTAAAATTAAAAAGCAGACCAAAGACTGGGAGAGATTAATCGGGGAGAGGGTAACAACAGCGGAAGAACAGTACATTAATAACCCGACACCAGACAGACTTAGGAACTGGATAGAGGAACAGCAGAACTACCGGCTGGTGACCCTTAGGAAGATAGAGAATAAATATCTCTTACAGAGACAATCCGTCTTTGGAGAGGGGGAAAGTGTGGGACACATGTTGGCACAGTTAGCCAGGGCAAACTCTCCCTCATCTGTGGTACCTACAATAGCTATAGGAGATGGAAGGGTGTCCTCGTATATGCCAGAAATAGCGTAAATTTAAAGAATATTATCAGGATTTGTATAGTTCCCGACAGGAGGAGACGGCGGATGGAATGGACAATTTCTTTAGGGACATGAACCTCCCTCACCTCAGTGAGAGGGAAAGAATAGAATTAGATAGCCCAATAACACTAGAGGAGCTACAAAGGGTTATTGATGAGATGGTGGGGCAGAAATCTATGTGACCAGATGGGCTCCCGATGGAGATATACCGGCGCTATGGGAAGGTATTGCTCCCTGAGTTACTTAGAGTACTAAACTGGTCGGTGACAGGGGGAAAGCTCCCCCCATCAATGATGGAGTCTACCATAATTACCATACACAAGGAGGGTAAAGACCCACTCGACACCGCCTCATACAGGCCTATTGCCTTGTTAAATTCTGATAATGAAAATATTTGCAAAAGCTTTGGCGGCTAGGCTAAATAGGGTAATATCGAGACTCATCCACCCCGACCAATCTGGATTTATACCTGGAAGAACTACCAGCACAAATATAAGGTGAGTATATTTGAATCTCCAGGTCCCAGTGGTCGAGGGAGAGAGGGCTATTCTCTCTTTGGACGCCGCCAAGGCCTTTGACAGCCTTGAGTGGCGATACCTTTGGAGAGCGTTGGAAGTAGCCCAATTTGGGCCGGGTTTTATCAAATGGGTAAAAATGCTTTTTAAGACACCAGAGGCTAGAGTAAAAGTGAACAATGAATACTCTGATAAATTTGGACTAGGGAGGGGGACGAGACAGGGGTGCCCTCTGTCACCCCTCCTTTTTGCCATTGCAATTGAACCCCTAGCCATCGCTCTTCGGTCCTCTCCCCAGGTGAAGGGCTTTGGGCGGGCTGAACTGGAGCAGAAAGTTGCATTATATGCAGACGATCTCCTGCTGTTCCTTGGTAACACGCAGGACTCTCTGCGGAACGCCATGGACATCATTAATAAGTTCAGCCAAATTTCTGGACTGAAGATAAATTGGGGAAAATCTAGTCTTCTCCCAGTGGACCCCCTGGGGGGTCCCCTACCTGGAGAGGTGGCCCAGATCCAAGTGGTGAACAAATTTAAATATTTGGGCATAATTATAGCTAGAGACCCTCAACAGTACATAGTAGATAATCTAATCCCGTTGCTAGTGAAATTTAGAGGGAAAATAAAGGTGTGGAAACATTTACCAATATCTTTGGCAGGCCGGTGCAACCTAATTAAAATGATCTGGATGCCGCAGCTCCTTTACGTACTACATAATTCCCCAATATGGTTATACAAAATGTGGTTTCAGAAGATAGACGCTGTGCTTAGGGAACTAATCTGGAAGGGTGGACAGGCGAGGATCCGGTTAAGTACTCTGCAACTACCGAAACAGGAGGGAGGAGTAGTGCTCCCGCACCCTTTTAGTTACTTTCTAGCTGCACAACTCCAGTATATGGGGGTGGTGTAACCTAGAATGGGGAGAGGTAGGGAGGAAGTTGGTGTTACAAAACACCCCACACGATTCAATAGTTGAAGTCGTTGAAGCAAGATCTTTCCCCCCGGGACTCCCCACTCTGAGTCTTATGATAAGAGTGTGGGATATAGCAAAGGCTGCACTGAATTACAGAGGCCTCACGGAACATACTCCTCTGTGGGAGAATAACAAACTGGGAGAACTGCAGAAGCTGGGAGTAGTGAGGGAATGGGCAAGATGTGGAATAACATTTATTATCCAGCTATACCAAGACGGCGTCTTGAAAACTTTTCAGGAACTTAGAAACCATGCATTACCAAATAAATCCTTTTTTTTAGGTATTTACAGGTCAGGCACGCATTAGACGAACAGTTTAGAGGGCGGACCCTAGAATGGTGCACAATTTCAGTACTTCAAAATATAATTAACGCTGAAACAGGGAAAGGCCTTATCTCGAAAATATACTCACATCTAAACAAAGGGAGAACGAGCGGGATAGAGGCCCTCAAGTACAAGAGCAACTGGGAAAAAGATGTGGGCGATATTTCCGAAACACAGTGGAATAGAATTTTGGAACTCGCCCCACTGGTATCCGTGTCCCCCTCTCAAGGGATGTCACATCTGTCTCTACTATAAAGAACTTACTACACCCCACGTAAACTCTTCCAGTTTGGCCGGAGGCCAGATGCAAGTTGCCCCAGGTGTGGGACACGGAGGGGGACATGGTCCACATGTTTTGGAGATGCCCCAAGCTATTCTGCTACTGGACGTAGAACACCATTGACCAGGTATTCGAAAATTCCACAGAGCTGGAAGCGAAGCATTGTCTCCTGGGACTAGTGGAAGGAGTGGGAAACCCAGGGAACACCCAGGTCGTGGTTCTTAGATGCCTATTTCAGGCAAGAAAGTTGATCGCTCTGAGATGGCAGTCGGTCTCACCCCCGTCCAGCAGAGAATGGGTAAACAGCATGAACGTGGTAATTCAAGGAAAAATCTGTCTATGTAAAGCAAGGGGCTCTAAAAAAAATACTATAACATCTGGAAACCCTGGTGGGAAGCAAGAGGGATTGACCTTTAACATTAATAGAGCAAAAAAAAGTACTCAAATGAAGAAGAGGTGACCTAATAGAACCCAGATTAAGACTAGGGAGAGTGTAGTAGAATCGATGAGTGAGTAAATGGGGTACAGATGAGAGGGAGAAAGGAGTGTGTAGGTATGAAGATCAAGAAGGAATAACGGACAGGCCCACTTGTATGACCCCAACCCTTACCCATATCTCACCACAGACTCTAACGCTTTAATAATCCTTGTCTATTATAGGGGTGGGAAGGGGGGGAGATGGGAGGGGGGGTACGTGGGGATGACTGTTTTATTGTACCCTGTATATACATGAGAAAAATCTTAATAAAGAAATAAAGTAAAAAAAAAAAAAAAAAATTGAAAAAAGACACAATTCCATCAAGTCCAACCTATGTGTGTGATTATATGTCAGTATTACATTATATATCCCTGTATGTTGTTGTCTTTTAGGTGCTTATCTAATAGTTTTTTTAAACTATCGATGCTCCCCGCTGAGACCACCGCCTGTGGAAGGGAATTCCACATCCTTTCCGCTCTTACAGTAAAGAACTCTCTACGTAATTTGAGGTTAAACCTCTTTTCTTTTAATTTGATTGAGTAGCCACGTGTCTTGTTAAACTCCCTTCCGCAAAAAAGTTTTATCCCTATTGTGGGGTCACCAGTGCGGTATTTGTAAATTGAAATCATATCCCCTCTCAAGCGTCTCTTCTCCAGAGAGAATAAGTTCAGTGTTTGTAACCTTTCTTCATAACTAATATTCTCCAGTCCCTTTATTAGCTTTGTTGCCCTTCTTTGTACTTGCTCCATTTCCAGTACATCCTTCCTGAGGACTGGTGCCCAGAACTGGATAGCATACTCTAGGTGCGGCCGGACCAAAGTCTTGTAGAGCGGGAGAATTATCATTTTATCTCTGGAGTTAATCCCTTTTTAATGCATGCCAATATTCTGTTTGCTTTGTTAGCAGCAGCTTGGCATTGCATGTTATTGCCAAGCCTATCATCTACTAGGACCCCCAGGTCCTTTTCCATCCTAGATTCCCCCAGAGGTTCTTCCCCCAGTGTATAGATTGCATTCATATCTACCGTCTACAGGCCTTCCTTTATCTAGATGGCAACTCACCTCCTCATAGAAGGTTAATAGACTGGATTTTGCAAGAATGATTGTTCATGAATCCATGCTGATTACTGTTAATGATACCACTCTCATTACTAAAATCTTGTATACAGTCCCTTATCATCCCCTCCAAGAGCTTGCATACTATTGATGTTAGGCTAACTGGTCTGTAATTCCCAGGGATGTATTTTGGGCCCTTTTTAAATATTGTTGCTACATTGGCTTTTCTCCAATCAGCTGGTACCATTCCAGTCAGTAGACTTTCAGTAAAAATTAGGAACAATGGTCTGACAATTACTTGACTGAGTTCCCCGAGTACCCTCGGGTGAAAGCCATCTGGTCCCGGTGATTTATTAATGTTATTTTCCAAGTCTAATTTTAATTCTGTCCTCTGTTAACCATGGAGGTGCTTCTTGTGATGTGTCATGAGGATAAACACTGCAGCTTTGGTTACTGAAGCCCCCCGATTCCCTTGTGAAGACTGAGGAGAAGAATAAATTCAATACCTTCCCCATCCCCCCCATCCTTTGTAACCAGGTGTCCTTCCAAATTCTTTATGGGGCCAATATGTTCTGTCCTCCCTTTTTTACTTCTTGGGATTTTTTTTTGCTCTCCTCCGCTATGTGTCTTTTGTGTTCTATCTTAGTTGCCCTAATTGCACCCTTACATTTCATTTTACATTCTTTATAAAGTTTGAATGCTGATGATGATCCCTCAACCTTGTATTTTTTGAAGGCCTTCTCCTTTGCTTTTATATGCATTTTTACATTGGAGTTAAGCCATCCAGGACTTTTGTTTGCTTGTTTTAAATGTATTACCCAATGGGATGCATTGGCTAATGCCCTTATTTAATATGCTCTTAAAGCAAACCCATCTCTCCTCTGTGTTCTTTGTTCCTAAGATTTTAACCCAATTAATGCTTTCTAGCAAGGTTTGTAGTTTAGGGAGGTTGGCTCTTTTGATATTCAGTTTCTTTGTATTCCCCTTATGTTTCCTATTTGTGTCATTTATACTGAAGCAAATTGACCTGTGATTGCTGTTTCCTAAATTTCCCCATATTTCCACATCCGTGATCAGGTCTGTATTGTTGGTAATCAGTAGATCCAGTAACGCTTTATTTCTAGTTGGTGTGTCTATCATCTGACCCATGAAATTGTCCTGCAAGACATTTAGGAACTGGCGAGCCTTAGACAAATGCTGTTGGAGATACAACAAACCTTCAGCTTAGCCTATTGACTGCAGTTCAGAAAAAGGACACAAGATGTCGCTAATGCTCAGTGATATGCTATGTATTTTTCTATGATGTGTTGTATTTCCTGTACATAGTGATGTACTTGTTGGTTTCTTTTTCCTGTCTGTGTTCTTCTTACCATGTGAGGTGACATCTTTGCTAGTGTGGTTATGTTCCAATAAAGAAGCCAGTTCCTGTTACTACACAACGTCTGATCTGAATTGACTCCGCTGCACCTATCAATCGTACTTTGCAACAGGTTATGGGCCCAGTGTCCGGATAAAGTCTTATGACCAGGTGCGGCCCAGGCAGAACAAAGCCTTGAACGGAGGACAGTGTGGCTGATGCAGAGATCGACATAAGGAAGCTTTCCAGTGACCTCTCCTATAGACAAGTAAGACTGTTCATATACAAAGGAGGGATAAAATGGCCGGAAACTCAGAGCTTAAACTCTCAGTGGCCAAGCTGAACAATGACAATTATCAGCTATGGAAGTTTTAAGTGGAAATGCTATTATCCAAAGATGACTTGTTGGAGGTTACCACTACAGAGAGGCCACAGGATAATAATAAGGACTGGGACAAGAAAAACAGACAGGCATGGGCCACCATAAGCTTACTAGTGGAGGATGATCAGCTCATTCATATACGCAATGAGGACACAGCGAAAGGCATGTGGGATGTACTGAAAAGACTGCATGAAAGATCCAGTTTAAACAGCAAGCTGTTTCTGCTGCGGAAACTTTACAAAATGAGACTTGGCAGAGAACAGGACATGCATGAGCAAATAAAAGCAATGCTGGAAGTGATTGCGCAACTCAGATCAAACGGGGAGAATATAACAGACAGTCACATTGCAGCCATGTTGTTATGCAGTTTGCCCGATACATATACTGCACTAATCAATGCACTGGAGACAAGACCTGAGACAGATCTGACGCTAGCATTTGTAAAAACCAGGCTCATAGATGAGTATCAGAGAAGAAAGGAATTAGTGCATGACTCCACAGAAACCGACACCAGCACTGCTCTTAAAGCTACAGACGCAAGATTACACAGGAAAGAGACCAGAGTGTGTTTCAGATGCCACAAACAGGGACACATAAAGAAAGACTGTGCAATATGGAAAGCAGAGCAAATGAGACAGCGCATGTAAGAGAACTATTAGGAACACCCGTGCGCATGCGCGCATTCGGCAGGCTTCCCAGATGGCGCGCACACGCAGGAGCACGCCCCTAATCTCTCTTGGCGCCAGTCTGCCTATTTAAAGGAAGCTCTGACTCACAAACAGTGCTGACTAGTCTTCAGCTGTGTCCTGATTTCCTGGTTCCTGTTTGTTTACTTGATACCCATTGCTGACTTTCGCTTTCCCTGACGCTGCCTTTTGGACTCTGAAAACTCCTCTGATTACTGCCTCCTGATCCCGGCATCCATTAATCCTGCTCCTGCTGATTCCTTGTACCTCGCTGCCCGCCTGTTACCGAACCCGGCTATTCCTCTGACCTCTCTTCCAGCAAGCTACTTATCCAGAACCTGCAAGTGGATTGGAGTTTCCCTTAACATCAGCTGATCCTCCGAGTGTTCCTGTGCTCTGTGCCTGTTGACCTGCCTATGTCTCCAAGCCACGTCTCCTTCTGCTAGTTCTGCAAGCAACACCTACAGGCACTCGTGTTCCTCCTGACCCGAGCCACCATCTGTTCCACTTCCAGTGGGGCTAGGGCTGGAGATACAAGAGAGGCCGACCTCATCATATCAGACTCCTACCAGGTACGTGACAGCGTCCCTCTTATGCTAAACAAAAGGTCAAAACCACAATCAATGATCCAAGGGAAAGTAACTGGAATGCCACATTTAAAGCAACAGGCAACAATAAATGGCAAGGCTGATGCATCGATTCAGGAGCAACCAGTCACACGATGAGTGATAGAAGTTTCTTCCCAGAACTTGATCTGAACAACAAAGAAACGATTTATCTTGCAGATGGAAGCAAAATACATGCAGAAGGATATGGGCATGGAACCCTTGTATGCCCTGATGATGCGGGACACAATTTAGCCATACCAGTGAAAGATGTGCTTTATGTTCCTAATCTAGAAGGAGGACTCTTATCTGTGAAGCGTCTAACAGCCAGAGGACTCGCTGTAAAATTCCAAGGTGACAAGTGTTCTATTCTAAACAGCAAACAGACAATAGCAAGTGCCAAGCTGGATGATCATCTATATCACCTCGACACAGTGAAGGAAAAGGTCAGACTATGTACACACAAGCACAGTGACTGTATACATATATGGCACAGACGTCTATGTCACAGACACCCAGAATGCATACAGGAACTACAGAGGAGGAATCTGACAAGGGATCTGATAGTATCCCCTTGTCCAGTTACTGTTAAGTGTGAATGTTGCAGAGCTTCAAGACCACTTGACTTAGTTCACAGTGACGTGTGCGGTCCCTTAAACCCACCAACACCTGGAGGCAACAGGTACATAGTGACTTTCATAGATGACTATTCAAGATACACAGTCACCTACCTAATGCAACACAAGACTGAAGTTTTCGAAAAAATTACAAGACTATATAATAAAGACAAGTAACAAGTAACAAGTTTCAGAGGAAGCCTCTCATACTTTGGAGCGATAATGGAGGTGAATTCACAGGAGGTAAGATACAAGAGTACTTAAAACAGAATGGAATAGAACATCGAAAGACAGTCCCGTATACACCAGAACAAAATGGAGTAGCTGAAAGAAAGAATAGAACTCTGACTGAAATGATCAGATGTATGCTGACAGATTCTGGACTACCACAAAAATACTTGGGGTAAGGCAGCTATGACAGCTACATATTTGCAGAACAGACTTCTTTTCAGAACAGTGGAGTAAACCCCATATGAACTATGGCACAATAAGAAGCCAAGTGTAAAACACCTAAGAGTTTTTGGATGCAAAGCATTCATCTACATACCTGAAGAGAAACGCACCAAACTCCAAAACAGAGCGTTGGCTACAGTGACAATGTCAAGGGTTACAGAATCCTAAATCCCAAAACAGACAAGGTTACCGTTAACAACAGCATAACTTTTGTTGAAGATTTAAGAGACAATGTAATGACAACAGTAGAAACAACAATAGAAGAGAAAACTGACATTGACCAGCCCATCTCTGTAACTTCCGAACAAACAGTTGAAGTGAGTGTAGACTCAACCAGTACTGAAGAGCAGACACAAGAAGGCTCAGACACAAAAATGAGACGTTCAACAAGAGAAAACAAAGGTAAACCATCTATACGTCTCTCATACAAAGCAAGTACTGACAGTATCAACGAACCTGCAAACTGGGAAGACATATCTCAACTTTCAGAACAAGAAGCAAGTAAATGGATAAAGGCTGCTGAGGAAGAGATAAAATCCAGATAAAATCCATGCATGACACTAAAACATGGACACTTACAGAACTACCACCCGGAAGGAAAGCCATAGGCTGTAAATTGACTTTTAAAGTGAAATACAATGCAGATGGCACAATTGAATGGTACAAAGCAAGACTAGTAGCCAAGGGCTATTCTCAAAAATACGGAGAGGACTATGATGAGACGTTTGCACCAGTAGTCAAGCACACTACAATACGGACTGTACTGACAGTAGCCATCACAAGGAAAATGCAAGTGAAACATTTTGATGTGAAAACCGCATTTCTACATGGCGATTTAACAGAAGAAATTTTCATGGAACAGCCACCAGGATTCAAAGATGAACAAAGGTCAGACCTAGTGTGCAAACTTCGCAGGAGTATATATGGCCTAAAGCAGGCAGCCAGAGCGTGGAATATAAAAATAAATGAAGTGCTTACACATCAGAATTTTCAAAGAAGTAAAGCAGACCCCTGCTTATACACAAAGAAATTGGCAAACAGATGGGTCTATATGCTTATCTATGTGGATGATATCCTGATTTGCTTTGAGCAAGAAGGGGATGAAGCAGAAATACTGGAAAAATGAAATCAGCACTTTGACACCAAAGACCTCGGCAACATAAAGAATTACCTCGGCATCCAGATCGAGAGAGAGGAAGATGGCAGCTTTCTTCTGAACCAAAGACACAAAATACAAGAAATAATTGAAACATTTGGAATGGAAGACGCCAAACCAGTAAAGTCTCCCATGGAAACCAACTACCTAAAGGAGATGAATTGTCAAGATAACCCATTACCTACTAATACTCAATACAGGAAAGCAATAGGGAAATTACTGTACCTTACCACTGCTACAAGGCCGGACAATGCAGCAACTGTTGGAATCCTATGCAGAAAGGTTTCGATGCCAAGTCAAAGGGACTGGAATGCTGTAAAGCCAATCATTCGCTATCTTAAAGGGACTTCGCACTACAAGCTAAAGTTGCCAGCAAGTGATGAAAGCAAAAGAGGAATAAACCGCGCTAACTAAAGAAAAAAAAAAAAAAGACAGCAGCAACTGTACATATGTGATAACATAAAAAATACCAAAGAAAACAAAAACAGCTGCGCTAAATGTGAAAAGACCGGTTTAAACCAGTCATCCAAATTACATATGAACATATGAATATATAAATCATGAGCCCTTATTAGGAGGGCATATAAACAATCATGCTGTAATACAATACTAACACAAATAGTGAAAAGGTGAAAGTCCAAACTGAAGATAACCGTGAGAAGACGGAGAAAATGAGGATTGATGCTCAATTATCATGCAACCCCCGTGGTCCACCACCGTTTGAATAAGCCGCTTACCAGAGGTAAGGGAATATTAGGCACATGAGCAGTCTGATTTCTCCATGGAAATATGCCGGATCCAACACGATAGGCCAGGAATAATCATCAACCCACGGGTGGTCCCAAAAATAAAGGATATCAATAGTGCATTACCATTTAAAGGATTTATTTAAAAAGAGTAATAAAACACTTACATCAAAGACGTTAAAATAATTCAGATCAGTCTGCCGTCACCTGTCCCTTGGTGATGACGTCAGCGCGTTCACCTCCCGACGCACGTTTCGTGTCAATACACGTCGTCAATGGGGAATCAGGTCATGCGCTGACGCATCACACTAAATACTAAGGCCCCTTTCACACTGGGGCGGGCAGGTGCGGTGGCGGTATAGCGGCGCGATTTTCAGCGCCGCTATACGGTCGTTATCACCGAGGTATGCGGCCGCTAGCGGGGTGAATATAACCCCCGCTAGCGGCCGAAAAAGGGTTAATACCGCCCGCAAACCACGGCTATTGCCACGGTTTGCGGGCGGTATTACCGCGGTGTCCCATTGATTTCAATGGGCAGCCGCGGTAAAGGAGCGGTGAACACACCGCTCCTTCCCCGCTTTAAAGATGCGGCTAGCAGGACTTTTGGAGCGGTCCTGCTAGCGCACCGCTTCAGTGTGAAAGCCTTCGGCCTTTCACATTGAAGAATACAGGGCACGATTTTTCAGGCGGTATAACAGCGCTAATATTAGCGCTAAACCGCCTGAAAAACGTGCCAGTGTGAAAGGGGCCTAAAAGCATGCAAGCCAGCCCTCGATGTCATCATCCATTCTCGGCTCGATTAGGAACCAAGCCTCGATGCGGTCATCTGGCCCCGGCTTGCAATACAATATAAACCAAGCCTCGATTTGACACTTTGGCAGCGGCTCCAAATGGAATACATTCAATAGGATAATACAATGAATATAACAGCCCTATGAGAATCAATTGGTTAAATAAATCATGGCAAAATTATATTATTGTATTGAGCCCAGGACTGAACATAATGAAACAATCCTGCTCAAAACATATATCATGTAACCTTAAAGGGAAACATGCAAAAATGGGGTACCTGAGTATTAATTCAGATCGCATAATATACCCTCCTAAACCGATCACTTACTGACAAAGCTGATCAGAAAGGGGATAAATTTAAAAAAATTATAAATATATAGAACCAATAAAATAAAAATAGAAATAAGAATTAGATTAGGTATGTATATGTCCAAAATTGTGTTAAGGGTCCAAAAAGACAAAGAAAAAAACCCCACATACATGGACAAAACACACACTCCCAACCAAAATTTTGCCAGATGCAAACATGATGTAATAGCATTGGGCCTGATTTATGATGATTTTAAAACAAATATATATATATATATATATATATATATATATATATATATATATATATTACACCAATAAAACAAGAGATAGCTACCAAAGGGTCACCTCAAGTATACATAAATAGACAAAAAACAAAAATAGCATATCTAGGAATTATCAATAAAGGCGTTAAGGTCCACCTCTACATTCATTCCAAAGGGGGTGTAACTTTTCAGTTTATGGATCCAAGCCATTTCCAATCTAGATATGCTACGTATCATAGAATCACCCCTCCATTGTGGGGTGTATTTATCTATGCCCAGAAAAATGGTTTTACTGGGGTTCTTGGCATTAACTTCTAGATAATGGCGTGAAACTGGGTGCTTAGGAAAACCCGTAAGTATATTGGTAACATGTTCATTAAGCCGCACACGGAGAGGTCGCTTGGTCCTGCCCACATATTGGAGCCCACGTGGGGTTCTTGGCATGAACTTCTTTATCCACTTGTCCCCCGCCCACTGTCAATTGACGGCGGGCGGAGGATACTCTCGTTCTGGGAGGACGTCATATGACGTCCTCCCTTTAAAACGAGCTAGGAGGCGCGCGCTTGCCGCCAGCGGCGCGCGCGCGCGCCCGCCGCTTTCACAAGGCCCCGGTGCGCGTGCCCGGCGGCCGCGATTGCCACCGGGCACCTGCGATTGCCCGGGAAACGAGCAGGAAAGTGGATCTCTGTGTGTAAACACAGAGATCCACGTCCTGTGAGGGAGAGGGGACCGATGGTGTGTCCCTTGTACATAGGGACAACCATCGGTCACCTCCCCCAGTCAGTCACCTCCCCCCACAGTAAGAACACATTGAGGGAACATATTTAACCCCTTCCCGCCCCCTAGTGGTTAACCCCTTCCCTGCCAATCACATTTATACAGTAATCAATGCATTTTTATAGCAGGGATCGCTGTATAAACGTGAATGGTCCCAAAAATGTGTCAAAAGTGTCCGATGTGTCCGCCGCAATATCGCAGTCACAATAAAAAATCGCAGATCGCCGCCATTACTAATAAAAAAATTAAAAAATTAAAATGCTATAAATCTATCCCCTATTTTGTACACGCTATAACTTTTGCGCAAACCAATCAATACGCGCTTATTGTTTTTTTTTTTTACCAAAAATATGTAGAAGAATACGTATCGGCCTAAACTGAGGAAAATTTTATTTAAAAAAAAAAATGGGTATTTATTATAGCAAAAAGTAAAAAATAGTGTTTTTTTTCCAAACTGGACGCTCTTCTTTTGTTTATAGCGCAAAAAATAAAAACCGCAGAGGTGATCAACTACCACCAAAAGAAAGCTCTATTTGTGGGAAAAAAAGGACGCAAATTTCGTTTGGGAGCCACGTCGCACGACCGCGCAATTGCCATTCAAAGTGTGACAGCGCTGAAAGCTGAAAAATGGCTTGGGCAGGAAGGGGGTTTTCGTGCACAGTAGAGAAGTGGTTATAATGGCATAAGACTGGGTGCTTAGGAAAACCCGTAAGTATATTGGTAACATGTTCATTAAGCCGCACACGGAGAGGTTGCTTGGTCCTGCCCACATATTGGAGCCCACATGGGCATTGCAAGAGGTAAACTACTCTCTCCGTGGAACATGTAATGAATGAAGTGATTTCGAACTCTACCCCAGTACTAGTGAATCTAAACGTATTAGTATGCCTATGAGAGCAACCACTAACTGAACATATCCTACACCTCTTGCACTGATAAAAACCCACCAAATGATCAAGAAAAGTCCTCTTAATAGAAGGAGGGTCCAGAATGTTAGGTGCCACCCTACCTCTAAGGGATGGTGCACCTTTATACACGACTTGAGGTCGTTCCGGTAAAACTGCCCTAAGAACCTGATCATTGGTGAGTATGTGCCAGTGTTTATTGATGAGTTTCTTCACACCCCTATGTTGAGTCTAATACGTGGTAATGAAGGGAATGGATGGTGCTCTTACATCTACCTTAGGTTTATCTGTTAATAGAACACTTCTGTCTATCAAGGCCACTTCATTTAGGGTGTTTAAAAGGGAGGTGGATGAATAGCCCTTTTCCATAAACCGAGTGGTCAACACCTCTGCCTGATTTAAAAATTCCCCATGATCAGTACAATTACGTCTGAGTCTAATGTATTGACTCTTAGGTATGGAATTAAGCCAAGATGAATGGTGGCAACTGGTAGTGGGAATATAGGAATTCTTATCTGTACTCTTAAAATGAGTAGATGTTTTACAGAAATCTTAAGATCCAAAAATTGGATTTCCTCTTGGCTAGCTTAAAAATTGAAAAAGATGCCCCTTGTATTGACATTTAACTCCTCCATAAAGAGATCCAAATCTTGACGGCTCCCATCCCATAGGAGGAGGACGTCATCAATATACCTGGCCCACAGCACAACCTGTGGCCGTCGGTGGGCATAAATGACATCCTCCTCCCAAAGGGCCATAAACAAGTTAGCCAAACTGGGGGCATACTTAGCCTCCATGGCAACTCCCCTGTCTTGCCTATAAAATTGATCATTGGACCAGAAATAACTCAGAGAAGCTGCGAATGAAAGCAGCTCTAAAATATAAGAAATTTGCTCATCAAATAATTGAGAATCCCGTCTCAAAATATACTCGACTGCAAAAAGGCCCAAGTTATGTGGGATTACGGTGTATAAAGACGTGACGTCAGCCGTCACCAACCACATATTGGCACTAGGGGTATATCCTGTTAGAATGTTAATAAACTGACGAGAATCCCTGAGATATGAGGCCATCAAAGAAACTAGGGGCTGTAGGAAAAAATCAATATAGCGCCCCACCCGGGACGTGATGGAGTCAATCCCACTAATAATGGGACGTCCCGGGGGGCAAATGGAAATTACCGGTGTCCGAGGCGCCCTAGGCACCAAGTATTCACTTTCTTTTTTATTAAGAATCCCCAAATCATAACCCCTTTGGACCAACACGACAGTTCTTTCGTGTATTTTCCTCTCAGCGATCGTAATGGCCCGAATACTGATCATGATAATGGTTATCATAGTCAAATACCACACTCCAGTGCTGCTCATCATGAGATTTGTGAGAGCCCCGGTCCATCTGGTTTGGATAACCAGCACTGGGGTTTTCACAAACCAAATCAGGGTATCAAACGGTCGTGCAACACAAGAGAGGAACTAGAGGGGGCAGACGGTTACGAAACAAAAATACAAAAACCTTGATAGGAGCAGGGATTTTTAACTTAAGCACAGTAATTTTGACAGATGTTGAAAAATCGGTATTATATTCATAAGGAGAGTTAACATCAAGCGACATTTTATCTCTAATCCCATTCAAGCTAGTAGTAATTCATTGCCTAGTTTTACTCACTCGGGGTTGTCGAACGCTTCATTGTTCAATCCCCCTGGGGCTTTGGCTCCACCTTTGAAAGTGTTTAGGCATGTAGTCCTGAGGGACTTAGATTTATTGCCTGTCATGAGGCTACACATTGATAAAACCCTTGTTGAAGGTTTGGATGCCATTTGTAAAAATAACGGTTTAGTTATCAGACCAGCCGATAAAGGGGGGGGGGTATTGTTGTTCTGGACAAGGTGGATTATCTGGCTGAGATGCACCGAATCCTGGATGATCGGGATACCTATGCCCCCTTCCCTCTGATCCTAAGACCTCATACACGAAAGAACTGTCGGTGTTGGTCCAAAGGGGTTATGATTTGGGGATTCTTAATAAAAAAGAAAGTGAATACTTGGTGCCTAGGGCGCCTCGGACACCGGTAATTTATTACCTCCACAAAATACATAAACATTCCACTTGCCCCCCGGGATGTCCCATTATTAGTGGGATTGACTCCATCACGTCCCGGGTGGGGCGCTATATTGATTTTTTCCTACAGCCCCTAATTTCTTTGATGTCCTCATATCTCAGGGATTCTCGTCAGGTTATTAACATTCTAACAGGATATACCCCTAGTGCCAATATGTGGTTATACACCGTAATCCCACATAACTTGGGCCTTTTTGCAGTCGAGTATATTTTGAGACGGGATTCTCAATTATTTGATGAGCAAATTTCTTATATTTTAGAGCTGCTTTCATTCGCAGCTTCTCTGAGTTATTTCTGGTTCAATGATCAATTTTATAGGCAAGACAGGGGAGTTGCCATGGGGGCTAAGTATGCCCCCAGTTTGGCTAACTTGTTTATGGCCCTTTGGGAGGAGGATGTCATTTATGCCCACCGACGGCCACAGGTTGTGCTGTGGGCCAGGTATATTGATGACGTCCTCCTCCTATGGGATGGGAGCCGTCAAGATTTGGATCTCTTTATGGAGGAGTTAAATGTCAATACAAGGGAAATCTTTTTCAATTTTGAAGCTAGCCAAGAGGAAATCCAATTTTTGGATCTTAAGATTTCTGTAAAAAATGGTTCCTTTGTCACATCTACTCATTTTAAGAGTACAGATAGGAATTCCAATATTCCCACTACCAGTTGCCACCATTCATCTTGGCTTAATTCCATACCTAAGAGTCAATACATTAGACTCAGATGTAATTGTACTGATCATGGGGAATTTTTAAATCAGGCAGAGGTGTTGACCACTCGGTTTATGGAAAAGGGCTATTCATCCACCTCCCTTTTAAACACCCTAAATGAAGTGGCCTTGATAGACAGAAGTGTTCTATTAACAGATAAACCTAAGGTAGATGTAAGAGCACCATTCATTCCCTTCATTACCACGTATTAGACTCAACATAGGGGTGTGAAGAAACTCATCAATAAACACTGGCACATACTCACCAATGATCAGGTTCTTAGGGCAGTTTTACCGGAACGACCTCAAGTCGTGTATAAGGGTGCACCATCCCTTAGAGGTAGGGTGGCACCTAACATTCTGGATCCTCCTTCTATTAAGAGGACTTTTCTTGATCATTTGGTGGGTTTTTATCAGTGCAAGAGGTGTAGGATATGTTAAGTTAGTGGTTGCTCTCATAGGCATACTAATACATTTAGATCCACTAGTACTGGGGTAGAGTTCGAAATCAGTTCATTCATTACATGTTCCACGAAGAGAGTAGTTTACCTCTTGCAATGCCCACGTGGGCTCCAATATGTGGGCAGGACCAAGCGACCTCTCCGTGTGTGGCTTAATGAACATGTTACCAATATACTTACGGGTTTTCCTAAGCACCCAGTTTCACGCCATTATCTAGAAGTTAATGCCAAGAACCCCAGTAAAACCATTTTTTTGGGCATAGATAAATACACCCCACAATGGAGGGGTGATTCTATGATACGTAGCATATCTAGTTTGGAAATGGCTTGGATCCATAAACTGAAAAATTACACCCCCTTTGGAATGAATGTAGAGGTGGATCTTAACGCCTTTATTGATAGATATGCTATTTTTGTTTTTTGTCTATTTATGTACACTTGAGGTGACCCTTTGGTAGCTATCTCTTGTTTTATTGGTATATATATATATATATATATATATATATATATATATATTTTTTTTTTTTGTTTGTTTGTTTTAAAATCATCATAAATCAGGTCCAATGCTATTACATCATGTTTGCAACTGGCGAAATTTTGGTTGGGGGTTTGTGTTTTGTGCATGTATGTGGGTTTTTTTTTTTTTTATTACGGATAGAGAACTTGGCTCCCTGGAATTGTTTCTACAATACCTCAATTCGAATGACAGAAATTTACAGTTCACTGGACGGTGCGATTCAAAAGATATTGATTTCTTGGACATACATCTATGTGGCTTTGAAAATCGCACCCACGGCAGTTTGTTCAGGAAACCCATGTCTGGTAACTGTCAGGGAGATCCTGCCAGCCGCAGGCGCCATGGACTTCCTGGATTCCAATCGCGGGTACGTCCGCGTGGGCACGCGCGCACACTGCGGGAGCGCGCGCACGTTCCACAAAGGGCGCCAGAGGGGCTATTTAAACTTGTCAGTGACAGACAGTCCCTGCTGTCTGCTTATAGCGTTTAGCACCAAGAGACCTGATTTCTAGAAGTGACCTGTATCTGACTCGGCTTACCCTGATCTTCCAGTTATCTACCTGCATCTGACCACCGGCTTGTTTTGACCTTCCTCCTGCCTGATCCTCTGGTACCTTGCCGCCAGCCTGTTGACCGACCCGGCCTGTCTGACCAATCTCCTGTTCATCTGCTGTCTTCCTGGTTCCAGTCCAGTCTGCTTCACCTACTCCAGTTCATCTGCTGTGTTCCTGGTTTCCTGTTTCCAGTTTAACCTGCCATATTCCCTGGGTGCCTGGATCCATTCCCCGCCTTCTGGACCACCTCTACCTTGAACTGATCCTGCCAGGCACTCGTACCCCTTCTACCTCCGTGCCTCCTGTCTTCACTATCAGGGGCCGCCGGTGGAAGCCGTAAGAGAGGCCTCCCTCTGCAAATCCGGGCTCATCATAGTCAGGTACGTGACAGAAGCAGACAGCCATGTCTGAGCCCGGGCAGGGAGCCTCACCTATGGAGGAACTTTGTCGGCATCTGGCAGGTCTGTCTGAAGCAGTCAAGAGTCTTCAACAAGTCTACACCCACCTGGAAGAACAAGTGCGGACCATCTCCAACCCCTCTACTGCCTCTGCTTCCTCAGCCGGGACAGGAACATCACCCACAGTGGTCATGCTTCCCCCCGAACCTAAGGTTCCTGCACCTGAAAGATTTTCCGGGGATCGGAGTAAGTTTAGGGCCTTCCGGAACTCATGCGAATTATACTTTGCTCTACAGCCCCGTACCTTTTCTCTAGAAGCCACTAAGGTGGGCTTTGTGGTCTCTTTGCTCTCTGGAGACCCTCAGAGCTGGGCTCACCGTCTCTTGGAACAGAAGGATGTAATACTAAACAATCTCGCTACCTTTTTTGATGCCATGGCCCAGCTATATGAGGACCCCCAACTCTCAGTAACCGCAGAAACCGCTTTGAGTTCCCTTCAACAAGGACGCAGACCAGCAGAAGACTACGTGGCGGAGTTCAGGCGGTGGAGTGCGGATACCAATTGGAATGATGCCGCCCTCCGCCATCAATTCCGCAGACGACTTTCTGATTCTTTGAAGGACGAACTTGCTAGAGTCGGTATACCACAGACACTCAACCTGTTGATTGACTTAACTATCCAGATTGACCGACGTCTGAGAGAACGGAGAGCTGAGAGGGCTACGGGGCCCTTCCGCCCGACCTGGATGCTTTCCCGGGCCCCTATCACTTGTACCCGGTTCCTGCTACACCTCCAACCTCCACACCTGACACGCCTGAACCAATGCAGCTCGGAGTCCTTCGTCCATCCCTTACTCCAGAAGAACGCCAGCGCCGCCGAATGAATAATCTGTGCCTATACTGCAACTAAACCCCTGTTTTTAAACGCACTGTTAGACAGGTGAATTCGTTTTGTTGCTGATTGGTTGGTAAGCTGAGCTTGGATATTCTGTGTGTTTTTTATTGACATGCGTCCGCCCATCCAGTGCTTCTTGCTGTGAAGACCAGTCATAGATGAGGGCAGTGACATTTTTGTTATATGTATTGTTGTCATTGTGGTCAGGCAACGCACTAGCACCTTTGCTTCCATGTGCTGGGTGTTTAGTGTGCTCCTGCCCCTTTAATGGAGGGTGGGCTCCCCCCAGTCACCTGCCCTATATCTATCCATCAGCATACATGTGCTTCCATTGAGGAGACCTTAAATTTTAGAGTTAGGACTGCAGCATACAGGGAGCCTTGACGCGGCCTGCAGCTTACACATGTATTTGCAAATGCGTGCAACTAAACCCCTGTTTTTAAACGCACCGTTAGACAGGTGAATTCGTTTTGTTGCTGATTGGTTGGTAAGTTGAGCTTGGATATTCTGTGTGTTTTTTATTGACATGCGTCCGCCCATCCAGTGCTCCTTGCTGTGAAGACCAGTCATAGATGAGGGCAGTGACATTTTTGTTATATGTATTGTTGTCATTGTGGTCAGGCAACGCACTAGCACCTTTGCTTCCATGTGCTGGGTGTTTAGTGTGCTCCTGCCCCTTTAATGGAGGGTGGGCTCCCCCCAGTCTCCTGCCCTATATCTATCCATCAGCATACATGTGCTTCCATTGAGGAGACCTTAAATTTTAGAGTTAGGACTGCAGCATACAGGGAGCCTTGACGCGGCCTGCAGCTTACACATGTATTTGCAAATGCGTGCAACTAAACCCCTGTTTTTAAACGCACTGTTAGACAGGTGAATTTGTTTTGTTGCTGATTGGTTGGTAAGTTGAGCTTGGATATTCTGTGTGTTTTTTATTGCTATACTGCGGGGAACCCGGACATTTCGTTAAAAATTGCCCCCTGAAACTTCGTAAGTTTCTTTCAGTTTCTTCTAACATGACTAACTTACAAACCAAAACCACATCTCACCTTGCCCTCTCTGTCTCATTACAGCTTCCCGGAAGGACTTTGCAAGTACCCGCCATTATTGATTCCGGAGCATGCAGCTGCTTTATGGACTCGACCTTTGCCACCAAACACCAAATTCCCCTTCGTACCAAGACCCACGGACTCCGTGTTCATCTGGCAGATGGGTCCGTTATTAAGTCTGGACCTGTGGTTCAGGAAACCACCCCTATACCCGTCACCATCTCCACTACATCTGGAACCCACCAAGAATACTTATGTCTGGACATCATCTCTTCTCCGTTATTTTCCTTGATCCTTGGTATGCCTTGGTTGCAAGCCCACAATCCTACTATCAACTGGGCCACAGGAGTAGTGACTTTTCCCTCTTCCTATTGTCGGCAGTCCTGTGGCTCATACGAATCCCCTGAGTCGGCCTCTTTACTATGCATCGATACAGAAGATGGTACACGTCAATCCATCCCAGAAGTTTATCACGACTATCTTGATGTATTTAGTAAACAAAAGGCAGAGACTCTACCACCCCATCGGGCCTATGACTGCCCCATCGACCTACTCCCCGGAGCAAAGATTCCGTTCGGTAGAATCTTCCCTTTAATGGAGGTAGAACAAGGGGCTTTAAAGAATTATGTTGACGAGAACTTACAAAAAGGGTTCATTCGCCATTCCACATCCCCAGCAGGCGCAGGCATCTTTTTCGTAGAAAAGAAGGACCATACCCTCCGACCTTGTGTGGATTACCGTGAACTAAATAAAATTACAGTAAAAAAACGTTACCCTCTTCCCCTAGTACCAGAGCTATTTCAGAGACTGGGAACTGCTACCATCTTTACCAAACTCGACCTCCGCGGAGCCTACAACTTGATCCGCATCAAGGAAGGGGACGAGTGGAAGACCGCCTTCCGTACCCGATATGGACATTTTGAGTACTTGGTAATGCCATTCGGGTTATGCAACGCCCCTGCCACCTTTCAGTATTTTATCAACGACGTTCTACGGGACTTCCTAGATCTCTTCTTCATTGTTTATCTTGACTAGGGATGAGCTCGGTGTTCGAGTCGAACATACGTTCGACTCGAACATCGGCTGTTCGATCGTTCGCCGAACAACGAACGATTTGGGCCGTTCACGCCTAATTCGCGGCCCACAATGCACTACGCCATCGCAGTGTCATCCAGGCGCTGTGATTGGCCAAGCATGCACTGTGACCCCGCATGCTTGGCCAATCACAGCGCCAGCAGCGAGGAGAGCAATGATTGGCCACAGGCAGGATGCCTGTGGCCAATTATTGCTGAGGGTGTTTAGTACACGCCCCACACTATAAAAGGCCGCCAGCACGGCGGCCTAGTGTAGTGTGTTCCGGAGCAGGGAAAGAGAAGCATAGGCAGGGACAGTGACATTTTTTTTTTCTTGCTTAACCTGGATTCCTTTAGTTTAGGGAAAGAGAAGGATAGGTAGGGAGAGTGTCAGTCTGTTTTACTGTGCTAAACCTTGTTTGTAGGGACAGGGAAGGACAGTGAGGGAAATTCTCATTGTGCTATACTGTGCTAAAGCATTCCTCATCAACCATCTTTAAAAAAAAAAAAATTATAGGGACAGAAAACTATAGGTAGGGAGAGTGTCAGTGTGTTTTACTGTGCTAAACCTTGTTTGTAGGGACAGGGAAGGACAGTGAGGGAAATTCTCATTGTGCTATACTGTGCTAAAGCAATCCTCATCAACCATCTTTAAAAAAAAAAAAATTATAGGGACAGAAAACTATAGGTAGGGAGAGTGTCAGTGTGTTTTACTGTGCTAAACCTTGTTTGTAGGGACAGGGAAGGACAGTGAGGGAAATTCTCATTGTGCTATACTGTGCTAAAGCATTCCTCATCAACCATCTTTGAAATCCTTGTTTTTTGGACAGTCAGGGAAATTGTCATTGTGCTATTCTGTTCAAATGGGGCATGTAATTACAATTCTTGATCTAATAATTCACAGCAGGGCCCATTCCTGCACCCACCAAGAGTAACTCTGAGGGCTTACAGTGTTGTGGCAACACCACCACCACCACCACCACCACGAAAGGCCCAATTTTTCAGCCCCTGTTCAACAGGGGCATGCAATTACAATTCTTGATCTAATAATTCACATCAGGGCCCATTGCTGCACCCACCAAGAGTAACTGTGAGGCCTTACAGTGTTGTGGCACCAGCACCACCATCAAAGGCCCAATTTTTACTACCACTGTTCAACAATTATATGTAATTACAATTCCTGATATAATAGTTGACAGCAGGGCGTTCCAGCACCAACCAAGAGTAACTGTGAGTGCTTACAGTGTTGTGCCAACACCAACAACTAAGGGGCCTATTTCTGCAGAGTATATACGGCAGGTCCCTACTTTCAAACATCCAACTTACAAACGACTCCTACTTGCAAACGCAAGAAGACAACAGGAAGTGAGAGGAAATCTACCCCTAGGAAGGAAAATTCTCTCCTGTAAGAATTAATATGGGAGAAAGGTGTCTCCTCTGTACTGATGCTTTATCACCAATCCTTGTTTCAAGAAAAACACCACATTTCAAAAACAGTTGTCATTGGGACGGAAAGTGAGGTGAAATGTTCTGAACAGGGGCACAGACAGCAAAACAAATGTTACAGGGGTGATAACCCTTACCTATGTTTTCCAAAAAGTTTAAAAATAGATTTTTGGGCTGGAGCTACACTTAAACAATGTACCTGTTCAAAATTACAAACAGATTCTACTTAAGAACAAACCTACAGTCCCTGTCTTGTATGCACCGCCTGTATACGGCTGTTCAGAGTATATAGGGCCTTTTTTATTTTATGTGCGGGGTTCCCCTTAATATCCATACAAGACCCAAAGGGGCTGGTAATGGGCTGGGGTAGGGGGGGTGGGTCATGGGGTGGCTATGCCATTTTTCTTAAAGATTTTCATCCATATTACCGGGACCAGACATTACATTAAAGCCGCAAGCAGTTTTAAATGGCTTTTTTTTCCTTTAGAAGTGTCATTTTGTGCAGGGACAGTTCTAAACACGGGAAACACGTGGCACTTCACAGGCATACTTTAGACACCCCCCAGGTACGATATTTAAAGGAATATTTGACTTTTTTTTTCACTTTATGCATCATTAAAATGACTGCTCCCGAAAAACGACCGTTTTTAAAACTTCTTTTTGCATTGATACATGTCCCCTGGTGCAGAACCCGGGTTCCCAAACCCTTTTTAGGACAATAACATGCATAATAGTCGTTATAATTAGCACTTTAGAATTCGAACATTCGCATCCATTGTATTTAATAGGGTTCTAATGTTCGTACGAACTTTCGGTCCGTTCGCGGGTTCTGGTGCGAACCGAACCCGGGGGTGTTCGGCTCATCACTAATCTTGACGATATACTAATCTTTTCTTCCTCCCTTGATCCTCATCGCAGACATGTCAAGAGTGTGTTGGGTCGGCTCCGCCAGCATGGCCTATATGCAAAAGCCGAAAAATGTGAGTTTGAGCAGGAGAGTATATCATTTTTGGGGTTAATTATTTCCAGCAAGGGCATCAAGATGGACCCTCAAAAAATTACTGCAATCCTGGACTGGCCAGAACCAGTGGACAAGAAGGGAATCCAACGATTAGTTGGATTCGCCAACTTCTACCGCAAGTTCATCAGGGGGTTTTCAGCTATTATCGCACCCATCACTCAATTAACCAAACAAGGAACACGTTTCCACTGGACCCCTGAGGCCCAAAGAGCCTTTGAATGCCTGAAGTCTCTATTCACCTCGGCCTCTATCTTAAAACACCCGGACCCTTCATTGCCATTTGTACTTGAAGTAGACGCCTCCGAAATTGCGGTAGGAGCAATACTGTCCCAAAGACAGGGAATCAAGACCTTGCTCCACCCAGTAGCCTTCTTCTCTCGCAAACTATCTACAGCAGAGAGAAACTACGACGTGGGAGATCGGGAGCTACTGGCGATCAAATCTGCATTGGAGGAATGGTGGTACCTGCTGGAGGGCGCAGCCCATCCGATTCTTATATTTACTGACCACAAGAACTTGGAATACCTGAAGGCTGCGAAAAGATTGAATCCACGACAAGCCAGATGGGCACTCTTCTTCTCCCGGTTTTCTTTCCATGTTACTTATCGTCCGGGTGCCAAGAATATCAAACCCGACGCTCTGTCTCAGATGTTCCATAAGTCCAAAGAGACTTCTCCACCTGACACCATCCTTGCTCCCGGAAATTTCCTTCTTCTTCAGGAAAACCTGTTCACCCAGATCAAACAAGCTTCTACTGGGCAGAGACCCTTCTCCGAGCCGGAGTTGCAGGTTAAGGATGGACTATTGTGGTACCAAGACAAGATCTACGTACCTGAGGGATTGAGAGTAACCGCATTAGAACTCTGCCATAACCACGCTCTTGCCGGACATTTTGGCATTGCCAAGACCACTGACCTGGTACAGCGTACCTTCTGGTGGCCTCGAGTACGCGAAGACTGTAAAAGGTTTGTGGATTCTTGTACAACCTGTACCCGAAACAAGGGTTCGAGATCCAAGGCTTGGGGACTACTAAAGCCCTTACCCATTCCAGATAGGGCCTGGAAAATGTTATCTATTGATTTCATTGTAGAGTTGCCCCCGGCTGAAAACCACACCACCATCTTCGTTATAGTGGACCGCCTATCCAAGATGGCACATTTCGTTCCTATGAAAGGAACCCCTTCGGCTCCTGAAACTGCACAAGTATTCATCAGAGAGGTCGTCAGACTCCACGGGCTGCCAGCCAATATCGTTTCCGATCGAGGGGTACAATTTACCTCCCGATTCTGGAAATTTCTCTGCAAAGCCTTGAAGATCGAATTATCATTTTCCTCTGCCTACCATCCACAGACCAACGGACAGACGGAGAGAACGAATAAAACCCTCGAGCAGTACCTGCGATGCTTCTCTTCTTTTGCTCAGGACGACTGGATTTCTCTACTTCCGTTGGCTGAATTCGCCTATAACAATTCTGTTCACTCCGCTACTGGTCAAACTCCTTTTTTTGCAAACTATGGTTTCCACCCTACATTTCTGCCTAATTCCCTCCCTGAGTGTCCTGTGCCTGCAGTCCAGGAAAAATTTAATTTTTTCTCGGTCAATAACCAACTTCTACAAGAGACCATGACCAAGACTCAAGAACGCAACAAGGCAATCTATGATAAGAAGAGACGAGGCGAATTAGCGTTGGTACCCGGCGACCAAGTATGGTTATCAACCACAAACCTAAGAATGGCATGCCCTTCTAAGAAACTGGGCCCCAAATTCTTAGGTCCATTTCCTGTCAAGAGGAAGATTAATGAAGTAGCGTATGAATTGGATCTTCCTGACTCCTTTAGAATTCATCCAGTCTTCCATGTCTCTCTTCTGAAACCCTCAGTCTCCAATCCATTTCCAGATCGGAAACCAGATCATCCTGATCCGATCATTATTGACGGAGAACAGGAATTTGAAGTAGAAGCTATCATGGATGTTAGGAAAAGAAATAACCAGAACCAATTCTTAATTAAATGGAAGGGCTACGGACCCGAGGAAAACTCATGGGAACCCGAGGAGAATATCCATGCCAGGAGCTTGGTACAGGCTTTCAAGAGAACTCACCCAGGAAGGTTCACCCGATTGGGCATCCGGAGGCTGCCCCTTGGGGGGGGGGCAATGTCAGGGAGATCCTGCCAGCCGCAGGCGCCATGGACTTCCTGGATTCCAATCGCGGGTACGTCCGCGCGCACGGGGCGTGCGCGCACTGCGGGAGCGCGTGCACGTTCCACAAAGGGTGTCAGAGGGGCTATTTAAACTTGTCAGTGACAGACAGTCCCTGCTGTCTGCTTATAGCGTTTAGCACCAAGAGACCTGATTTCTAGAAGTGACCTGTATCTGACTCGGCTTACCCTGATCTTCCAGTTATCTACCTGCATCTGACCACCGGCTTGTTTTGACCTTCCTCCTGCCTGATCCTCCGGTACCTTGCCGCCAGCCTGTTGACCGACCCGGCCTGTCTGACCAATCTCCTGTTCATCTGCTGTCTTCCTGGTTCCAGTCCAGTCTGCTTCACCTACTCCAGTTCATCTGCTGTGTTCCTGGTTTCCTGTTTCCAGTTTAACCTGCCATATTCCCTGGGTGCCTGGATCCATTCCCCGCCTTCTGGACCACCTCTACCTTGAACCTATCCTTTACGGTATTACGCTATGTGCCCTCTCCTTCTTTTTTCCTCCATGACTCCTATGTGAGCCATTTTACTATCCATCGAGCTTGGATATTTGGTGTCATCACTTGTTCCGGATTTTGGATATATATGTGTGCAGTGCCAACTGGGATCCCATATGTACGGATATACATATACCAAGCCTGTTTGACCCTACGGACGTACGTCTATTGGGTCCATTTCATCCGGTAAGCCTCCCCTCCATGTGGTGGTGGTTACGTTACAAGTCACTTGTTTTTTGAAAGGTCACCATTCTGTTTTGGAAGTTTCAGCAACATCCACGTTTTGGTCATCAGAGACTTTTTCTAACTTACTATTTTTCACAGTTGGACTCATTTATAGAATCTTTGTGATTTAAGTCATTTAGAGCACTGCACTTGGGTGTTATTTTTATTTTTATTTTTACACATAGCGCTACATTTTTTGTATACAGTTATCTACCTGCATCTGACCACCGGCTTGTTTTGACCTTCCTCCTGCCTGATCCTCCGGTACCTTGCCGCCAGCCTGTTGACCGACCCGGCCTGTCTGACCAATCTCCTGTTCATCTGCTGTCTTCCTGGTTCCAGTCCAGTCTGCTTCACCTACTCCAGTTCATCTGCTGTGTTCCTGGTTTCCTGTTTCCAGTTTAACCTGCCATATTCCCTGGGTGCCTGGATCCGTTCCCCGCCTTCTGGACCACCTCTACCTTGAACTAATCCTGCCAGGCACTCGTACCCCTTCTACCTCCGTGCCTCCTGTCTTCACTATCAGGGGCCGCCGGTGGAAGCCGTAAGAGAGGCCTCCCTCTGCAAATCCGGGCTCGTCATAGTCAGGTACGTGACAGTAACACTTTGCTCAGGGCTGAGTCGGGCCACCCCAGACACACTGTCAGGGGTATCCCTGTTGGCCAGTTTTTGAGAATCCGCAGATTGTGCAGTGACCAATCATCCTATGAGAAAGAAGCAAGAGCTCTTTACTCGCAGTTTATACAGAGGGTTTATCCCAGATACATGCTAGATAGAGCCTGCGTAATTGCGGATTCCAAAGACAGGTCAGAACTCTTGAGCAAATCCAAATATGGAACAAAAGACAAAAAGAAAAAAAAATTTTTCAATAAGCAGAGACCCACTTTGAGCACATCCTTCAGTAGGGAATTTAATGATATTGGGACCATTGTGCATCGACATTTGCCTATACTATTTGAAGATAGTGTTTGTGCAGATCTCTTGAAAGATGGAATACATTTTATTCCCAGACGTGCACCCACTTTGGGAAATTCTTTGTCCCCTAGTTTGTTTGATCCTGCCACCTTGAGGTCCACCACTTGGTTGCACTTCAAGGGAAATTATGGTTGTGGTGCGACTGGGTGTTCGTGTTGCAAGCACATGATTAAGGGGGATTTGGTACGATCCTTTTCAAATGAAAAAACACATCAGATAAAATCCTTTTTTAATTGCAACACACGGTACATCATTTACAATGTTACATGCAAGTTGTGCAATGTGCAATACATCGGACGCACCACTAGGAGACTCAGGGACAGATTTCAAGAACATTTGCGCAGTATTGATAAGAATTTGTCAACAAATGTCGCTCGACATTTTAACCAATACCATAATGGCAGCAACACTTCTGCAGGTGTACAGATCCTAGAAAGAGTTTTGACACCCACTAGAGGAGGAGATGTTTTTAAACTTCTCTGCAAAAGGGAGTTTTTTTGGCAGAGGCATAACTAGAAACTTCTGGGCCCCGGTGCAAGAAATCACGAAGCCCCCCCCCCCCCCCGAAAAAGCATGATTTTGATACTTTTGACAACGGCGGTAGTTGAGGGGGGGTGGCAACGGTGATGTTGAGGGGGGTGGCAACGGTGGTACTTGAGGGGAGTGGCAATGGTGATGTTGAGGGGGGTGGCAGCGGTGATACTTGAGGGGGAGGGGTAGCAGCGGAGGTACCTGAGGGGGGTTGCAGCGGTGATGTTGAGGGGGTGGCAGTGGTGGTACTTGGGTGGTGGCAGCGGTGGTACTTGAGGGGGGTGGCAGCGGTGGTACTTGAGGGGGGTGGCAGCGGTGGTACTTGAGGGGGGTGGCAACGGTGAGGTTGAGGGGGGTGGCAACGGTGGTACTTGAGGGGGGTGGCAATGGTGATGTTGAGGGGGGTGGCAGCGGTGATACTTGAGGGGGAGGGGTAGCAGTGGAGGTACTTGAGGAGGGTTGCAGCGGTGATGTTGAGGGGGTGGCAGTGGTGGTACTTGGGTGGTGGCAGCGGTGGTACTTGAGGGGGGTGGCAGTGGTGGTACTTGAGGGGGGTGGCAGTGGTGGTACTTGAGGGGGGTGGCAGCAGTGGTACTTGAGGGGGGTGGCTGCGGTGGCAGTGGTGGTGCCATCCTCTCCCATCACCACCTTTGCCTCTTACTGATCCCATCCCCCCACCACTTATCTCATCCCTATCCCTTCCCATCACCTCTGTTGTAGAAGTAATGGGGGGATAGGGATGAGATCAGTGGTGGGGGGATGGGATCAGTAAGGAGGCACAGGTGGTGGTGGGATTATCAGAATTGGGTGCCCGGTGTCACTGGGGACGGGAGATCAGAATTGGGTGCCCCGTGTCACTGAGGATGCGAGATCTGAATTGGGTGCTCCGTGTCACTGGGGATGCGGGATCTGAATTGGGTGCCCGGTGTCACTGGGGACACGAGATCAGAAGTGAATGCCCATTGTCACTGGGAAAACGAGATCTGAATTGGGTGCCCGGTGTCACTGGGGACACGAGATCAGAAGTGGGTGCCCGGTGTCACTGGGGACACGAGATCAGAAGTGAATGCCCGTTGTCACTGGAGACACGAGATCTGAATTGGGTGCCCGGTGTCACTGGGGACACGAGATCAGAAGTGGGTGCCCGGTGTCACTGGGGACACGAGATCAGAAGTGGGTGCCCCATCTTTAGATAAACAGCCCCATGTTCCATGATTATAAAGACAACCCTAGAGACATCTTCCTCTGAGCCCCCCACACTTCCCGGCCTCCAGTCACACAGTATGGGTTTTATGATCAGCCTTGATGGAATAGAGCTACAAGTCCCAGCATGCCTAGCTGTCAGAGTGTGCCATGGCAGACTGGGTATTGCAGTGATCTGATTGGCTGGGCGCTCTTACCTTCAGATAACTCGAGCTCCAGCTCGGCCAGGCTATCCCGGATCTCCACCGGCAGTGTCTCCAGAATGACACATCCGCCTCTCTCCGCCATCCCGGTGCTTCTTGTGTCATATGACTCAGCAGCAGCTGGCAGCCCGCATACCCCCCGCACAGGGCCTTCCTCTGCCGGCAAGCCAGGGCCTCTCCTCTTCCGGCACACAGAGCACAGTCTATGGCTCGGTACTTCTTGTGTCATACGACTCAGCTGGCAGCCCGCATACCCCCGCACAGGGCCCTCCTCCGCCGGCCAGTTAGGGCCTCTCCTCTCCCGACACACGGAGCACAGTCTGTGGCTCGGTCTGCGGCGGGCGGGCCTCTCACACGGACGGGTGGCGGGCCCCCCGGACTTGGTGGAACTACAGGGCCCAGTCGTAACGGCGACTGTTGCGACCCTGATAATTCCGCCACTGTTTTTTGGATATTTTATTTTAACACTAGAAAACCTTTTGGAATGAACCATGAATGGGACATTACACATTTTCATAATTAAACCAGTCTTTGTTCCATTCAGGTCCATATATACACGCAGTAGATGTGAATTTTTTCACACATGTATGTACAGGTCCTTCTCAAAAAATTAGCATATTGTGATAAAGTTCATTATTTTCTGTAATGTACTGATAAACATTAGACTTTCATATATTTTAGATTCGTTAAACACAACTTGAAGTAGTTCAAGCCTTTTCTTGTTTTAATATTGATGATTTTGGCATACAGCTCATGACAACCCAAAATTCCTATCTCAAAAAATTAGCATATCATGAAAAGGTTCTCTAAACGAGCTATTAACCTAATCATCTGAATCAACGAATTAACTCTAAACACCTGCAAAAGATTCCTGAGGCTTTTAAAAACTCCCAGCCTGGTTCATTACTCAAAACCGCAATCATGGGTAAGACTGCCGACCTGACTGCTGTCCAGAAGGCCATCATTGACACCCTCAAGCAAGAGGGTAAGACACAGAAAGAAATTTCTGAACGAATAGGCTGTTCCCAGAGTGCTGTATCAAGGCACCTCAGTGGGAAGTCTGTGGGAAGGAAAAAGTGTGACAGAAAACGCTGCACAATGAGAAGAGGTGACCGGACCCTGAAGAAGATTGTGGAGAAGGACCGATTCCAGACCTTGGAGGACCTGCGGAAGCAGTGGACTGAGTCTGGAGTAGAAACATCCAGAGCCACTGTGAACAGGCGTGTGCAGGAAATGGGCTACAGGTGCCGCATTCCCCAGGTCAAGCCACTTTTGAACCAGAAACAGCGGCAGAAGCGCCTGACCTGGGCTACAGAGAAGCAGCACTGGACTGTTGCTCAGTGGTCCAAAGTACATTCAGAAATCAAGGTGCCAGAGTCTGGAGGAAGACTGGGGAGAGGGAAATGCCAAAATGCCTGAAGTCCAGTGTCAAGTACCCACAGTCAGTGATGGTCTGGGGTGCCATGTCAGCTGCTGGTGTTGGTCCACTGTGTTTTATCAAGGGCAGGGTCAATGCAGCTAGCTATCAGGAGATTTTGGAGCACTTCATGCTTCCATCTGCTGAAAAGCTTTATGGAGATGAAGATTTCATTTTTCAGCACGACCTGGCACCTGCTCACAGTGCCAAAACCACTGGTAAATGGTTTACTGACCATGGTATTACTGTGCTCAATTGGCCTGCCAACTCTCCTGACCTGAACCCCATAGAGAATCTGTGGGATATTGGGAAGAGAAAGTTGAGAGACGCAAGACCCAACACTCTGGATGAGCTTAAGGCCGCTATCGAAGCATCCTGGGCCTCCATAACACCTCAGCAGTGCCACAGGCTGGTTGCCTCCATGCCACGCCGCATTGAAGCAGTCATTTCTGCAAAAGGATTCCCGACCAAGTATTGAGTGCATAACTGAACATAATTATTTGAAGGTTGACTTTTTTTGTATTAAAAACACTTTTCTTTTATTGGTCGGATGAAATATGCTAATTTTTTGAGATAGGATTTTTGGGTTTTCATGAGCTGTATGCCAAAATCATCAATATTAAAACAAGAAAAGGCTTGAACTACTTCAGTTGTGTGTAATGAATCTAAAATATATGAAAGTCTAATGTTTATCAGTACATTACAGAAAATAATGAACTTTATCACAATATGCTAATTTTTTGAGAAGGACCTGTATATACATTCATTTCATATCTTTTTCCATTACTTTGTCATTGTTGAGATTTGTACATTCTGATGTCTATATTCACACCAGAATTTACTATTTCACTGTGTTTTCTTTTGTCCTGATGTCCTTCATGGATTTGGCTGTTGATGGCTATTTTTCATCACCATCACCTCTATGCGCTTTTTTTTTTTTTTTATAGTCCGAACACATTGAGGTTTAGTTCAGCTCAACAAGGTTTGGTTCTGAACTTTCAACACCCAATGACATCTTGCTCTACACACCTATTTTTTTATATACATCCACGAATGTTCACTATGCGTGCATAGACATTTTGCATTTATACATTTAATGAATAGGTGTGTTTTGGGTTAACCCTTTTGGGCAACACCAAGCCTGGATTTGGACACTATTGTGTCCTTTTTCTAGGCTTCATTGTCCTTTTCTTTACTTTTTTCCCTTTTTCATGATTTGCCTGTGATTTAATTTTGGTTTAATGAGCCGCCCTGGCTTACATGTGTGTGTATATATATTTTTATCATGACTGTTACTGTTTTTGTGTGTATTTGTTTAGACATATGCATGCGTTTTTAACGTTGCAATGTTTTTAAATACGTTGGTTGAAATGTTGTTTGTATGTGGTACTATTAGAGCCAGGTGTGTTATTGGGTGTAGCCCAATTTGGGCGGACTCCTTTAAAAAGCCTGTCTGTTTAGTGTCACATTTGTTGTGAACAAGCAAGCTATCGCTTGTGAAACGCGTCTACCATTGCCTGTATCTGTCTGATCCTTTTGACAATAAAGATGACATCAAGATAAGTTGAAGTTCCAGTGTGTGACCAATTTCTTGTTTTATTCGTCTTCCACGGTGGTGAGCCGAGGTCTGCACCTGTGATCTACCTTGCACGTGATTCTGCCTGGAGCGGTGTGCTTCTTCTTTGTTCTCTGCAATCATGAAAGCTGTTGAACCAGGTCTCTGAAATTCCCACAAAATCCAAATCCTCCTCGTACAACAGTATCTCTAGTTCACCCATCTTGTCCGACAGGCTCCTGGCATTGATGAACATACCACGTAGTTTAGACCGGTCGCATACTATCCTCTTATTGGGTGTTCCGAGATTGCAACTAGGACTTTTTACTATACTTACCTTTGGTTTATGTGCTTTAGTCAACCTACCACTAATGCCCCCAATACTACCCTCTGGAATATGTTCCACGCTGACTATCTCTACCTCTGGGCCCTCCCCCGTCGCCTAGTTTAAAAACCCCTCTAACTTTTTGGTCATCTTCACTCCCAGCTGATCTGCACCCTCCTCATTTAGGTGCAGTTCGTCCCTTCTACAGTACTGGTGACCGAATGAGAAGTCGGCCCAGTCCTCCAGGAACCCAAACCCCTCCTTACTACACCAGCTCCTCTGCCACTTGTTTAATTCCCTAATCTCTCTTTCTGGTGTGGCTCGAGGTGCCGGTAGTATTCCTGAGAATACTATCTTGGAGGTCCTTTTCCTCAATTTAGCTCCCAAGTCCCTAAAATCGTTCTTTAGGACACTCCATGTGCCTCTGACTTTGTCATTGTTGCCAAAATGCACCATGACAGCCGGGTCTTCTCCAGCCCCTCCCAGTAATCTGTGCACCAGATCCGCAATGTGCCGAACCCGAGCGCCCGGTAGACAACATGCAGTTCGGAGCTTCAGGTCTTTGTTACAGATTGCCCTCACTGTCCTTCTAAGAATTGAGTCCCCTACCACCAGAATCTGTCTTTCCTCTCCCTTCGCTCCCCCCCCCCACTCTCACTGGAGGAGTTCTTCCCCCAGCAGCTAGGAGAGTCCCTCAGCTCCAGCAGTGCTGGTCCCTGACTGGTTTCACCAATGTCACTCAATGTAGAGTACTTATTGGGATGCTCCAGCCTTGGATCAGCCTCCCTGGCACTTCCCCTTTCCTGACTGTCACCCATCTACTCATTTCTAGTGCCTGCACCTCTTTGTCTCCACCAGCTTCTGTGCTGGCCCCTGTACGTTCCCAGCTCTCTTTTAGTATGGAGGGCCTTCTCAAGGAACACAAACATGCCGCAATATGTACACCAAGTCGCATCTCCACACCTTCAGGGCATTGTACCTACAAATTTAATGAGGATTGGGGATTATACCCTGTCCAAATTACCTAACAACTAGCTTCCTGACACTAATACTCAACAAGACCATACACAGGTACTCAACAAGACAATACACAGGTACTCGCAGACCCACTTGCACACACAATACACAGGTACTCAATGACACTAATATTCAATACTGCCCACGTGCACTCGCAGCACTCATGTACTTACAATAGACAGGTACACACTCACACTACACAGGTACTATGACCCCTGTTTTAACCTCCTGTTTTCCACTCTGGTTTTTAACTCACCACTTAGTCCAGTTCCACTTGGTCTAAGTTCCAGCAGGCTCAAAATGAGTTCTACAGAAAGTTATATAGGCCTCAAGCACCTGTGACAAATTAACCACTCCCCTTAATTAGTAGGCTGAAGGAAGGAAAGAAAAAAAAAAGACAGAAAAAGGTGTTCAAAAGCTGCAAGGAAAAGCCCAGAAAAGAACCTAAATTGCAACACAGCAATCCCCAGCAGTCAAAAGCAAAACTTGTTCACACTATCCACTCAAGGTTCCCACTGTTTAGCTTCCAACCAGCAACTCTGGCCAAAATAATTAATAAAATATTACCACTTGTGAAAAATTCCCTACTTGTAGGATAAAACTGCTTGTTCTGTGGGAGCCAAACTTCATATAAAAAGAAAAAGAAAAGAAGGGCGCACCGACTGCATTACCAGTGTAAAAGTTTTATTAAAAATATAAAAGCAATAATACTACTCAAAAAGGAACGTATGCAAAGGCTTTTCTAACAGTCAAACTGCATTCCTTGGCACCTGCAGACAGGACCTGATGACGGGAGGATCATATGGTACCCCAAACGGCTGAAAGCCTGACGCATTTCAGGGGCACACCCCTTTCTTCAGAGCCAAGGCTTGGGGTACCATCTGATCCTCCCATCATCAGGTACTGTCTGCAGGTGCCAAGGGATGGATTTTCCCCCTTAATGACCAGACCATTTTTTGCGATACGGCACTGTGTCACTTTAACTAACAATTGTGCGGTCATGTGAATCTGTACCTAAACAAATATAGCTTTCTTTTGGTGGTATTTGATCACCTCTGCGGTTTTTATTTTTAAACAAAATAAGCGACAATTAAAAAAATATATATATTTTTTTTTTACTTTTTGCTATAATAAATATCCATAATATCTTTTAACCTCCGTAACGGTAATCCCGAGCATGACTCGGGGTTGATTTTTTCTACTAGGAGCGGTAACCCAGAGTCACGCTCGGGGTAAGATTGCAGAGCTGGCAGCGGAGTCCCCTTACCTTCTCTCGGCGATCCAGCGATGATGTCCTCTGCTGTGATCGCCAGGGAAATCAGCGGCGACTCCAGAGTGCCCACCGTCACCTGACTTCCTGCGATCAGCAGCGGTGCATGGGAGCGGAACTGGGCGGGTAAATAAAAAATCAAAAAAAGTGAAACACACATAAAAGAGGTGATACATTGTAATCTGAGAGGATTACACTGTATCAGCTCTGATCTGACACATGATCACTGTACAGTGCCCCTTGCCTGTCATTTTACTGACATTTGTGCCCATAAAACATTTATAACATGGCGTCAAAAAAGCGCCACTTTACTACAAAGGTGCTTTTGGATCAGTTGAGTGACAGCGGCAGCAACACGGAGTTGCTTGCAGAACTGAGAGATAGTGAGTCGTGGGGAGATTTGTCGTCCGACACTGACACTGATCTGGCAAGTGACAACGGCGATGACCCTGCACCTGACCTCAGGGATGTGCGCACTTGGTGCCCTATAGACTGCCCTATAGACTGCGATACGGACCAGGTAGCGCCCCCAAGATTTCTGTTCACTGGATCACCTGGGATAAAGGTAGATGTTGAGTGTGACAATCCTCTGGCATACCTGCAATTATTCCTCACTGAGGAGGTGATTGAAAAAATTGTCACAGAGACAAATCGCTACCAAGATCAGCAATCCGCTACGCTGCATGCCAGGTTTTCCAGAAGCAGAAAGTGGGAACCGGTGACCAAAGAGTACATCTGGCAGTTTCTGGAACTCATCATTCTTCAGGGGGTGGTGGGGAAACCGCTCCAGAAATGGTACTGGACCACCAATAAGTTACTGGCCACTCTAATTTTTGGCACCGTGATGTCAGAATACCGGTTTTCCCTCATCATGAAGTATTTCCACTTCACGAACAATGAAGAATTTGATGAGGCCACGCATCCTTCGCCCAAACTAAAAAAAATCTGGGAGGTATGCCAAATGATTGTGACCAATTTCCAGCGGACCTACGTGCCAGAAAGGGACGTCAGCGTGGATGAAAGTTTGATGGCCTACAAGGGACGCCTAGGCTAGATACAGTTTATTGCATCCAAAAGAGCGCGGTTTGGCATCAAATTCAATATGCTCTGCGAGTCATCCACTGGGTACATCTGGAATTCAGTCATTTACACCGGTAAAGGCACGAAGTTCAACCCCAGGTACAGCGGCTATGGGATGGTCACATCATCTGTCCTTACACTGCTGGAGCCATTGCTGAACCAAGGATATTGTGTGACCATGGATAATTTCTACACGTCTTCGGAACTGTATGAGGTTTTGCTACAAAACAAGACTGATGGGTATGGTACCGTTAGGCCTAACCGACGTGACATGCCATCTTTGTTTGCCAAGAAAAAACTAAAAACCGGAGAAATGGTTGCCTTTCAGAAGTGTAAGATGATGGCAATGCGATGGCGAGACAAGAAGGACGTGTGTCTCTTGAGTACTGTGCACAATGCCGCCACTGCCATGGTCCACACAAAAGGTGGGAAAGATCTGCTGAAGCCGCAAGTCGTGATACACTATAATAACACAATGGGAGGTGTCGACAGAGCCGATCAGGCAATGACATTTTACCCGGCTATGCGCAAACTGCAAAAAAAATATTATAAGAAGATTTTCAGGCATCTTCTGGAACAATGCCTTTGGAGTGCATATATCCTGTACAAAGCAAAGTGTGACATGCCTCTTGTTCATTCTGATTTTGTCTGGAAGGTGGCTAAGCAGATTTTTGTCAACCACCAGACACAATCAGTAGCTGTAAACAGACCCGGACGACGTGCTGTTGGCGTTGTCAACCCAGAACGCCTGACTTCGTCATTTTATGGACTACATACCGCCAACCGCAAAAAAGGCAGCACCTACCAGGATGTGCGTGGTTTGCTGTTCAAAAAAAGATGGCAATGGAAAGAAAGTCCGAAAAGAAACAAGGTTCCATTGTCCAGATTGTGACGTCGGACTTTGCTTTAAAATTTATCACACTCAGGATGTTTACTGAATTTTCTTTGTTTGACAAATTTCATTATTTTTTATTACATTATTGAATAAAATTATATTATTTATTAGATTATAATTTATGATTTTGTGTTTCAAACTTATCACATCTGGGATGTCTACTAGAGTCTTGTTTGGTCAGGTTTAAGTAAGTAATTACTAAGAATTGCAGGCCTACAATACATAACACCAAATTTCCATGCAAAATAATTGTACCGCTTTTGGTACAAAATTCCCAACAGAATCATACCGCCAGGGAGGTTAAAAAAAAAAATCTATTCATCAGTTTTGGCCAATATGTATTCTTCTACATAATTTTGGTAAAAAAAAATCACAATAGGCGTATATTGATTGGTTTGCGCAAAAGCTAGAGCGTCTACAAAATAGGGGATAGATTTATGACATTTTTATTATGTATTTATTTTTTTACTAGTAATGGCGGCAATCTGTGATTTTTAATGGGACTGCAACATTGTGGAGGACAGATCGGACACTTTTGACACTTTTTTGGGACCATTGACACTTATACAGCGATCAATGCTTTAAAAATGCTTTAAAAATGCACTGATCACTGTGTAAATGTCACTGGCAGGGAATGGGTTAACACTAGGGGCCATCAAGGGGTTAAATGTGTTCCCTCATGTGTGTTTCTAACTGTGGGGGCAGTGTACTGACTAGAGGAGGAGACATATCGCTGTTCCTAATTACTAGGAACAGACAATCTGTTTCTACTCCCCTGTCAGAACGGGGATTTGTGTGTTTACACACACAAATCTCTGTTCTGGGTCTCGTGCCTGCGATCAATGGTGACCATCGGACACGCGCATTGGGTCCAACGTGCCTGCTATATTAAAATCACTGCTCCCCAAAACACATTTTTTTGTTGCTTTGGTTCATGTTCCCAATGGCAGTTCGCCATATCATTTAATAAATTCTTACCTATTAGCCTAGAAAATGACCATTAGTGTTTTTTTAACATTCAGCTCTCATTGGGGTTTATTTCCTAAAACTGGAGAGTGCAAAATCTGGTGTAGCTGTGCATGTTAGCCAATCAGCTTCTAACTTCAGTTGGTTTCTGTGCAGAGCTGTACCAGATTTTGCACTCTCCAGTTTGAGTAAATCAATCCCAAAACTTCAATGGGGTTTAGATTTGGCACCCAGACTTTATTTATGTTCTGCAAACCTGTCTTGAACTTAAAGGAGTTGTGAAGGTTCGTTTTTTATTTTCTAAATAGGTTCCCTTAAGCTAGTGCACTGTTGGTTCACTTACCTTTTTCCTTCGATTTCCCTTCTAAATGTTTTTTTTCTTTGTTTGAATTTCTCACTTCCTGTTCCTCCTCAGTAAGCTTGCCCCCATCATCCGAGCCGTTCTGGCTGGGGGTTAGTCAGCATGCTCGCCCCCTCCCTTGGGACCAGGCCCGTTGCGACAAGGCAAGCAAACCAAGCAATTGCTTGGGGCCCCAAGCAGGGCCCTTGCCGCGCTTCCTATAAATGCTGCAGCCGCCTGAGTGCTCTATAGAGAGCTTCAGGCGGCTGCAGCACTGCTGCCTCTCTCGTCACTTCCCCTTCCCTGTAGCGTGGCCGAGCTCCTCTTCCTTCCTCCTGTCAGTCCGGCCGGGTACCGCGCGGTACAGGAGATTCAGTTTCCTGTTCCTGGCCGGACTGACAGGAAGTGCACACTGAGTGCTCACTACCTTTCAGTCCGGCCGGGAACAGGAAACTGAATCTCCTGCCGCACGCAGGCCCGTCGCAACAAGGCACTGAGCAATGCTCTGCAGCTGTTGGAATGCTCTTTGAAGAAGGGAGTAGTACGTGCTGTGAGGGGGTTAGCTCGGCAGCGGGTGTGTGTGACCCCCGGGATGGGCTCCCCACACAAAAACAGGCCCAGCAAACGGAGGTTGTGGTTTTCAAAATCAAAAAAAGGTGCGGTTTATTTTCTATTTACAGTGACAAAACACAGCAAAGCCAAAAGAAACATAAACAAAATAAATCCTGGTCAACTTGACCTCTGACTAAACATACAGGTTTCCTAACTAACAACTGGGATCAGCCTAGTGCTGTCCTAGTCCCTAAGTCCCTGGTTTTAAATGTCCAAGCAAATAGCCACACAGGCTTTGTCTCACCGCACAAGGGTTCACTCTCTCCAGGAAGTCCACACAGGTCTGCTTCCAGGCATGAGCTAACATCTAATGAAGCTGGGAGTTCTTATAGAGGCCTAAATGAGCTGACAAGCTTCAGCTGGTCTCATCAACTCCCTGTCTGCACGACGCCCCACACTCTCCCTAGAGGTATGAGTCATCCATGAGCCCACTATCCTCAGCTGGGCTTATACAACTCTCCACCTAGTTGTATAAGTCGGCGTAAAGCCTGAATCTGGGCGAAATATATCTACCCCCCTGGATGCAACCAGGTGACTTTACCTTCCTGCTGTCACATACCCCCCCCTCTTGTTTTAACCTCGGGGTTGGAACACCAGCAATCAGGCATTCATGTACTCGAGACAAAGCATCCACATTCCCCATTTGAACGCCAGGGCGATGCTTTACTGTGAAGTTGAATTCCTGGAGGGCCAGGAACCACCTATTCACTCTTCTATTTGTTTCCTTGTTTTGAGCCATCCACTTTAACGGAGCGTGATCCGTAACCATGTCAAAGTGCCTACCTAGCAGGTAGTACCGAAGGGAATCTAGAGCCCACTTCACCGCTAAACACTCCTTTTCAACGGTGGCGTAATTTACCTCATGGGACTTCAACTTCCTGCTGAGGTAAATGACTGGGTGCTCTTCCCCGTTCCAGACCTGGGACAATACTGCTCCTAACCCCACATCTGACGCATCACTTTGTACGACAAAGTCTTTAGAGAAGTCGGGTGAGTACAACACTGGCTGGCTACATAAGGCTTGTTTCAAGAATTGGAATGCTGCCTCAGCCTCGGGGGTCCATTTAATCATGACCGACCCTTTCCCCTTCGTTAGGTTGGTTAGGGGCACAGCCTTAGAAGCAAAGTGGGGAATGAATCGCCGATAATACCCAGCGATTCCCAGAAAGGCTCGTACCTGCTTCTTGCTGTTGGGACGTGGCCAACTCTGGATGGCCTCGACTTTGTTGAGTTGGGGTTTTATTACTCCCCTCCCAATGGTGTACCCAAGATATTTGGCCTCCTCCTGCCCAATGGTACACTTCTTGGGGTTAGCCGTAAACCCCGCTTCCCGAACAGAGTCCAGGACTGCTTGCACTTTTGGCAGATGTGAGGCCCAATCTGTGCTATGGACAATTACGTCATCCAGGTAAGCCGCAGCATACTTCCGATGGGCCTCAGCATCTGGTCCATTTTCCGCTGGAATGTGGCCGGCGCATTCTGTAACCCGAACGGCATTCTTTTATATTGGAACGCCCCGTCTGGGGTTACAAATGCGGTTTTCTCTTTGGCCAATTTGGCCAGGGGGATTTGCCAATACCCTTTTGTGAGGTCAAGAGTCGTCATGTATCGGGCTGTTCCCAGCCGGTCGATCAACTCATCTATACGTGGCATGGGGTAGGTGTCAAATTTTGTAACTTTGTTCAACTGACGAAAATCGTTACAAAATCGCCAGCTCCCATCCGGTTTAGGCACCAACACAATGGGACTAGACCAATCACTTTGGGACTCCTCTATCACCCCTAAGTTCAGCATTTTCTGTACTTCCTCCCGTATTGCCTCCCTTCGGGCCTCTGGGATCCGATAGGGTTTTAACTTCACCCTTTCACCGGGCGGGGTAATGATGTCATGCTCTACCCCAGATGTTTGTCCCGGCAGCTCAGAGAATACCTCCTTGTTGCGAAGCACAAACTCCTTAACCTCCTGTTGTTGGGGTTGTGACAAGGTGGCTGCTATTCCAACCTCAGGAATCACGCAACCAGTTTGAGCTGGTGACCAAGTGTCTGCGACTAGGGACTCTCTATCCCTCCAGGCTTTCAACAGATTAACGTGATAGATCTGTTCGGGCTTTCGCCTTCCTGGTTGTCTGACCTTGTAATTCACTTCGCTCACTTTTTCCATTATCTCGTAGGGGCCTTGCCATTTGGCAAGGAATTTACTTTCAACCGTAGGGACAAGTACCAGTATCCTATCCCCCGGGGAAAAGGTACGGGTCTTGGCTCCACGGTTGTACACTCTCTGCTGTGCTAACTGCGCTTGGGCCAAATGTTCCTTCACGATGGGCATTACCTGTGCAATTCGGTCTTGCATCAGGGCGACATGCTCAATCACACTCCTGTGGGGAGAACTCTCACTTTCCCAAGTTTCCTTGGCAATATCCAACAGCCCTCTTGGGTGTCTCCCATACAGTAACTCAAAGGGGGAGAATCCCGTAGAGGATTGGGGCACCTCCCTAATAGCAAACATCAGATAAGGAAGTAGACAGTCCCAATCCTTTCCATCTCTATCCACCACTTTCTTCAACATTTGTTTTAGGGTTTTGTTGAATCTTTCAACCAGCCCATCGGTTTGGGGGTGATACACAGATGTACGTAATTGCGTCACTTTGAACAATTTACACAGCTCCTTCATAACCCGGGACATAAAGGGTGTACCTTGGTCCGTAAGCAGTTCTTTACAAATACCCACCCGGCTAAACACAAGAGATAGCTCTTTGGCTATGGTTTTGGCCGAGGTATTTCGGAGAGGGATCGCTTCTGGATAACGGGTGGCATAGTCCATTATAACTAATATGTACTGGTGCCCCCTAGCAGACTTGATTATAGGACCTACCAAATCCATGGCGATCCTCTCAAACGGGACCTCAATGATGGGTAGAGGGACCAGCGGGCTACGGAAATGTGGCATCGGGGCCGACCTCTGACACACAGGGCAGGAGGAACAATAATTTTCTATGTCCTTCATCACCCCCGGCCAATAGAATCTCTGTAATACCCTCTCTCGGGTTTTCTCTGTCCCCAGATGACCTCCAAGAATGTGCCCATGGGCCAACTCCAACACCAACTTCCTGTAAGGTTTGGGCACCACAAGCTGCTCAACGGTTTCTTCTGCCCTTTTTGCCACCCGATACAGTAGGTCCTTCTCTACGCTGAAGTATGGGTAAGTGCAGGTATTATCTGGGTTCACTAACTCGCCATCTATTTTCACTACGTTTTCCCGTGCCTTTATTAGGGCGGGGTCTTTCAACTGTTCTGTGGCAAAGTTTTCCCTGTGAACCTCAAGATCAGAAAACTCCACAGACGGTAGGTTTTCGTCTGAGGAGGTGGGCTCCTCTCCAGTTTCTTGAGTCTCCCCTGCCAATACTGATAAGGGAAATTCCGGAGAGTCCTCACCACTCTCAGGGGAGTTCTGGCTATCACATTCCTGGTACATAGGGGCACCAGGGGGGGGCTCAGGATCATCCCACAGTTCCCAGAACTTCGGAAAATCCCTTCCCACAATGGCGTCATGCGGTAACTGAGATACTAAGCCCACTGGATGAGAGAGGGTACCTTTGGGGGTCTCGAAACACACTGTAGTCACTGGATACTCTCGGGTGTCCCCATGCACACAAATAACAGCTACCTTGCTATTCCCAGAGACCTCTGTTTTAACTAACTCAGCCTTTATCAGGGTCACAAGGCTACCTGAATCCAGCAATACCACAACATTTCTACCATTAACACACATTTTGCATAAATGTTTCTCAGTTCCTCGAATGGCAGTGCATGCGACTGTCGCACACAGCGACTGACGTCTGCCCGTCAGAAAGTCACACTGCATGGGTTCCTCCACAACCGGGCAATTGGCTGCAATATGTCCCGCTTGCCGGCAGCGGTAGCAAACGATCCTTCTTGCCGCCTCTTGAGCCGCTGATTTCCCAGGCTGTTCTCGCCAAACTTGGGGTAGAGCTCCCACCCTCTCACTCTCTCCACCCTCACCCCTTGGAATCCTCTTATCCGCCCCTGGGGATGGTCTGGTCTTAGGGTGGAAAGTCCGAGTGTCTCTGGAAGAGGCCGTCAGGTTCTCTGTAGCCAAGTATTTCTCCACACGATCCACAAGACCATCGGCCGTCTCTGGGTCTCCATGGCTTACCCACTTTTGGATGGCAGTAGGAAGAGCTCTCAAAAACCGATCCATTACAACACGTTCCACAATCTTTGGTGCGGACAAAGTCTCTGGCTGTAGCCACTTTCTGCTCAGGTGAATGAGATCATACATTTGAGACCTGGGGGGTTTTCCAAGCTGGAAAGTCCAGTTATGCACACGCTGAGCCCGGACAGCCTGGGTGACACCCAGCCTTGCCAATATTTCAGCTTTTAGCATCACATAGTCTTTTGCTTGGTCAGGCTCTAGGTCATAGTAAGCCTTCTGCGATTCACCAGTTAACAGAGGAGCCACCAGTCCAGCCCACTGCTCCTCAGGCCACTTTTCTCTTTCAGCAGTCCTTTCAAATGTGGTCAAAAATACCTCTGGATCATCCTCTCCAGTCATTTTTGTCAATAAACGACTCACCCCAAAGGACGCGGTATTAGTGGGATGGCTTCCCTCACTGGTCTGCGGACGTTGCTGCATTACTGCTTCCATTTGTTGTAGTCTCTGCTCTTGCTTCTGTAACAGGTCTATGAAGCGGGCCTCAGATTGCTGCTGGGCTTGTTGTTGAGCTTCCAGACTCTGTTGGTGAGCTTGCTGCTGGGCTGCAAGGCTCTGTTGATGAGCTTGCTGCTGGGCTGCGAAGTTCTGTTGTTGAGCTGCAAGGCTCTGTTGATGAGCTGCAAGGCTCTTTTGCAAACCTGCATTTGTCTGCTGTTGATTGGCATTTGCTAGAGCCAGCTGCTTCAGTATCTCCTCCATGCTGGCTTAAAAAAAAACTGCCCGCATTCTCCACCAACTGTGAGGGGGTTAGCTCGGCAGCGGGTGTGTGTGACCCCCGGGATGGGCTCCCCACACAAAAACAGGCCCAGCAAACGGAGGTTGTGGTTTTCAAAATCAAAAAAAGGTGCGGTTTATTTTCTATTTACAGTGACAAAACACAGCAAAGCCAAAAGAAACATAAACAAAATAAATCCTGGTCAACTTGACCTCTGACTAAACATACAGGTTTCCTAACTAACAACTGGGATCAGCCTAGTGCTGTCCTAGTCCCTAAGTCCCTGGTTTTAAATGTCCAAGCAAATAGCCACACAGGCTTTGTCTCACCGCACAAGGGTTCACTCTCTCCAGGAAGTCCACACAGTTCTGCTTCCAGGCATGAGCTAACATCTAATGAAGCTGGGAGTTCTTATAGAGGCCTAAATGAGCTGACAAGCTTCAGCTGGTCTCATCAACTCCCTGTCTGCACGACGCCCCACACTCTCCCTAGAGGTATGAGTCATCCATGAGCCCACTATCCTCAGCTGGGCTTATACAACTCTCCACCTAGTTGTATAAGTCGGCGTAAAGCCTGAATCTGGGCGAAATATATCTACCCCCCTGGATGCAACCAGGTGACTTTACCTTCCTGCTGTCACAGTGCTTATCTCACTAGTAAGCTGGAGAGATGCCCTGCAGCCGTTGAAACCTGGAGCCCGCTCTGCTGCTCTTTGGAATACGTGAGCAATACTCTGTTACCTTTAGAGATGAAAGGAATACTCTGCAGATGTTGAAAACGTGAACATTGCTCTGCAGCTAAAGGTTGCAGCAATGCTCTGCAGCTTATTGGTAGACGGGAGCAATGGTCTACTGTGCTTTTGAAATACCCATATTTTCTTGGAAGGGAGCAATGGTCTGCAGTGTTATGCCGCGTACACACAATCGTTTTTCATGCCATTTTTTAAACCAACGTTTTTTGCGTCGTTTTTTTTTCTTGTTTCCTCTCAAGCCTGTCTTGCATCCACACGATCATTAAAAAAACCGCTCGAGCAAAGCGCAGTGACGTACAACACGTACGACCGCACTATAAAGGGGAAGTTCCGTTCTAATGACGCCACCCTTTGGGACGCTTTTGCTGATTTCGTGTTATCGCGTGTTAGTAAAAGTTTGGTGAGAGACGATTCAGTCTTCGTGCTTTGAAGATCGTTTTGTGGAGTTCAGTTTGTGCCTGTGGGTTCGTATCTGTCTTGCAGTGCTTGTAGCCAGTTCGTATCTGTTTATTCAGTGCGCTCTTGTCTGCTCGTTCCTCTTTTTCAGCTTGTTCTTCATAGGCCTTGCTGTTCTTCCGTTCGTTCTTCTAGTTCGTTCTGAGCTGCCGATCGTTATCTAGCCATGTTGCGGCTATGTACTCGTCGTAGAGTTCGTGCTGTAGTTGGTGCAGGGGTTCTTGCTGTATCCCGACTCCAGTCCATGAACAGGGTGAGAAGGAGTTCATGGACCAAGAATTGGTTGCTCCAGCGGCACCAGTTCTGTCACATGCCTTTGTTGCGGGAGATCAGGGAGAATAATCCTGTGGATTACAGGAATTTTCTCAGGATGTCTGACCCCGTATTTCAGCATCTGTTGGCTTTGGTGTCCCCCTACATTACCAGGCAGGACACCGTTATGCGGGAAGCCATCAGTGCTGAGCAGAGGCTCATTGCCACGTTGCGATACCTGGCGACTGGGAGAAGCCTGCAGGACCTCAAGTTCTCAACAGGCATCTCCCCCCAGGCTCTGGGGATCATTATACCAGAGACTTCTTTCTGCCATCCTTCAAGTTTTGCAGGAGGACTATATTACGGTAAGTGTTCTAATTTAAAACATCACATTGTATGTATTTATTTATTAATATGTGTATTTTTTATTTTTATCAGTCCCTATTTCCCATGATTCTTAACTGCAGGGAATGTCCCCTTTCTCCACATGCATGTTAATTATTTTGGATGTTTAGGCCTACATTTAAATTTTCCTTAGCTAACCTCTCCAGCATGCTATCCTGGGGCCATACCCACCTAGCCTAGTCATTTCCATTTCTTTTTTTCTCTGCTCCATTGTAGTGCTTTACCCTAAATGCCCCCTAAAGATTGCATAGGAATGTTACATTTTGTTAAACTTCATACAGAGTGCTACAGCCTTGATTTGTGATCTCCCCAACTCATCTTCAACCCCCCCAAGTATTTTTTTGGGGTTTGTTTTTGTTTTTTTGTTGCTTACTAATAATGTTTTCATTTGTCTTTTTATCCTAATGTTGGCCATGAATGGTTTTCTATAATCTGCTTGCAATGTTTCTGTCTCAAAGTATTAATATATATTTTTAATTAACTCCACAGTTCCCTTCTACGCCGCATGAATGGCAGAATGTGGCATCTGAGTTTGCCCAACGATGGAACTTTCCAAACTGTGGAGGGGCCATCGACGGCAAGCATGTTCGGGTCGTACCACCACCCCATTCAGGATCCTTTTATTACAATTATAAGGGGTTCCACAGCATCGTCATGATGGCAGTGGTTTCGGCCACCTACGAATTCATGCATGTGGACGTTGGCAAAAATGGAAGAATGTCAGATGGAGGAGTGTTTGCACAGACCGAGTTTGGGGAACGGCTCCTATCGGATCAGCTGGCCTTGCCACCAGCGGAGCAGAATGTGGAGGGACTCCCATTTATTTTTGTTGCGGATGAGGCGTTTGGCCTGGGTCCCCATTTAATGAGGCCATTCCCCCAACGCACCCTCACCCCTGAGAGGAGGGTGTTTAACTTTCAGCTGGCCAGAGCAAGAAGGGTGGTGGAAAATGCCTTTGGCATTATGGCCAGCCGATTCCGCCTGTTCCTCACCTCCATCCACCTTGCCCCCTATAAATGGAACCATGTAGTAATGACTTGTTGCGTGCTCCATAATTTTTTGAGGGTGCATTCTTCCAATTATTAAAGTGAAGTTCCCCTGGCCTTCTTTCACTATCCCAGCGCTAAAGAAGCTCACAGGTGACTTATAACAGACTACAATGAATACGTGACCGTATTCATTAACCCAAATGTTCACTATATGTATCTATATCAGCAGCCGCTTAAACACAACAAATATTTTTGCAGAACATAAAACTATAAAACTTATAAAAAACACAATCGAATCCCTGGGTAGGATAATGAAAGTTTTCTATAGCAGCGCTCAGGTGGTCAATACACTCCCTTGTCCACCCACTCTTATTTACAGTTCATAAGAGTACATATAGAACTTATGAAAAAAATGTTGTTGTAAACGACATATAGCTCCAGATGTCTTCTTAATATGATCCACTTTAAATCATCAGTTGTATCCCCTTTCGGGTGGGTACTCACCACACACATGATTTAAACAGGCACCTCACAGATCCCATCCGATGGTCATCCGATCATCCTAATCCTGGTTCTGATTACTCCTTCTAAAGCCTCCAGAGATCACCCGATAATCACCAGCAGATGTTCAAAGTGAAAAGAAAGAGAAGCCACCAATAGTGTAATCCCGTAGAGTATCTTTTAATCAGTCTATAAAAATTGTTTCCACAACATATCTTCCATATGGTAAAAATCAAGCAGTAAAATAGCAGCAGTGTAATTCAAAACCGTCGTGCTGTTCCCCCAGGCTCCTAACAGGTGCAGTGTATCAGCTGGTACAGCTTGTGTTTAACCAGACTTACTGCGGCTTCCTGTGTTTGGAGCGCACCTGGAACGCACCAACGTCCTTTCCTTTCAGCCGCAAAGTCACACCCTGACTTCTCGAGAGGCCTCATTAGTTGACAATGTTAACCACTTCTCTACTGTGCACGAAAACCCCCTTCCTGCCCAAGCCATTTTTCAGCTTTCAGCGCTGTCACACTTTGAATGACAATTGCGCGGTCGTGCGACGTGGCTCCCAAACGAAATTTGTGTCCTTTTTTTCCCACAAATAGAGCTTTTTTTTGGTGGTATTTGATCACCTCTGCGGTTTTTATTTTTTGCGCTATAAACAAAAGAAGAGCGTCCAGTTTGGAAAAAAAACACTATTACTCTTTCGTCCATGGACCGACACAGCTTCTCTATTGACAAAGTGGGTATTATCCGTTAATTAGGAGTGACTAGGCAAAAAAACTTGTAAAAAGTGTTGCATCACACCTTCTACAGTACCGCCCAGGGGGCGGACCCTCTGGGTATACCCTCTCAGTCTGCACATCGCAGATCAGTTTTTTTTCTGTCTAGCAAGGAGTAGGACATGGCTCCCTTCGGGCCCATTGGTCCGGGGAAAAAAGATATATATATATATATATATATATATATATATATATATATATATATATATATATATATATATATATTTTTTTTTTTTGCTACATTTGTTGTTTCCTGCGATCTTCGATCAACTGCCGACTGGGTGACAGGCTGGATCCTCGATCCTTGTAGTCTCCCCAGTTTCGGCCATCGAGCGTGTGCCGACCCTAGCTACGCGCTGGGTTTTCCACGACATGCCCGTCGCTCCACGGCTGGCCGGTGAGCCTACGCTCCAGGGCCTGCATCGGACCGCTCAGCTTCGGCTGACCTTACGGCCGAGTCGCAGCAGCCTGGCCGGTGAGCTTATGCTCCAAGGCTTGCATCGGACCGCTCAGCTTCGGCTGACCTTACGGCCGAGTCGCAGCAGCCTGTCCGGTGAGCGTCATGCTCCAGGGCATACATATGATCGTCCCTTCTGGGTCCAATCACAGCATGCCTGGCCAACAGTCACCTTCCGTGCGCGGACGATGATCTGTTTGGAATGTCTTCCAGCAGAATACATGCAGGATAGGTAAGTAAAACTCCCCTGCCTCGGCTGGGTGATTTAGCTGGACATTCCTGGAGAGATCAAGTAAGTGGTTGTGGCCCCTTTCTTCCCTCTCTCCCTGCCTTTCCCTCCTCCCTGGGCTTCTAGCTAAAGGTTGCTGGGTGCTGGGGGTCACCTAGGGGGTCCCACTGGAGCGGGGCTGGCTGTAACTAACATTTAAAAGAAATGTAATTTTTGCTTACCTGTGTTTCTGTGTCTCCATGCTGTCGGCGGCCATTTTGAGGTGGTCCATGCCAAGTTTGGCCTCTTGTAACTGCCTGGCGGCCATCTTCCTGTGGTTCGGCCACACCCACTGGCCCCTATCAGGTGATCGGCGGCCATGTTTGTCCACCCTGTATGCAGATATTGCCATTCGGCGGCCATCTTTTTGTGGGCTATGGCTGCCTGACCTCTATCTTCTGTCGGCGGCCATTTTCTTAGAGCCCACATTATCTTCCATACAGACGTTTTTGGCAACCATTTTGCGAGAGCCTCCGGCCTCTAGGGTGCATTACACTGGCGCGAAAATTCACACAGGAAGTGCTGATAAAAGAAGCAGACTGACACAGCAGCAAGGGGACAGCATCACAGGCGCAGCATAGCAGTACCTATCCAGGGTGGTGAGTCCTCTGGGTAACCCAGCATCTCTGCAGCGCAGGAGGGTGGCCTATTGATATTTTGCCTGGAGCCCTGTGAGTGTCAGCGTGTGGTCAGCATGGCATCTGAGCCAGATGTCTTCTCCCCTGAAACACCAGATTTAGCAGCTGGTGTCCCTGAGGTGTCTATGGACGCTATGTCGGCAATCCTAGAGGCGTTTGCTGCCAGGGTGGAAGCAGCACACGGGAATACAGGGGGTAATAAACGCCCCCGTCCCCTGCAATCTTCTGGGGATATTTCTGATGCAGAACCAGGTCCAGCTACGGCTCATGACCCAGATTCTGATGCATCAGAGACTGCAGACCGTGACCGATCGGACAGTGAGGAGGACTCCAAGTCCAGGTCAGTACGCGAGACGGCTTTGGTATCTGACCTTATTACTGCAGTGCGGGATACGCTAAAGTTGGAAAGGACTGAAGAAGTAGCAGATACTCCAGTCCCCTTTGGGTTTCGTAAACCTGCCCGCACTGCTAAGGTGTTCCCTTGTGTGTCTTATTTTGACAAACTCTTATACAAGGAATGGGAGAACCCACTGAGGGTCTTTACAGCCCCAAAGAGGTTTGCAGTACGGTACCCCTTTGAGGAGAGTTTTCTGAAGATATGGACCTCTCCCCCTATAGTGGACCCTTCGGTGTCCAGACTTAATAGAGCCACCACTATTCCAGTAGAAGGGGCTCCTGTTTTCAAGGACCCTGTGGATAAGAAGGCTGAAGCACTCGCTCGCTACCTATACTCAGTGGTAGGCTCGGCAGTACGCCCGGCATTGGCGGGGGCCCTAGTGTCTCAGACACTTACTGAATGGGCAAAATTGCTACTCCAGGGGTTAAAGGAGCGAGATGCTCCTCCTAATGAGATAACTTTGGCCGACCAGTTGGTCCAGGGCCTTAAGTTTGTCTGCGAGTCAGACATGGATACTATTCCCCTGCTGTCAAGAGCTTCGGTTTATGCAGTAGCAATACGCCGCCTGATCTGGCTAAAGGGCTGGTCTGCGGACCAGACTTCCAAGAAAGCCCTATTGGATCTGCCTTTTAAGGGCGACAGACTTTTTGGGGCTTCTCTGGATGACATCATCAAGGATGCCACAGGAGGTAAAAGCACTTTGCTTCCCCAAACTAGCAAGGGTAAGGGACCACGCCAAGGGCAAGGGCCCTCCTTTACTGCACGTAAGCGTTTTTTTCGCCCCCTTAAGGCGACAGGGAAAAGACCCCAGGCCGATAAAGCGCCTGCCCAAGGACAAAAGCGTCCTTGGTCCCGCAGACCCAACAAGCCTGCGGACAAATCTGCGTCCACATGAAGGTCCGCCCCCACCCAGCTCTCGGGTGGGGGGACGTCTTCGCAAATTCGTGACTCAGTGGACTGCTCTAGTCTCCGACAGGTGGGTTTGCGAAGTAATCTCCTCAGGCTACAAGATAGAATTTCTCTCTTGTCCACCAGACAGATTCTTCACCTCCAATCTCCAGCTACTACCGACCCGTCGGGAGGCCCTGTATGGGGCGGTCCAGGGTCTACTGGAACGCGGGGTAGTTATTCCAGTTCCAGAACAGGAACGGGGTCAGGGTTTTTACTCAAATCTGTTCATTGTGCCAAAGAAGGAGGGGGTTCGTCCAATCTTGGATCTCAGAGCCCTCAATTGCTTTGTGAAGGTACAAAGATTTCGGATGGAGTCGGTTCGATCCGTAGTCACGGCTCTCCATCCGGGGGACTTTCTGGCCTCCTTGGACATCAAGGACGCATACCTGCATGTCCCCATATACTCCAGACACCAGAGGTTTCTGCGATTTGCTATCGGGAAGAACCACTACCAGTTTGTGGCCCTCCCGTTTGGCCTTGCCTCCGCACCCAGGACGTTCACCAAGGTGCTCGCTCCGATTCTGGCACTTCTAAGACAGCGGGGTATCGCTATCACAGGTTACTTGGATGACCTTCTGCTGAAGGCCCCTTAAAGCTCAGAATTAGAGGTAAGCGTGTCCATTACCTGTCAGACTCTTCGAGACTGTGGTTGGATACTAAACACGCAAAAGTCAGTATTGGTGCCCACTCAACGCCTAGTGTACCTGGGGTTGATTCTGGATTCCTCAGAGGCAAAGGTATTCCTCCCTGTGGAGAAGTTGCAGACCCTCCGGGCTGCAGTACGGCAGCTGACTTCCAGGAATTGGTCATCACTCCGTTTTTGCATGCGAGTGTTGGGCCTCATGGTAGCCTCCTTCGAGGCGGTCCCATATGCTCAATACCACACTCGAGTGTTACAGAAGGAAGTTCTGTCCAGATGGAACAGATGCCCTTCATCTCTGGATTATCAAATCCGAGTGAGCCACCTAGTCAGGAGATCCCTGGTATGGTGGCTGACAGCACCGGCTCTAATGGCCGGGAAGTCATTTCTTCCGATTTACTGGATAGTTGATCACGACGGACGCCAGCCTTACAGGTTGGGGGGGGAGTCTGGGGTGTCCAGTCGGCGCAAGGTCGCTGGACCCCAGAGGAAGCCCTCCTGCCGATCAATGTCCTGGAGATCCGGGCGATCAAGCTGTGCCTCTTCAAATGGTCTCAGAGACTGCAAGGGCGTCCAGTCAGGATCCAGTCAGACAACGCCACAGCAGTGGCATATGTCAATCATCAAGGAGGAACAAGAAGCTCAGCTGCAGCATCGGAGATCGCTCGCATCCTGAAGTGGGCAGAGAGGAGCGTACCGGCACTGTCGGCCGTGTACATTCCGGGTGTGGAAAACTGGCAGGCGGACTACCTGAGCCGCCAGATGCTGGACCAGGGAGAATGGTCCTTACACCCGGAGGTGTTCCAACTCCTCTGCCAAAGATGGGGCACACCAGACGTAGATCTTCTGGCTTCGCGACTCAATCGGAAGGTATTGAGGTTTGTGGCCCGGTCAAGAGACCCATGGGCAGACGCAACGGACGCGTTGGTAGCATCGTGGGGTCAGTATCGGCTAATCTATGCCTTCCCTCCCTTAAGGCTTCTTCCTCTTCTGCTCCGCAGAGTGGAGGCAGAGGGAATTCCAATGATCCTAATCGCTCCAGATTGGCCTCAGCGTCCTTGGTACGCCGATCTAGTACGTCTGGTAGCAGACGTCCCCTGGCGCCTACCACTACGGAAGGACCTGCTATCGCAAGGTCCCATATTCCATCCTGCTTTACAGTCATTGGCTTTAACGGCATGGCTGTTGAGAACCAGGTACTGAGAGATCGGGGCCTGTCAGACTCAGTAATCTCTACTATGAGAAGTGCTCGGAAACCGTCCTCTAGGAAGATCTATCACCGCACTTGGAGGGCCTACATCTCCATGTGTGAGGAAATGAAATGGCATCCGCGTACCTATTTGGTTTCCAGAATCCTGCTGTTTTTACAGCATGGGGTAGACCAAAGGCTTGCCCTAAGTACGATTAAGGGACAGATATCTGCCCTGGCTGTCTTTTTTCAGCGACCCCTGGCGACTCACTCTCTCGTGAGTACATTTGTGCAGGGGGTTCGACATGTGGCCCCTCCGGTCCGCCCCCCGTTACCTCCGTGGGACTTGAACCTGGTCCTCTCGGTGCTTCAGAAGGCACCGTTTGAGAATATTAGAGATATTCCCCTGTTGACACTTTCTCAGAAGGTGGTCTTTTTGGTGGCTGTTACGTCAGTTAGACGAGTCTCTGAGCTGGCAGCCCTGTCCTGCAAGGCTCCCTATTTGATTTTCCACAAGGATAAGGTGGTGCTGCGGCCGCAGCCTTCCTTTCTTCCGAAAGTCGTTTCGGCTTTTCATCTCAACGAAGACATTGTACTTCCATCCTTGTGTCCTCAGCCGTCGAATCCTAAGGAGTCGGCGTTGCATTCCTTGGACGTTGTCCGAGCTTTGAGAGTATACATATCTGCTACTTCCCTGTTCCGGAAGTCAGACTCACTGTTTGTTTCGGTGGCTGGTCCCAAGAAGGGCCAAGCAGTCTCATCGGCCACCATCTCTAGGTGGATCCGACAGATAGTAATCCAGGCTTACGCCTTAAAGGGTCAGGCGCCCCCCTTTCCTGTCACGGCGCATTCGACCAGGGCAATAGGTGCCTCTTGGGCTTTCCGACATCAAGCGTCTGTTTCCCAACTATGTAAAGCGGCGACTTGGTCGTCCGCTCACACTTTCACAAAATTCTACAAAGTTGATGTAGGTGCATCTTCGGATGCCTCTTTCGGCCGCAAGGTTTTGCAGGCGGCTGTTTAGAGTTGCAACTCCTCCGTTGGAGGAGTGCTGTTTTGTGTTTTGGGGTGAAGTTTGTTTTTATGCTGTTACCACCCCTCGTTTTTTCTCTGACACTGCTTTGGGACGTCCCACTTTGTCAATAGAGAAGCTGTGTCGGTCCATGGACGAAAGAGTAAATAGGATTTTTTACTCACCGTAAAATCCTTTTCTCTGAGTCCATGGACCGACACAGCACCCACCCCTCCTTTTAAGTTTGTACTGCTTTTTGACGAACTGATCTGCGATGTGCAAACTGAGAGGGTATACCCAGAGGGTCCGCCCCCTGGGCGGTACTGTAGAAGGTGTGATGCAACACTTTTTACAAGTTTTTCTGCCTAGTCACTCCTAATTAACGGATAATACCCACTTTGTCAATAGAGAAGCTGTGTCGGTCCATGGACTCAGAGAAAAGGATTTTACGGTGAGTAAAAAATCCTATTTTTTTACTTTTTGCTATAATAAATACCCATTTTTTTTTTAAATAAAATTTTCCTCAGTTTAGGCCGATATGTTTTCTTCTACATATTTTTGGTAAAAAAAAAAATCGCAATAAGCGCTTATTGATTGGTTTGCGCAAAAGTTATAGTGTGTACAAAATAGGGGATAGATTTATAGCATTTTTATTTTTTTATTTTTTTATTAGTAATGGCGGCGATCTGCGATTTTTTATTGTGACTGCGATATTGCAGCGGACACATCGGACACTTTTGACACATTTTTGGGACCATTCACGTTTATACAGCGATCCCTGCTATAAAAATGCATTGATTACTGTATAAATGTGATTGGCAGGGAAGGGGTTAAATATGTTCCCTCAATGTGTTCTTACTGTGGGGGGAGGTGACTGACTGGGGGAGGTGACCGATGGTTGTCCCTATGTACAAGGGACACACCATCGGTCCCCTCTCCCTCACAGGACGTGGATCTCTGTGTTTACACACAGAGATCCACTTTCCTGCTTGTTTCCCGGGCAATCGCGGGTGCCCGGCGGCAATCGCGGCCGCCGGGCACGCGCAATCGGGGCCTTGTGAACGCGGCGGGCGCGCACGCGCGCCGCTGGCGGCGAGCGCGCGCCTCCTAGCTCGTTTTAAAGGGAGGACGTCATATGACGTCCTCCCAGAACGAGAGTATCCTCCGCCCGCCGTCAATTGACAGTGGGCGGGGGACAAGTGGTTAATTTAGTGGCCCTGGAAGCTGGCCGTCCAGTCTTGGCCCCCCAATCCGGACGTGATGTTAGACAAAAATATGTCGACTATTTTGTGGGTAGGGGGGCCATTGATATGCCTGAGGATGCTTAAAAGTATTATTTTGTAAAATAAAACCTTTCTTTGAGAAAATATTTGTATTGTGTTTTAGATTTGTATTCTTTTATGTTTCTCGTAGGTTTACCTAGTGCACTTGTAGTGCCATGTGTATTTAGCATTCTTAAATAGCCTTGATTGTCAGTGTAAACACAAAACATTGATTATTTCACTTTGCACAACATTTACATAATGAAGACACAAATTGTTGGTAATAAAAAAAAAAATTTAATTTTTTTTAAGGAAAAATCCTTTTAAATGTAGATGTATCAAAAATATTTTTGGGGGTAAAATGCACGAACAGCCATGCATAAAAACAAACTAAAAAACTTTAATGTAAATTTAAACATGTACTATTCATTAAAGCTGAAAAGAAACAAAAACATGCCAAAACACAGCAAGTTCAAAGTTCTTTTGTGTTCAAAAATTAAACACGCCCAAGCACAGCCATGATCTTTTGTAGTCTTTCCTCCACCCGCTTGGTATTTTGCCTGATCTCTATCAAGTCTCTCTTTATTTTTTCAAGGTCACGACAGCAGACCATTAGGTATTGGATCAGGATCTGGGCACTGTGCCTTGTAAACTTTTCAGGGTCTTCAGCACGAACAGCACCTAAATAAAAAAAAAAAACATGTACTATAGAATATGTAGGCCTACATCTATTAACCTGCATCTGTCTGGTTTGACACTGACCTGTTGTGGTGCCACTTTCCACTTCCTCAACTTCACGTTCCTCTCCATCATGTGGTTCTGGGGGTCTTGTTGACGGTGTTGGTTTTATAGGCTCATCTGACGTAGCTTTTTGAAGCCCTATGGAGATTGCAATCAAAGGTATAGTTTAATTCCAAAAAAATAATTATATACAACTAAAAACCCTGAAAAGGGAATTTTGAAAGATTATTTGGAAGTGTGGTCCAATTTTAAATGTACCCCCAGTGACAACCTAAACACATGATTGGATACATAGCCAAAACAAGAACATATACTTTTTAAAATAAAGTTTGTCACATTGAAACACCCCCAAGTATATACACTGGATCAGGGATATTAGGCTTAATTAAATGCACAAGGTAAAAAAGAACCAACAGGTGAACCCCAATATAGTCCAATAGATATTAATCAAATGGTCTAGGAAAAGTCCACAAATCCTTATAGCAGGAAAACCAGGAGTATCACACCACAGTGACTAATCCAATCATGTTGTGAGGTATCCACCACCAAAGGAAGGGGAGCAGCTTACCAGAGGGCAAGCGGTAGGGGACATTCGAATGTAACCCAGCCGCGGCCTTTAGTACTGTAGTGGCAATCCTCCTCTAGTGGGCCAGTATACTCAATTCAGATGGTCCGCATATCCATACATTCGGATCATAGGTCACCAACATAGAATAAAAAGGCAGACCAATAGTGTAACTCCGTATGACAACGGTTTAATTAAAAGGTAAGTTATACTTACAAAAGGAAACGATAAAACAGCATGTAACATTAAAAGCCGGCCGTCTTAAACAGGAGCCTCACTCCTCGAGCGTGGTGACGTCACTGAGCATCCTCCTAGATGCGTTTCGTCATCACGTAGACGTTTTCATTAGGAGTGGGCGCTACAGGTACGCATCACGCTTAAAAAGGCCGGACCTCATTGTGAGATGCGCGGTTCGGCCATCTTGGTTATGGGCAAATATGCCCTTACTTACTAAACCAGTTCACAACTTCGCGTTACGAAGCATGAAGGAGGAAAAACTTGATAAGACTAGGAACCCGTCTTAACGGAATCACAGGACTCAGTCTGCGGGCAGAAATTCCAGCTACCCCAACTGGGGAATGTATTAATATATTTGGCCTAAATAGTTTCTTATAACCGGAAGTAACCTCACAGGTGCACTAACGATTACAAAAGGTCTTAAGATCTTATATCGTTTCCTTTTGTAAGTATAACTTACCTTTTAATTAAACCGTTGTCATACGGAGTTACACTATTGGTCTGCCTTTTTATTCTATGTTGGTGACCTATGATCCGAATGTATGGATATGCGGACCATCTGAATTGAGTATACTGGCCCACTAGAGGAGGATTGCCACTACAGTACTAAAGGCCGCGGCTGGGTTACAGTCGAATGTCCCCTACCGCTTGCCCTCTGGTTCACTCTTGCCCGCTTGCCCTCTGGCTCACCTCACAACATGATTGGATTAGTCACTGTGGTGTGATACTCCTGGTTTTCCTGCTATAAGGATTTGTGGACTTTTCCTAGACCATTTGGTTAATATCTATTGGACTATATTGGGGTTCACCTGTTGGTTCTTTTTTACCTTGTGCATTTAATTAAGCCTAATATCCCTGATGGGACTGGGTCTGGATTAAGGTTAAGGGGGTTGGCGCAGTTTTCTCCTCTCCATTTGCTTCTAGGTGTTGTCACACCATTACTGCTGCCTTTTTTATATTTTTTATATTATTTAATTTGTTCATTTTTGCTAGCGCAGTTTTTTATCCTTTATATACACTGGATCACCTGTGTGTGACACCCTAAAAATGTATTGGTTTTGGCCCACACTTGTACTACTGTGTTCAGATGTTTAATCAGCTGCTGAGCATTCTCTCCCTTTAACATTACAATGCATACCCTTTTAATTAGTCAAAAATCTAAAATTTGTATTCTAAAAAGAATTCAAGTTCTTTCAAAAATTATCTCCACCAAAAAAAAAAAATTAAATTTGGGTGTTCACACTGGATGATCCAAAAACATCGTATTAAGAAGTGTACGGAAAAAGAGCTTTACTACGTCCGTTTACTGTGCGGACGAACATGAAAATTGTTATCTTTCATGGTACTATCTCAAAGTCAAAAATTCACGACTTTTAATACAAGTAATAATAATCTTTACCTAGGAAAATGTATGAAAATCACTTACTTTTTCCTAAAACTTTCTTGATTCTTTTGTATTGGTCGGGCTCCCGCAACTTGAGATCAGACCACCGTTTTCGGAGATGTTCCTTCGTTCTGCACACCCCAAATTTTTGGTGAAGAGTTTTGACCACTTTGCCCATAATTTTTGACTTGACAAGATTAGGCCTTTTATACGGCCCATGCTTGGCATCATAATCCTCCCTCCTCAAAATGGCGACCATCTCCACCATTTCCTCAAATGACATGTTGGATGCCTTATATCTCAGGGATCGGGATTTGGGTTCCTCAGGAATTTCCTCCTCTGTAGAGGTAATGGCAGCCACCGGTGTCTCCGCCATTTTGTTTAGCACTACGACGAGCGAGAAGGGGCAGGGAAAGTACAAGATCGAACGTCAGGGGCGGGGAAAGCGTGCGGAGTTTCACGCATGCGCAGTGTATAGAAAGCGAAGATCCATGTGTCGAAAATACGTTCATTTGCCGGGAGAGGGAGTTAGTAACGAACGTGTTCACCAAGGTACCTAACATTTTAAGGATTTGTGTTTCTTCAGAGGATGAGATTTGGGGCCTATATCTGTCCAAAATGCTTATTTGATGAATGTTGACTGAAACATTTTTTTATAATTGGTTCTTGATTTTACAGACAAAATGAAGAGTTTCAAAAATCCAGATTTCATGGGGGAGTTCATCGATAGATGGAAGGAACTCCCTGTCCTGTGGCAGACTAAAAATGCCTCAAATAAAAATAAAGCGGCCAGGACAGCAGCACTGGAGAGCCTGCTTGCATTTGTCCAAACCCAGATCCCCACTACAACTATCCAAGATGTTAAAACCAAACTAGCTACCATCAGGGGCACATACAGGACCCAGAGGAATGTGGTCCTGAAGTCCCAGAGGTCAGGTGCTGCAGCAGATAAGGTTTATAAACCCAGTCTGTGGTACTACAGCAAGTTATTTTTTCTGGATGACCAGCTGGAAGTGAGGGAATCTCTGTCAACCCTTCCCCCCAGTGGTCTATCCAGCCTTCCTTGTAGCCAACCCTCCAGCCTTCCTTGTAGCCAACCCTCCAGCCTTCCTTGCAGCCAACCCTCCAGCCTTCCTTGCAACCCTGCTCTGGCTTCCTCAGAGGATCAAGCAGAGGTCCTTGAGGAGGCTGATTTGGATATATGGAGCCAGGTATAGTATTGATATCTACATTTATATGTTACAAAAGTGATGATTTAAAATTGATGTTAGTATTGTTATGTATTTAATGTCAGCAAAAAAATGGCTTTACAGAGCAATAGACATTAGTGGTCAAATTTGATGGGGACAAGCCAAAAATATCAGGAGTATGAATCTGGGGGAATTTAACCACTTCAATACAGGGCTTTTTGTACCTATTCAATACCGGGCCTATTTTGGCACTTCTCTCCTACATGTACAAATCATCATTCTTTTGCTAGAAAATTACTCAGAACCCCCAAACATTATATATGTTTTTTTAGCAGACACCCTAGGGAATAAAACGACGGTCATTGCAACATTTTTTCTTGCACACTATTTGCGCAATAATTTTTCAAACGCCTTTTTAAAAAAAAAATGGTTTCATGAATTAAAAAATAACAAAACAGTAAAGTTAGCCCAATTTTTGGTGAAAATATAAAAGATAATGTTACGCCGAGTAAATAGATACCTAACATGTCACGCTTTAAAATTGCGCACACTCATGGAATGGCGCCAAACTTCGGTACTTAAAAATCTCCAAAATAATTTTTTTTACAGGTTACCAGGTTAGAATTACAGAGGAGGTCTAGTGCTAGAATTGTTGCACGCACTCTAACGCACGCGGCGATACCTCACATGCGTGGTTTGAACAGCGTTTACATATGTGGGCGACTTACGTGTGCATTCGCTTCTGATCGCGAGCTACCGGGGACAGGGGCGTTTTAATTTTTATTTTTTATTATTTTTTATTTTTTTTTACTTATTTATATATTTTTTTACAATGATTTAACTTTTTTATTTTTTTTTGATCACTTTTATTCCTATTACAAGGAATGTAAACATCCCTTGTAATAGGAATGTGTGTGACAGGTTCTCTTTATTGAGAGATGTGGGGTCAATAAGACCCCACATCTCTCCTCCAGGCTGGAAAGCATGAGATCAGTGAAACATTTTTCACTGATCTCATACTTACAGCGCAATGGCGGCTTTGTTTACATTTGAGACCCGGGCGTGACGTCATCACATCGCGCCCGGGCCTCCGACGATCATAGAGATGACTGGTGACCATCTGGTCACCAGTCATCTCTATGCTCATCACGTGACCCCACCAACGACGCCGGAAGATTCGCTCCGGGTCCCCGATCGCACAGGGGAGCCCGGAGAAGCACCGGATGGTGGCGGGAGGGGGGGTGTCCCCTCCCGCCGCCTATAAGAACGATCAAGCGGTGGAACCGCCGCTATGATCGTTCTTATTGTGCACAGAATCGCCGGCACTTCAAAAGGATATCTGAATGATGCCTCTAGCTGCAGGCATCATTCAGATATCCCCCTACAAAGCCGAGGACGTCATATGACGTCCACCCAGGATGGGAGATCCCATCTGTGGACGTCATTTGACTATGGCTGGGTAGGGAAGTGGTTAATCACTTTGGCCATTCAATTTAAAAATGTCTGGAGGTGAACAATGTGTGTGATTGATGATGGCAAAAACTAAGGAATGTCCCTTTTTTTTATTTTACAGCCAGAGCAGAGCCAGGAAGAGTGTGATGTTGGGGACCCGGAGGAGGCAGGGCCCAGGGGCACACAGGAGGAGGCTGGGCCCAGCACAAGAGCCCAGATGCCTCCCCTGAAAATAATACAACGAGGGCCAAGGAGAGTTAGGCAGGTGGAGGAGGAAACCAGAGCCTTCCTAAGAGAGGCTACTGCGGCCCTCAGAGAGGCACCCTCTGCTGAAGAGGGCTATGCCGCAGTCCTGGCCCATAAATTAAGCCAGATGGACTTGAGGCAACGCCTATACAGCGAGAACCTCATGCTGAAGGTCATAAACAGGGGGTTGCTAGGTGAACTGACACAGTTCACCGACATAACTGAGGTTGTCCCTCCTCCTCCACCTCCTCCTCCTACTCCTCCTCCTGCCACAACCTCTCCTCCTGAGCCCCAGCCTCCGAGGAAGCAAGCAACAAAGGCTGCAGGGAAGGCTGCAGAGAAGGCTGGAGAGAAGGCTGGAGAGAAGGCTACAAGGAAGAGGAAAAAATAAGGACTGCTGTAGTACCACAGACTGGGGACATATCTGACTTATCTGCTGCTGTTCCTGACCTCTGGGAGTTCAAGCCAAGATTGGGCTCCTTTTTTTTGTGATAATTCAAGATTTTGTTTTTCTCTTCTTGGATGGTTGTTGTGGGGTCCAAAGGATGCACAAATGCAAGCAGGCTCTCCAGTTCTGCCTTCCCCTTTAATTTGTTATCTCCCTAAATAAAGGATTATTTTGTTTTGCTTACAATACTTGACTATGTGATTTCTATTCTAAAAGAGAGTTTGCTAGGGAGTAGGTAGGGACATTTCTAAATAATATTATTGTTAGTAACAAGGGACACAAACCTCCTTGAGGCAAAATTAGACAAATTTAGAAGGTTGGTGTGGTAACTTGACACACAAATAATATTTATGTCAAAATACAATAAGAAATCTACAAGGAAAAAATAAGCCAAAATATATAAAAGAAGCCAAAAAATATATAATAAATCTAACTTAAAGAAAACAAAAAAATAAATAAAAAACCCCCCAAAAAAATTAAAAAATTTAGGGAGATCTTTACATTTATTTATGAATTTAGGAGGGAGATCTGGCTTAACAAGAATATTTTAAAATCATTAGATCAATTAGGAATTAGTTAAGAAACAAGTTTGCCATAACTCGGAATATCATTAGCAAAAGAAGCTAATTATTTAAGCATTATCAAAAGAAGAAAGGAATGCGCAGCATTAAAACGATGCTTTTATTTCCAGCGTGACGAATGTGCCATCTCCATTTCAAACGCTAGCTTTACCAAAACGTGCGCTCCCGTCTCATACTTGATTCTGAGCATGCGCGTTTTTTTTCACCTCGTAAAAGCATACAGACTATCGTTTTTCACGTCGTTAAAAAAAACGACATGAAAAACGACGTGAAAAAATAGAGCATGTTCGAAATTTTTAATGCCCGTTTTTCACGCCGATAAAAATGCTCTGGAGCATACACACGATCGGTTTTAATGCCCATTTTTAAAAAATTGCATTTTTAACGGCATATAAAACGATCATGTGTACGCGGCATTAGAAATAAGAGGAGTGCTCTGAGTAAAGAGAGTAGTGCTACTTTTTTTTTTTTTTTTTTTTTTTTTTTTTTAGCAATGCTCTGCAAACACTGTATAATTTGCATCTGTTGGGGGTGGTAGCAATCCTTTGCAACTCATTGGAAGAAGGGTGCAATGATCTGCAGATTTTTGGAATATAGCAGCAATGTTCTGCATTAGTTGTTTGCAACAAGGCTTGAAAGTTTTGCAGACATTGCTATGCAGAGCATTGTGTAGTGTAGTACAGTTGATGGTTGAGGACATTGTGATTGCCTTTGCAGAAAACAAGATAGATAATTTGCACGTTTGTAAAAACTGAAAAATGTTAATGTGAGTGTGTATGTATGTGTGTGTGTGTGCGTGCGTGTTTTAAGTACGTTGGATTTAGTTATTGTGCACTTTTTTAATGTATATTTGATTTTATGGTACAGTGGTGTTTTTTGCAAATGTTCAATTGTTGAAAATGCTCAAATGTTATGCACATTATATGCAACAGCAGTATTTGCACTGTAAACATTTTTTAGTAATGCACAGTATATGCAACAGCAGTATTTGCACAGTAAACATTTTTTATTTATGCACAGTATATGCAACAGCAGTAATTGCACTGTAAACCTTTTTTATTTATATAAAGTGTGGGTGAACTTAAACTGTATCGCTATGCTGTGGTTCCTGTAGGCTTTGCGTGCGTGCGTGCGTGGGGGGGGGGTTGGGGGGCCTCCATGTCCATTTTGCTTGGGGCCCCCAAATTCCTTCAAACGGCCCTGCTTGGGACTACATCCCTACGGGGAGATGCTGTGAACATTCACAAGCTTACTGAGAAGGAACAGGAAGTGAGAAATTCAGACAATGAAAAAAAACATTTAGAAGGGAAATCGAAGGAAAAGGTAAGTGAACCAACAATGCCAACTAGCTTAACCACTTCAGCCCTGGACCATTTTGCTGGTCAAAGACCAGGGCCCTTTTTGCGATTCGGCACTGCGTAGTTTTAACTGACAATTGCGCGGTCGTGCGACGTGGCTCCCAAACAAAATTGACGTCCTTTTTTTCCCACAAATAGAGCTTTCTTTTGATCACCTCTGCGTTTTTTTTTTTTGCGCTATAAACAAAAATAGAGCGACAATTTTGAAAAAAAAATACATATTTACATATTTTTTACTTTTTGCTATAATAAATATCCACAAAAAAAGTATATAAAAAAATTTTTTTTCCTCGGATATGTTATATTCTTCTACATATTTTTGGTAAAAAAAAATCTCAATAAGCGTTTATTGATTGGTTTGCGCAAAAGTTATAGTGTCTACAAAATAGGGAGTAGTTTTATGGCATTTTTATAAATATTTTTTTTTTACTAGTAATGGCATCGATCAGCGATTTTTATCATGACTGCGACATTATGGCGGACACATCGGACACTTTTGACACATTTTTTGGACCATTGTAATTTTTACAGCGATCAGTGCTATAAATATGCACTGATTACTGTGAAAATGACACTGGCAGTGAAGGGTTTAACCTCTAGGTGGCGCTGTAGGGGTTAAGTGTGCCCTAGTGAGTGATTCTTACTGTAGGGGGGCGTGGCTTGGCATGTGACGTTACTGATCGTCGTTCCCTATGACAGGGAACAGACGATCACTGACATGCCACTAGGTAGAACGGGGAAAGGTTTGTTTACATTTACCTCTACCCGTTCTTCAGCTCTGTGACCCGATCGGGGGACACCGGCGGCGATCGGGTCCGCGGGCCCCGCGGGCGCGGTCAAGGAGCTTCGGACCGGCGCGTGCATGACCCACGGACAGGTTCTTAAAGGGGGCATCCCTGCCATTGCGCCTGTCCGTGCCATTCTGTCGACATACACCGTCGTGCGGCGGTCCTTAACCACTTCAATACAGGGCTTTTTGTACCACTTCAATACCGGGCCTATTCTAGCACTTCTCTCCTACATGTACAAATCATCATTCTTTTGCTAGAAAATTACTCAGAACCCCCAAACATTATATATGTTTTTTTAGCAGACACCCTAGGGAATTGCAACTTTTTTTCTTGCACGATATTTGCGCAATAATGTTTCAAACGCCTTTTTAAAAAAAAAAATGGTTTCATGAATTAAAAAAATAACAAAACAGTAAAGTTAGCCAAATTTTTGGGGAAAATATGAAAGATGATGTTACGTCGAGTAAATAGATACCTAACATGTCACCCTTTAAAATTGCGCACACTCATGGAATGGCGCCAAACTTCCCTACTTAAAAATCTCCATAGGCGACGCTTTATTTTTTTTTACAGGTTACCAGGCTAGAATTACAGAGGAGGTCTAGTGCTAGAATTATTGCACGCGCTCTAACGCACGCGGCGATACCTCACATGTGTGGTTTGAACGGCGTTTACATTTGTGGGCGACTTACATGTGCATTCGCTTCTGATCGCGAGCTACCGGGGACAGGGGCGTTTTAATTTTTTTTTTTTTATTATTATTATTATTATTCTTTTTTTTGTACTTATTTTTTTTTTTTTTTACAATTATTTTACTTTTTTTTTTGATCACTTTTATTCCTATTACAAGGAATGTAAACATCCCTTGTAATAGGAATGTGTGTGACAGGTCCTCTTTATTGAGCGATGCGGGGTCAATAAGACCCCACATTTCTCCTCCAGGCTGGAAAGCATGAGATCAGTGAAAATTTTTTCACTGATCTCATACTTACAGCCGCAATGGCGGCTTTGTTTACATTTGAGGACCCGGGCGTGACGTCATCACATCGCGCCCGGGCCTCCGACGATCATAGAGATGACTGGTGACCATCTGGTCACCAGTCATCTCTATGCTCATCATGTGACCCACCAACGGCGCCGGAAGATTCGCTCCGGGTCCCCGATCGCACGGGAGAGCCCGGAGAAGCACCGGATGGCGGCGGGAGGGGGTGATGTCCCCTCCCGCCGCCTATAAGAACGATCAAGCAGCGGAACCGCCGCTATGATCGTTCTTATGGTGCACAGAATCGCCGGCCCAAGACAAGGATATCTGAATGATGCCTCTAGCTGCAGGCATCATTCAGATATCCCCCTACAAAGCCAGGACGTCATATGACGTCCACCCAGGATGGGAGATCCCATCTGTGGACGTCATTTGACTATGGCTGGGTAGGGAAGTGGTTAAGTGGTTAAAGGAACCTATTTAGAAAATAAAAAACAAACCTTTACAACCCCTTTAATTCAGGTACATTTCTTCATCTCTACTCATGCATTAATTTTTGTGTCTTAACCCTGGTTCACACAGGTGCGTTTTGACATGTGATTTGACATGTCATATCGCATGTCAAATTGGCGGCAATTGCCGGAAATTGCACCATCCTAATCGGTGCGACGCCGCATCTGCGGCACGGCACCGATTTCAAAAAGTAGTTTATGTACTACTTTTTGCGATTTCGGCCCACGATTTACATTGACATCTGTGCAGAAACTGCACAGATGTCTCTGTAATTGTGGCCGAAATCAGAACTGATAAGCGGGAGTTAAATTGTGCAAGTTCAGCTGAACTCGCACGGCTTTATTCCCGCAGCCCAGTGTGAACCTGGGCTCAATGCGGTAGTAAACCGCAGATAAAATAAAAATAAAAAAACGATGTCCTGCAAGGCAATGTCATAATGTGCTAGTATGCATCCCATACTAGCACATTATGAGAGACTTACCTTAAAACGAAGCCCTTCAGTGAGCGCTGTCACCTCTGGGAGGGCTTCCATCTTTACCCAGTCTTTGTTATGGGTTTGCGGCCTCCGGCTACATGAGTGGCGGTATGCCGGTGATATCACTGACTGCATGCACTCTGAATATCTCCTAAACAGTGCAAGTTTAGGCGGTATTCACAGTACCTACAGTAAAGTCTTATTACAGGCTTACCTGTAGATAAAAGATCAAAAGGGTTTACTACCACTTTAAATACTAGGTTTAAAAAACACTATTTGTATCACAACTACTTGCACAGATAAGTTTCTAGAAATAACTGTCTACTACTCATAAGGACTAAGTTCTGGGTTAGCATGTGGACCAAGTTCTAGAGGTATTCACATGACATCTCTGGATACTATACCTCTAACTATATACTGAAAACACCACTTTCCATGCTCAGATGGTACCAAAAACTATGACAAACACAGGAAGCCTCAGACAAGAGATTGTGAGAGGACTAATTGAAAATGTATATTTGGATAGAACTAGAATGTATCTACTCTTAATAACCACATGCTTTCCAAGACACTAATGATATTAGACCTAGACGTGTGAGATTATGCTGAGGCACAGAGAGGAAGTAGTAGAAATCTTAATGATTTGTGGAATCAGCCAAGTGCATTACTGACTGCACAGTGTTAATTAACTGAAGAAGGTGAGAACTGGAACTGATACCTGCAGTTTGTAGTTGAGAAAGGAAACAACATGAATGGTGAACTTTATACAGATGTCTAGACTTTAGAACGTTGCTGCAACATGAGCATGTGATATTGGTATTTAATATTAGCATTTATAATACACACCATGAGGAGCAAGGAGAGGTTTTGTGTAAAGATGGCCCAAAATATCCTTTACCATACTAGACCCTCCAATTGGCCAATGTAAAAGGTACTCTGTCTCCTGCTGACACCAAAGTAACCTGGGATTCTTTATGCCCCTGACCACCAATGTAAAGTGCAGTCTTTCTCTCAATCACATTAATGCTCAGGAACTCTTCTTCCCATCCGCTGCCCTGCATCCGCAGAACACCTGCATCTGCTGACCTGCATCTGCTGTTCTGCATCCGCAGCCCCCTGCATCAGCTGTCCCGGCTTCTCACCTGGCACCACCACTACCACCCGAGAGAACTCTACAGGCACTCTTACCTCACCGTGCTCTTATCACCACTGTCTCAACTCCAATGGTCTCCGAGCCGGGGTTGTACGAGAAGTCTCCCTCTGCACGTCAGGCTCACACCCAAGGTACGTGACAATATATAGGCTACCCATAGGTGTGCACAGCCTGTTGCATTAGGGTGTGCACCTGAAAGCTCAAAAACACGGTACCGATCTCTCACTGTGTTCATTAAGAAAGGGAAGGGGCTGGTAAATGACATTACCCCTTCCCTCACTCATCCTGAAATATCATCTATGTGTGCCCACTGCAGTAGCCAATGGGAGAGGAGGGAAGCCAGCCATGCTGTGGGAGGGGACACCGGGCAGCAGGGGGAATCTGCACTGCAGGGAGTGATTAGGGTGTGCCTGGGCACCCCTGGCACACCCTGTGTGCACGCCTATGAGGCTACCTTTAAAAGAGGTGTCTAGACTAGCCTTTTGAATTGTAAAATTTGAACGCAATATGCAGCAACTGCCAGACAGTCAATGTCAAGATTGCACTGTTAAAAAAGAAAATTTCTGAACAGGGAAAATCTACACAAATAATGACTGAATGCACCAATCATAGGAAAATGGGACAGGTGTAAGTAAAGGGGAGAGAGGTAGGTGTGGCACTTTCAAAGCTTACCTGCTGTCTGTTCACTGAGCTGGGCACCTGATGATCAAGTAGGTAGATGTTCATGTGGAGCAGTGGGGGTCAATGGCAATCCCATTCGTTTCTCTCTTGACCCTTCTTGGGCTACAGTCATTCTGCTTAGATTCCATGAACTGCTGCATTAGTAATTGGGGTTCCTAAACCCTGGAACAAGCACATAAGGCATGCCAGAATGTTATCTGCTAAAGCTAATGAGCAGAGCATTAGTGGCTATTAGGGATGAGCTTCGTGTTCGAGTCGAACATACGTTCGACTCGAACATCGGCTGTTCGATCGTTCGACGAAGATCGAACAATTTGGGCCGTTCGCGCCAAATTCGAGTGACGCGAACGGCCCACAATGCACTACGCCATCGCAGTGTCATCCAGGCGCTGTGATTGGCCAAGCATGCACTGTGACCCCGCATGCTTGGCCAATCACAGCGCCGGCAGCGAGGAGAGCAATGACTGGCCACAGGCAGGATGCCTGTGGCCAATTATTGCTGAGGGGGTTTAGTACACGCCCCACACTATAAAAGGCCGCCAGCGCAGCGGCCTTGTGTAGTGTGTTCCGGAGCAGGGAAAGAGAAGCATAGGCAGGGACAGTATCATTTTTTTCCTTTACTAATCCTGGATTCCTTGTGTTTAGGGACAAATAAGGATAGGTAGGGAGAGTGTCAGTGTGTTATTCTGTGCTAAACCTTGTTTGTAGGGACAGAGAAGGACAGTGAGGGAAAGTGTCAGTGTGCTATTCTGTTCTAAACCAATCTTGCTGAACCGTATTTGAAATCCTTGAGTTTAGGGACAGAGAAGGACACTCATGGAAACTATCAGTGTGCTATTCTGTGCTAAATCTTGTTTGTAGGGACAGAGAAGGACAGTGAGGGAAACTATCAGTGTGCTATTCTGTGCTAAACCTTGTTTGTAGGGACAGAGAAGGACAGTGAGGGAAACTGTCAGTGTGCTATTCTGTTCTAAACCAATCTTGCTGAACCATATTTGAAATCCTTGAGTTTAGGGACAGAGAAGGACAGTGAGGGAAAGTGTCAGTGTGCTATTCTGTTCTAAACCAATCTTGCTGAACCGTATTTGAACTCCTTGAGTTTAGGGACAGAGAAGGACACTCGTGGAAACTATCAGTGTGCTATTCTGTGCTAAATCTTGTTTGTAGGGACAGAGAAGGACAGTGAGGGAAACTATCAGTGTGCTATTCTGTGCTAAACCTTGTTTGTAGGGACAGAGAAGGACAGTGAGGGAAACTGTCAGTGTGCTATTCTGTTCTAAACCAATCTTGCTGAACCATATTTGAAATCCTTGAAATTAGGGACAGAGAAGGACAGTGAGGGAAAGTGTCAGTGTGCTATTCTGTTCTAAACCAATCTTGCTGAACCATATTTGAAATCCTTGAGTTTAGGGACAGAGAAGGACAGTGAGGGAAACTGTCAGTGTGCTATTCTGTTCTAAACCAATCTTGCTGAACCATATTTGAAATCCTTGAGTTTAGGGACAGAGAAGGACAGTGAGGGAAAGTGTCAGTGTGCTATTCTGTTCTAAACCAATCTTGCTGAACCGTATTTGAAATCCTTGAGTTTAGGGACAGAGAAGGACACTCGTGGAAACTATCAGTGTGCTATTCTGTGCTAAATCTTGTTTGTAGGGACAGAGAAGGACAGTGAGGGAAACTATCAGTGTGCTATTCTGTGCTAAACCTTGTTTGTAGGGACAGAGAATGACAGTGAGGGAAACTGTCAGTGTGCTATTCTGTTCTAAACCAATCTTGCTGAACCATATTTGAAATCCTTGAGTTTAGGGACAGAGAAGGACAGTGAGGGAAAGTGTCAGTGTGCTATTCTGTTCTAAACCAATCTTGCTGAACCATATTTGAAATCCTTGAGTTTAGGGACAGAGAAGGACAGTGAGGGAAACTGTCAGTGTGCTATTCTGTTCTAAACCAATCTTGCTGAACCATATTTGAAATCCTTGAGTTTAGGGACAGAGAAGGACAGTGAGGGAAAGTGTCAGTGTGCTATTCTGTTCTAAACCAATCTTGCTGAACCGTATTTGAAATCCTTGAGTTTAGGGACAGAGAAGGACACTCGTGGAAACTATCAGTGTGCTATTCTGTGCTAAATCTTGTTTGTAGGGACAGAGAAGGACAGTGAGGGAAACTATCAGTGTGCTATTCTGTGCTAAACCTTGTTTGTAGGGACAGAGAAGGACAGTGAGGGAAAGTGTCAGTGTGCTATTCTGTTCTAAACCAATCTTGCTGAACCGTATTTGAAATCCTTGAGTTTAGGGACAGAGAAGGACAGTGAGGGAAACTGTCAGTGTGCTATTCTGTTCTAAACCAATCTTGCTGAAGCATATTTGAAATCCTTGAGTTTAGGGACAGAGAAGGACAGTGAGGGAAAGTGTCAGTGTGCTATTCTGTTCTAAACCAATCTTGCTGAACCGTATTTGAAATCCTTGAGTTTAGGGACAGAGAAGGACACTCGTGGAAACTATCAGTGTGCTATTCTGTGCTAAATCTTGTTTGTAGGGACAGAGAAGGACAGTGAGGGAAACTATCAGTGTGCTATTCTGTGCTAAACCTTGTTTGTAGGGACAGAGAAGGACAGTGAGGGAAACTGTCAGTGTGCTATTCTGTGCTAAACCAATCTTGCTGAAGCATATTGCAAATCCTTGTGTTTAGGGACAGAGAAGGATAGGCAGGGGACAGTGTCAGTGTCATTGTTGCTAAGCCTCCTGCACAGTATACACCTGAAGGTAGCCCTTATTGCTGTTTTTCCCATCTCCCTGCAGGCCATCCATTAAAATGTCTGGAAGGCAAACAAGGAGAGGCAGACAGTCAGGAGGCAAAAAAAGAGGCCAAGCAGGCTCTGTGTCTGGGGGCAACAGTGCTGGTCGTGGACGCGGTGCATTGTCATCAGCACATGGCCATGGGACACGCTTGTCCTTCTTTTCGGCAGCTGGACATGTTGAGCCACATCATGCCGAAGACTTGGTAGAGTGGATGACCAAGCCCACCTCATCCTCCTCATCCTCTCTCACCCAGGCTCGGGGTACTGGCAAAGCAGCTGCCAAAGCGTCCTCTTCTCTGGTATCATTATCTTCATTAGTCAATCCTTCCCTAGACCCACCATGTCCTCCTCCTGAGGAGTCCCCCGAACTGTTTGAGCACAGTGTTGGGTACATGCTCCAGGAGGATGCCCAGCGTTTCGAAGGATCTGATGATGATACCCAGATAGAGGAAGGCAGTAGCGTGAGAGCAGAGAGAGGGGATGCTCAAGAAGGACACCAATCTGGCAGTCATGCTCCAGCAGCTGCAGCATACTGCCAGTTTGGCTCCAGTGATGAGGAGGGAGGGGATGATGAGGTCACTGACTCCACGTGGGTGCCTAATAGGAGAGAGGAGGAGGAGGAGGATGAGGAGGAGGCACATCTCCAACGAGGCAGGATGCCCTTGGGTGGCCAGCGTATGGGTAGCACACCGACGGAATCACACCGCAGAGCTCCGCCTGTGCAGGGCGCTGCCTCTGCCCGTCATTCAAAAAGTTCTTTGGTGTGGGCCTTTTTTGAGGCGAGTGCATCAGATCGCACAGCTGCTGTTTGCAACATATGTCTCAAGCGTATATCGCGTGGCCAAAACATCAGCCGCTTGGGCACCACATGCTTGATCAGACATATGTTGACCTGCCATGCAGCTCGTTGGCAAGCCTACCTTAAAGACCCACACCAAAGAACAAAGCGGACCTCTCCTTGCACCGCATCAGCTGGGATCTCCAACCCCACTATACCTTCAGTCCTCTCTGAAACCTGCACTGAGAGGAATGAAGGTGTAGAATTAGGTGTGTCACAGCCAAGTACTTGCGGCCACTCTGCTAGCAGTACACCGACGTCCGATTCTAACAGGCAAATTTCCCTGCCCCAGCTGCTGGACCGTCGAAAGAAGTTCACTCCCAGCCATCCACATGCCCAGCGGTTGAATGCTAGCTTGGCTAAATTGCTAGCGCTTCAACTGCTGCCTTTTCAGTTGGTAGACTCGGCCCCCTTCCGTGAGTTTGTGCAATGTGCGGTTCCTCAGTGGCAGGTTCCCAAACGCCACTTTTTCTCACGGAAGGCGATTCCGGCTCTCTACGGGCATGTGGAAGGCAATGTCTTGGCCTCGCTGGACAGGGCGGTCAGCGGTAAGGTGCATATTACCGCTGACTCATGGTCCAGCAGGCATGGACAGGGACGTTACCTTTCTTTCACGGCCCATTGGGTCACTCTTTTGGCAGCTGGGAAGGATGCAGGACAAGGTGCAGTAGTGTTGGAGGTTGTTCCACCTCCACGCCTCCAAAATGCTACTACTGGTTGTGACACACCTCTCTCCTCCACCCCCTCCTCTTCTTCTTCCTCCATGGCCTCTTCCTGTGCTTTGTCCTCGAAACCAGCGGTGCTCCGTAGGCGTTCAAGGGGCTACGCAAGTACGCAGGCAAAAAGATGCCATGCCGTGCTTGCGCTGGTGTGTTTGGGGGACAGGAGCCACACTGGGGCAGAGGTCCTGTCTGCTCTGCAGGGGCAGGCCGAGAGGTGGTTGACGCCACGCCAGCTTAAGCCAGGAATGGTGGTTTGCGACAATGGCACCAACCTCCTCTCCGCCCTCCGACAGGGACAACTGACCCATGTGCCCTGTGTGGCTCACGTCCTTAACCTGGTGGTGCAGCGGTTCTTGGGCAGGTACCCGGGCTTACAGGATGTCCTGAGGCAGGCCAGGAAAGTCTGTGTGCATTTCCGCAGATCTTATAATGCCAGTGCTCGCCTGGCTGAGCTGCAAAAGGAGTTGAACCTGCCCAAGAACCGCCTTATATGTGACATGCCCACCAGGTGGAACTCAACGTTGGCCATGCTGCAGCGGCTGCACACGCAGCAGAGGGCCATCAATGAGTACCTGTGCGACTACGGCACCAGGACAGGGTCAGGGGAGCTCTAGTTTTTTTCACCACGCCAGTGGGGCATGATCAGGGATGCATGCACTGTCCTGGCACCATTTGAGGAGGCCACGAGGATGGTGAGCAGTGACAGTGCATGCATCAGTGACACTGTACCTCTTGTCCACCTGTTGGAGCACACGCTGCGTGGAATAATGGACAGGGCACTTGAGGCAGAACAGAGGCAGGAAGAGGAGGACTTCCTTGCCTCTCAAGGCCCCCTTTACTCAGACAGTGTTCCTTCTGTCCCACCCATCGCACAGGAAGAGGAGGAGGAGGATTGTGTCAGCATGGAGGTGGAGGCTGGCACTCAGCATCATCAGCAGCAGTCTTTTAGGGATGATTTACAGTCCCAAGAAACCAGTGGACTTGTACGTGGCTGGGAGGAGGTGGCTGCGGATCATGTCGTCCTTAGTGACCCAGAGGACTCCGGACTGAATGCCTCAGCTAACCTACGCTGCATGGCCTCCCTGATCCTGCAAAGTCTGCGGAAGGATCCTCGTATTCTTCGGATCAAGGAGAGGGACCATTACTGGCTGGCCACTCTCCTTGATCCACGGTACAAGGGTAAGGTTGCGGACCTTATCTTACCGTCGCAGAGGGAGCAGAGGATGAGACAACTCCGGGAGGCCTTGCAGAAAGGTCTGTGCAATGCGTTCCCAGAGACTGGGAGGTTACAAACTCCTGGTCCTGGACAACGAGTTGCTGAGGCTTCGGGCAGTCAAAGAAGGAGCGGTGGGGAAGGTGGCCGTCTGACCGATGCGTTCAGACAATTCTTTAGTCCGCAGCCCCAAAGTATGATCGGTTCCAGCAACCATCGCCAGCGTCTGATATACATGGTGCAGGAATACCTAGGGGCAAGGTCAGACTTGGACACCTTCCCCACCGAAAATCCTCTGGCTTACTGGGTCTTGAGGATGGATCACTGGCCAGAGCTTGCACAGTATGCAATTGAGCTACTGGCCTGTCCTGCATCCAGCGTTCTTTCAGAACGCACATTCAGTGCTGCTGGAGGATTTGTCACGGATCACAGGGTGCGCCTGTCCACCGACTCGGTTGATCGACTGACTTTCATCAAGATGAACCAGTCTTGGATCACCACCAGCTACCACACACCTGATGCTGATATAACAGACTAATTGATTTTAAAATGTCACATCCCTTCAAGACTGATGCTGATGCTGAGTGCCTGTGCTGTTATGTTGACTGGCTATCCTCCTCCTCTTCCTCAATGATCCGATTAATGATGATAGCTTGGAAGATCATTTTGGTTTATGGGTGCCGCCACCAGTGGCTAAGGCCCAATTTTTCAGCCCCTGTTTAACAGGGGCGTGTAATTACAATTTTTGATGCAATACTTTGCAACAGGCCTCATTGCTGTGCTCCAAGTACAGTATCTGTGAGGGGTTGCAGTGTTGTGCCACCAGTGCCTAAGGCCCAATTTTTCAGCCCCTGTTCAACAGGGGCATGCAATTATAATTATTGATCTAATAATTCACAGCAGGGCCCATTGCTGCGCCCACCAAGAGTAACTGTCAGGCCTTACAGTGTTGTGTCAACACCACCACCACCACCACCAAAGGCCCAATTTTTCAGCCCCTGTTCAACAGGGGCATGCAATTATAATTATTGATCTAATAATTCACAGCAGGGCCCATTGCTGCGCCCACCAAGAATAACTGTCAGGCCTTACAGTGTTGTGGCACCAGCACCACCATCAAAGGCTCAATTTTTACTACCACTGTTCAACAATTATATGTTATTACAATTCCTGATATAATAGTTGACAGCAGGGCGTTCCAGCACCCACCAAGAGTAACTGTGAGTGCTTACAGTGTTGTGCCAACACCAACACCTAAGGGGCCAATTTCTGCAGAGTATATACGGCAGGTCCCTACTTTCAAACATCCAACTTACAAACGACTACTACTTGCAAACGGAAGAAGACAACAGGAAGTGAGAGGAAATCTACCCCTTGGAAGGAAAATTCTCTCCTGTAAGAATTAATATGGGAGAAAGGTGTCTCCTCTCTTCTGATGCTTTATCACCAATCCTTGTTTCAATAAAAACACCACATTTCAAAAACAGTTGTCATTGGGACGCAAAGTGAGGTGAAATGTTCTGAACAGGGGCACAGACAGCAAAACAAATGTTACAGGGGTGATAACCCTTCCCTATGTTTTCCAAAAAGCTTAAAAATAGGTATTTGGGCTGGAGCTACACTTAAACAATGTAGCTGTTCAAAATTACAAACAGATTCTACATAAGAACAAACCTACAGTCCCTGTCTTGTATGCACCGCCTGTATACGGCTGTTCAGAGTATATAGGGCCTTTTTTATTTTGTGTGCGGGGTTCCCATTATAATATCCATACAAGACCCAAAGGGGCTGGTAATGGGCTGGGGTAGGGGGGGGGGGGGGTGATGGGGTAGCTATGCCATTTTTCTTAAAGATTTTCATCCATATTACCGGGACCAGACATTACATTAAAGCCGCAAGCAGTTTTAAATGGCTTTTTTTTCCTTTAGAAATGTAATTTTGTGCAGGGACAGTTCTAAACACGGGAAACACGTGGCACTTCACAGGCATACTTTAGACACCCCCCAGGTACAATATTTAAAGGAATATTTGACTTTTTTTTTTTCACTTTATGCATCATTAAAATGACTGCTCCCGAAAAACGGCCGTTTTTAAAACTTCTTTTTGCATTGATACATGTCCCCTGGTGCAGAACCCGGGTTCCCAAACTCTGTTTAGGACAATAACATGGATAATAGTCGTTATAATTAGCACTTTAGAATTCGAACGTTCGCATCCATTGTATTTAATAGGGTTCTAATGTTCGTGCGAACTTTCGGTCCGTTCGCGGGTTCTGGTGCGAACCGAACCCGGGGGTGTTCGGCTCATCACTAGTGGCTATTAATGTTAGTTGATTCAGGTAAGCACACCCTATAGTACATATACCATATTTAAAATGACAAATAAGTCTAATGCCCCATACACACGATCGTTTTTCATGCCGTTAAAAATGCCATTCTAAAAAATGGCCATTAAAAATGATCGTGTGTAGGCTCCAGAGCATTTTTAACGACGTGAAAAACGGCCATTAAAAATTCCGGACATGCTCTCTTTTTTCACGTCGTTTTTCATGTCGTTTTTTTTAACGACGTGAAAAACGATAGTGTGTATGCTTTCACGACGTGAAAAAAAAACGCGCATGCTCAGAATCAAGTATGAGACGGGAGCGCTCGTTCTGGTAAAACTAGCGTTCGCAATGGAGATAGCACATTCATTACACAGTAACGGACTGAAAAGCGCAAATCGTCGCTCAACAAACTTTACTAACATGAAGGGTGGCGCCATTCGAACGGAACTTCCCCTTTATAGTGCCGTCGTACGTGTTGAACGTCACTGCGCTTTGCTTGATCGTTTTTTTTAATGATGGTGTGTACGCAAGGCAGGCTTGAGAGGAAACATGAAAAAAAACGAGGAGAAAAACGTTGGTTTAAAAAATGACAGTAAAAACGATCGTGTGTACGGGGCATAATAGGGACCTTACAGAGAAAATGACCAAGTAACAGTATATATAACAAAAATGTCACTGCCCCCATCTATGACTGGTCTTCACAGCAAGGAGCACTGGATGGGCGGACGCATGTCAATAAAAAACACACAGAATATCCAAGCTCAACTTACCAACCAATCAGCAACCAAACAAATTCACCTGTCTAACAGTGCGTTTAAAAACAGGGGTTTAGTTGCACGCACTTGCAAATACATGTGTAAGCTGCAGGCCCCGTCAAGGCTCCCTGTATGCTGCAGACCTAACTCTAAAATGTAAGGTCTCCTCAATGGAAGCACATGTATGCTGATGAATAGATAAAGGGCAGATGACTGGGGGGAGCCCACCCTCCATTAAAGGGGCAGGAGCACACTAAACACCCAGCACATGGAAGCAAAGGTGCTAGTGCGTTGCCTGACCACAATGACAACCATACATATAACAAATATGTCACTGCCCCCATCTATGACTGGTCTTCACAGCACGGAGCACTGGATGGGCGGACGCATGTCAATAAAAAACACACAGAATATCCAAGCTCAACTTACCAACCAATCAGCAACCAAACGAATTCACCTGTCTAACAGTGCGTTTAAAAACAGGGGTTTAGTTGCACGCACTTGCAAATACATGTGTAAGCTGCAGGCCCCATCAAGGCTCCCTGTATGCTGCAGACCTAACTCTAAAATTTAAGGTCTCCTCAATGGAAGCACATGTATGCTGATGGATAGATAAAGGGCAGATGACTGGGGGGAGCCCACCCTCCATTAAAGGGGCAGGAGCACACTAAACACCCAGCACATGGAAGCAAAGGTGCTAGTGCGTTGCTTGACCACAATGACAACAATACATATAACAAAAATGTCACTGCCCCCATCTATGACTGGTCTTCACAGCAAGGAGCACTGGATGGGTGGACGCATGTCAATAAAAAACACACAGAATATCCAAGCTCAACTTACCAACCAATCAGCAACCAAACAAATTCACCTGTCTAACAGTGCGTTTAAAACCAGGGGTTTAGTTGCACGCATTTGCAAATACATGTGTAAGCTGCAGGCCCCGTCAAGGCTCCCTGTATGCTGCAGACCTAACTCTAAAATGTAAGGTCTCCTCAATGGAAGCACATGTATGCTGATGAATAGATAAAGGGCAGATGACTGGGGGGAGCCCACCCTCCATTAAAGGGGCAGGAGCACACTAAACACCCAGCACATGGAAGCAAAGGTGCTAGTGCGTTGCCTGACCACAATGACAACCATACATATAACAAATATGTCACTGCCCCCATCTATGACTGGTCTTCACAGCACGGAGCACTGGATGGGCGGACGCATGTCAATAAAAAACACACAGAATATCCAAGCTCAACTTACCAACCAATCAGCAACCAAACGAATTCACCTGTCTAACAGTGCGTTTAAAAACAGGGGTTTAGTTGCACGCACTTGCAAATACATGTGTAAGCTGCAGGCCCCATCAAGGCTCCCTGTATGCTGCAGACCTAACTCTAAAATGTAAGGTCTCCTCAATGGAAGCACATGTATGCTGATGGATAGATAAAGGGCAGATGACTGGGGGGAGCCCACCCTCCATTAAAGGGGCAGGAGCACACTAAACACCCAGCACATGGAAGCAAAGGTGCTAGTGCGTTGCTTGACCACAATGACAACCATACATATAACAAATATGTCACTGCCCCCATCTATGACTGGTCTTCACAGCACGGAGCACTGGATGGGCGGACGCATGTCAATAAAAAACACACAGAATATCCAAGCTCAACTTACCAACCAATCAGCAACCAAACAAATTCAATTGTCTAACAGTGCGTTTAAAAACAGGGGTTTAGTTGCACGCATTTGCAAATACATGTGTAAGCTGCAGGCCCCGTCAAGGCTCCCTGTATGCTGCAGACCTAACTCTAAAATTTAAGGTCTCCTCAATGGAAGCACATGTATGCTGATGAATAGATAAAGGGCAGATGACTGGGGGGAGCCCACCCTCCATTAAAGGGGCAGGAGCACACTAAACACCCAGCACATGAAAGCAAAGGTGCTAGTGCGTTGCCTGACCACAATGACAACAATACATATAACAAAAATGTCACTGCCCCCATCTATGACTGGTCTTCACAGCAAGGAGCACTGGATGGGCAGACGCATGTCAATAAAAAACACACAGAATATCCAAGCTCAACTTACCAACCAATCAGCAACCAAACAAATTCACCTGTCTAACAGTGCGTTTAAAAACAGGGGTTTAGTTGCACGCATTTGCAAATACATGTGTAAGCTGCAGGCCCCGTCAAGGCTCCCTGTATGCTGCAGACCTAACTCTAAAATGTAAGGTCTCCTCAATGGAAGCACATGTATGCTGATGGATAGATAAAGGGCAGTAACAGTATATATATTCAAGTAATCAACTAGAGAGCAATAACTGAGATTTAAGAGCAATATAGCTCTGAATCCTATATTCATGCTGCTTTCAGGGGATTCCAAACCTGAGAATGTCCCCAAGAGCAGAGGCACGCTTAAATGGTAAATAAAGCACAATATAACACTTTAAATTAGATTGGTTACCTTTACTCAGGTTAACTCTGAGTCCAGGCAAGAGGAGAGCAGTGTCAGGCCTCTCTCTCCTGTCCCCTGACACCACAGGCCCAACTTTAAACACTTTATTCAAATCAACGTGCAATGGCTTAACCTCCTAGATAAGCTGTCCCACACACATCCACTGCATATATAGAGCCCTGAAAATGTGTGTGCGGATCCGTATGACACTAGTAGTTTCAGTCCTTTTGAAGAAAAGATAAAACTTTGTGTCTTCAGCTAGCCACTTAAACTCCTGTATAGCAGGGCCAAACAACACAACTGACCCAGATTATCAAGTGAAGCAGGCAGGATCTCTCCTGAAAATAGGAGCACATGGGAGGAAGGCAGAGCGTGGGCAGATGCTTGTGTTAACATGCAGTCAGTGAAGAGAAAAAAAATGGAGGGGGGAATCCCCCTCTCTCAGAAACTGACAGGCAGCTCTCCTTTGAAAAGTCTGCGTACTCGCGACGGCCAGCTTGGCGAGGTTGCGGGAGAAACAAGACACCCGCTACATTTATTACTGCCCACACTCTGCTGGCTCTGAAGATTAGCAGGTTGCATTGGTGATGTTTTTGCTTCAAGACAACCCTCAGCTTTTATTCTTTACACCTGTGACCTGACTTTCTACTGTGCAGAAGGTTTCTTTCAAGCCCTTGGTCTTCTATATGATGATCTAGATTGGGTAGCAACTGCTGAAACTTCTCTATATTGCCTGCATTAGGAGTATTGCTCTGTGTTTTGCCATTGGTACTTGCTGTTGAATGACCCTCCTCTCTACTCTCAGTTCTATCTAGACCTGTAACTATCACTCTTTACTGTTAAAGATTCGCTATTTTGTGACTGAGAACTTGGATGCCACCATGCTGCTCATGATTTAAGTAGACTATGAGCATTGGCTGGGGTATACTATCCAATCTCAAATACCACCCATCAATTCCTTGGAGCCTACAGAACCTATGGTGTAATCAATGGAGACGGATTTATTTAGGCTTTTTAGCTTCAGAGGGTGTCTGTATTGTGGAGGTAAGTGCCATTGCAAGAACAATTTCTTTCTCAAACATCCAAATATCCCTGATCTAGGGCATCATAAGGAGATGGTTTCCCTAGGCTGAGCCTATCTCACTCCAAATAAAATGGTGTTCTTCATCATTCAGCTCTCCTCTCCTGATTGGATTTTTGAGCCTGGAATCTAGAGCTGCTGCACATTTCATCGATCAAAGCCTGGTCTCTAATTACCAAATTCCACTACTACCTAAAAAAAGGGTAGAAGAGTGGGTGTCAGCTGGGGTATACGATCCAATCCCCACTAGCACCTGTAAATTCTGCTCCACTGCTCAGTTCCTTGGAATCTACAGAACCTCTGGTGGAACCCATAGAGACAGTTTGCTTGAAGCTTTTAGCTTCTAAGGGGGCTTGTCAACGAGCAGAGAACCTATGCTTGTATTGTGGACATAAGACCAAAGAATAATTGCCTAGCAAGCATCCAAATAGCCATGGTCTAGGGTCAGAGGGTTCCCTAGACTGACTACATCCCACGCCAATAAAAATAGTGTCCTACAGCATTCATCTCTCATCTCCTGATTGCATTTTGGACCAAACTCTACCTGGATTCTTAAGAGGCTGCTAATTTCATCAATTAAAGCCTAATCTCTAAGTACAAAATTCTGCTGGTCTGAAAATCCCATTCCCTTTTCAGTGGTCAGTTGTACAGTATATTTGAAGTCCATCTGTTTTATGATCAAGTGGCTTTCTGTACAGGTTGGCATCCTCTGTTCTGAAACCATGGAATTTCTTTTAATGCTGAAGATGGTCAATCAATTTCTGCTTGGCATGCTATGGCCCTGCCATTAATCGCCAGTGGTGGATTGGCTTTTCAGTGACATTCTGTCCTGGGTCCTTACGCGTCCTCAAAATTGCCTTGTGAACATCAAACAAGCCTATTCCATCTGTGTGGCTGAGACTGCTTCTTTTGCCTGGCCTTCCTAGACCATATTGGGGTGTTGAAGATATCTTCTGTTAACAACAGGTGGAGACTCTGCCGCCTCATCATGATTGTTTTATGACTGCTTGAAACCATGACACCTCATGGCAATGTAAACCTACTGGCTAGACTTGAGACCCAAGCTATGCCTGAGTGCATCAGGGAAAACCTTGTTCAATCACATATCTACCTCACCCACATGGCTTCTTCTTTTTGAATATGTTAACCCAACATTTCATATCACTAATATGTGTCTGTGATACCATTCACTGAGAAGATCTGTCTACTGCTGTTTCTCCACCTCCACCTCTCTAAGCCCTTTATGCAGCTGGTAACAGAGATTATGTGATCACTTATCACTTATCAAAAAAAGGAAAACTGTAGAAATAGATTCCCCTTATCTCTGATTCCCTTTACCTCTGATTCCAGAACTTTTTAATCATCTCCAGGGTTCTACCATTGTTTTAAAGTTAGACCTTCATGGAGCCTTCTACCTAGTACCATTCTTAATATTTAACACCTCAAAATGACACCTGAAAGTCTGGTGTCCTAAAAGATATAGCCAACAGACAAAGATCAAAGATTATTGGACTACTACGGACTTTGAAAAATCTAAGACTTAAATGTATGTGAAGTAAACCAGATAAAAGCCATGTCTGTTTTTTTGTCTGGTTTACTTCACATATTTCTTAGTCTTAGATGTTTTTTGATATTTTTTTAAGACTACTCCAACAAAGTCATTAGTCTACTACCTAGTTTGCATCAAAGAGAATAATGAGTTGAAAAAGGTTTTCAATACTTAAGGTGGTCACAATCAATATCATGTCATGCCATTTGGGCTCTGCAATGTGCCTGCAGTTTTCCAGAATATTTGTTAATGATGTTTACCATTACCATGCCTTTGCTGTGGTATATCTGGATGAAATACTAATTTATTCTGCTGACCTTCAAACTCATCACGAACACATTAAGATTGTTCTTACACACCTTTTGGAGAACAGACTGTATGCTAAATTAGAGAAATGCCCCTTTTAAGCTTTCAGAGGTGCCTTTCCATAGTCTTGACGTGGCCATTGCTGCAAGGACTGACAACGATCCAAAGTTTTTTAGACATTGCTAGCTATTATAGACAATTGAACAAGGATTACTCTTTCATGGTGGCACCCATCACTCCCAAGAAGGGAATCAATTGCAAATCCTGACCAGATGAGGCTCTTCATGCCTTCACCTTCACTCCCACATTATTGCCCCCTGACCCAGCTTTCTGGAGGTTGATGCCTTCTTTGTGGTGGTTGGCACAGTTTTTTCCTAAGGGAGAAACTTTGGCAGGTTATGTTTTTGTGGCTTTTCTTTCTAAATTTTCTGTGGCTTTTCTTCCAAATATTTCTCATAACTACAGAAAAAATATAGTAAAGGGAAGGCAGAACAAAAGGGATTTTTGTGGTGCATAGATAAATCAATGAGAGAGAGTTTCTAAAAATATATAATTTTTTATTTGGTACAAATTATTACAAGAAATATAAAAACACAGATCCTAAGTATATTCAATACATGGTATGTCATACAGAGATGGTGGTTATAATACATAACGTTTAGGATGGAATATAAGAACTCGCATAGAAACCCAACATGTTTCGCTTAAAAAAGCTTCCTCAGGGGTATGCGAAGACCATCAACGTTTGTTAAGTATGACTATACAAAAAAGAGAAAAGAAATACAAAATTATACCTTTGAATAACTAAACAACCATATTTGGGCAAATTGAATACAAACAGGATTAGACTGCAGGGTCAAGTCCCCCCCTCTGTCACTTACCAAGCCACCCGTACCATCTGCAGAGCACCACCAAGAAACACATGATCAAGAACTACGATCAACCCTTATAACGACAGGCGCGGTTGTGTGACCACAGCGAACAGTAGATAGGGGACCAGCTATATGTCAAAGACAAGGACAGGAGTAAAAAGAAAGAAAGAGAAAAGAAAAGGGAATAAAATTGCAGTAGGATTGGTAAACCAATAAGCAAACCACAGAGGACGGAAAAATCCGTCTACTATGAGTTCAGAATGCAATAAATAAGGTTAACTTACATATAGTCAAGTGAACAAAAATATGTTCACTTGCAGATATTGTGAGGCTGTCTGCTTGGAGAAAGACCGATTTTGTTGTGGAAAGCCACTAAAAGAAACCACAATAGGTTTAGTTTATAGATATGAATAGCATGGCGTGCCTATATCCTCCAAAAATAAGCACACAAAATCAAAAAATATAATTCATTTTTTGTTCACTTGACTATATGTAAGTTAACCTTATTTATTGCATTCTGAACTCATAGTAGACGGATTTTTCCGTCCTCTGTGGTTTGCTTATTGGCTTACCAATCCTACTGCAATTTTATTCCCTTTTCTTTTCTCTTTCTTTCTTTTTACTCCTGTCTTTGTCTTTGACATATAGCTGGTCCCCTATCTACTGTTCGCTGTGGTCACACAACCGCGCCTGTCGTTATAAGGGTTGATCGTAGTTCTTGATCCTGTGTTTCTTGGTGGTGCTCTGCAGATGGTACGGGTGGCTTGGTAAGTGACAGAGGGGGGGACTTGACCCTGCAGTCTAATCCTGTTTGTATTCAATTTGCCCAAATATGGTTGTTTAGTTATTCAAAGGTATAATTTTGTATTTCTTTTTTCTTTTTTGTATAGTCATACTTAACAAACGTTGATGGTCTTCGCATACCCCTGAGGAAGCTTTTTTAAGCGAAACATGTTGGGTTTCTATGCGAGTTCTTATATTCCATCCTAAACGTTATGTATTATAACCACCATCTCTGTATGACATACCATGTATTGAATATACTTAGGATCTGTGTTTTTATATTTCTTGTAATAATTTGTACCAAATAAAAAATTATATATTTTTAGAAACTCTCTCTCATTGATTTATCTATGCACCACAAAAATCCCTTTTGTTCTACCTTCCCTTTACTATAAATTGCTTGGGATGAGGTGCCTATTTTGATGAGTGTTTCACCAATGAATGGACAATCCAAACATGTACAGAAAAAATATCTTCTTGAGGAAATGCTTTATCCAGTCACCATTTTCACTGAACCTCAAATTTGCCCATAGGCCAAATTCTCAATATGTCCTCTAGGCCTTATTTTTCTTCAAGTTTGAGTTTGAAGACTTTCTGTTTTGGATCACAGAACACTAAAATGGCATTCATGTCTAGTTTGTTTAATCCAGAGGATGTGGAACATGAACCCTCACATCAATGAATCAGAATTATGCTTGCAAGTCCAGTATGACTGAAGAGGATTCCTCCTTGAGGACAGTTTGTACTTAAGCCTTTTCCTGTTCAAATTCTAGCATGAAAGCAGACCATTTACCTTGTGGGGCATCAAAAACTGTGAAAGTCTTTGGACTTTATCACTTCTTAGAATTGGTGGCCTACTTTGTGCCAGGATATTAGAGATTTTTTTTGCTGCTTGCTTTGTGTGACCAAAACAAGGTCCCTAAAAGTCTCCCTGTTGTTTCACTTCTTTCTCCTGTTCCCAAGTGGCCTTGGACCCATATTGTCATGGATTTTATCACTGATCTGTCACCTCTCCAAAAGCTGAATGGGAATCCTTTTTGAGTTATATAAAGATGAGATTCAAGTTTGGGTCGATGTATCTTTTGACCTACACTCTACATGTTTGCAGTTCACCAAAGAAAATATTAAATGGCCAGATTTGAAGAGTTTACCCACCAACTGAACCTCTAGCTGCAGCAGTCAGAAATCATTTATTTAGTGGTGGTACCATTTCCACCACTAAGTGACAGCTTCCCACTCCTTTGTTGCTAGAACATTGGCTAACAGGCCACCTGCTTCCTAGCAACTAATGTCACTGTTTGCTAGGATGCAAGTGGCTACATAGGGTTATTGTTTTTTTATAATGCACCAAAACACCCAATGACACTTTGCAGCTGTCTGTGTCCTAGCAACCAATGAAGCTGTAAAAAAATATGAATGCATTACACATTCACAAAAAAATACAAGGTAAATAAACACACTGTGAGGGGGTTAGCTCGGCAGCGGGTGTGTGTGACCCCCGGGATGGGCTCCCCACACAAAACAGGCCCAGCAAACGGAGGTTGTGGTTTTCAAAATCAAAAAGGTGCGGTTTATTTTCTATTTACAGTGACAAAACACAGCAAAGCAAAAGAAACATAACCAAAATAAATCCTGGTCAAGTTGACCTCTGACTAAACATACAGGTTTCCTAACTAACAACTGGGATCAGCCTAGGGCTGTCCTAGTCCCTAAGTCCCTGGTTTTAAATGTCCAAGCAAATAGCCACACAGGCTTTGTCTCACCGCACAGGGGTTCACTCTCCCTAGACAGTCCACACAGGTCTGGGTCCAGGCATGAGCAAACACCTAATGAAGCTGGGAGTTTTTATAGAGGCCTAAATGAGCTGACAAGCTTCAGCTGGCCTCATCAACTCCCTGCCTGCACGACGCCCAGCCCTCTCCCTAGAGGTATGAGTCATCAATGAGCCCACTAGCCTTATACAACTCTCCACCTAGTTGTATAAGTCGGCGTAAAGCCTGAATCTGGGCGAAATATATCTACCCCCCTGGATGCAACCAGGTGACTTTACCTTCCTGCTGTCACATACCCCCCCCTCTTGTTTTAACCTCGGGGTTGGAACACCAGCAATCAGGCATTCATGTACTCGAGACAAAGCATCCACATTCCCCATTTGAACGCCAGGGCGATGCTTTACTGTGAAGTTGAATTCCTGGAGGGCCAGGAACCACCTATTCACTCTTCTATTTGTTTCCTTGTTTTGAGCCATCCACTTTAACGGAGCGTGATCCGTAACCATGTCAAAGTGCCTACCTAGCAGGTAGTACCGAAGGGAATCTAGAGCCCACTTCACCGCTAAACACTCCTTTTCAACGGTGGCGTAATTTACCTCATGGGACTTCAACTTCCTGCTGAGGTAAATGACTGGGTGCTCTTCCCCGTTCCAGACCTGGGACAATACTGCTCCTAACCCCACATCTGACGCATCACTTTGTACGACAAAGTCTTTAGAGAAGTCGGGTGAGTACAACACTGGCTGGCTACATAAGGCTTGTTTCAAGAATTGGAATGCTGCCTCAGCCTCGGGGGTCCATTTAATCATGACCGACCCTTTCCCCTTCGTCAGGTTGGTTAGGGGCACAGCCTTAGAAGCAAAGTGGGGAATAAATCGCCGATAATACCCAGCGATTCCCAGAAAGGCTCGTACCTGCTTCTTGCTGTTGGGACGTGGCCAACTCTGGATGGCCTCGACTTTGTTGAGTTGGGGTTTTATTACTCCCCTCCCAATGGTGTACCCAAGATATTTGGCCTCCTCCTGCCCAATGGTACACTTCTTGGGGTTAGCCGTAAACCCCGCTTCCCGAACAGAGTCCAGGACTGCTTGCACTTTTGGCAGATGTGAGGCCCAATCTGTGCTATGGACAATTACGTCATCCAGGTAAGCCGCAGCATACTTCCGATGGGGCCTCAGCATCTGGTCCATTTTCCGCTGGAATGTGGCCGGCGCATTCTGTAACCCGAACGGCATTCTTTTATATTGGAACGCCCCGTCTGGGGTTACAAATGCGGTTTTCTCTTTGGCCGACTTGGCCAGGGGGATTTGCCAATACCCTTTTGTGAGGTCAAGAGTCGTCATGTATCGGGCTGTTCCCAGCCGGTCGATCAACTCATCTATACGTGGCATGGGGTAGGTGTCAAATTTTGTAACTTTGTTCAACTGACGAAAATCGTTACAAAATCGCCAGCTCCCATCCGGTTTAGGCACCAACACGATGGGACTAGACCAATCACTTTGGGACTCCTCTATCACCCCTAAGTTCAGCATTTTCTGTACTTCCTCCCGTATTGCCTCCCGTCGAGCCTCTGGGATCCGATAGGGTTTTAACTTCACCCTTTCACCGGGCGGGGTAATGATGTCATGCTCTACCCCAGATGTTTGTCCCGGCAGCTCAGAGAATACCTCCTTGTTGCGAAGCACAAACTCCTTAACCTCCTGTTGTTGGGGTTGTGACAAGGTGGCTGCTATTCCAACCTCAGGAATCACGCAACCAGTTTGAGCTGGTGACCAAGTGTCTGCGACTAGGGACTCTCTATCCCTCCAGGCTTTCAACAGATTAACATGATAGATCTGTTCGGGCTTTCGCCTTCCTGGTTGTCTGACCTTGTAATTCACTTCGCTCACTTTTTCCATTATCTCGTAGGGGCCTTGCCATTTGGCAAGGAATTTACTTTCAACCGTAGGGACAAGTACCAATATCCTATCCCCTGGGGAAAAGGTACGGGTCTTGGCTCCACGGTTGTACACTCTCTGCTGTGCCAACTGCGCTTGGGCCAAATGTTCCTTCACGATGGGCATTACCTGTGCAATTCGATCTTGCATCAGGGCGACATGCTCAATCACACTCCTGTGGGGAGAACTCTCACTTTCCCAAGTTTCCTTGGCAATATCCAACAGCCCTCTTGGGTGTCTCCCATACAGTAACTCAAAGGGGGAGAATCCCGTAGAGGATTGGGGCACCTCCCTAATAGCAAACATCAAATAAGGAAGTAAACAGTCCCAATCCTTTCCATCTCTATCCACCACTTTCTTCAACATTTGTTTTAGGGTTTTGTTGAATCTTTCAACCAGCCCATCGGTTTGGGGGTGATACACAGACGTACGCAATTGCGTCACTTTGAACAATTTACACAGCTCTTTCATAACCCGGGACATAAAGGGTGTACCTTGGTCCGTAAGCAGTTCTTTACAAATACCCACCCGGCTAAAAACAAGAGATAGCTCTTTGGCTATGGTTTTGGCCGAGGTATTTCGGAGAGGGATCGCTTCTGGATAACGGGTGGCATAGTCCATTATAACTAATATGTACTGGTGCCCCCTAGCGGACTTGATTATAGGACCTACCAAATCCATGGCGATCCTCTCAAACGGGACCTCAATGATGGGTAGAGGGACCAGCGGGCTACGGAAATGTGGCATCGGGGCCAACCTCTGACACACAGGGCAGGAGGAACAATAATTTTCTACGTCCTTCATCACCCCCGGCCAATAGAATCTCTGTAATACCCTCTCTCGGGTTTTCTCTGTCCCCAGATGACCTCCAAGAATGTGCCCATGGGCCAACTCCAACACCAACTTCCTGTAAGGTTTGGGCACCACAAGCTGCTCAACGGTTTCTTCTGCCCTTTTTGCCACCCGATACAGTAGGTCCTTCTCTACGCTGAAGTATGGGTAAGTGCAGGTATTATCTGGGTCCACTAACTCGCCATCTATTTTCACTACGTTTTCCCGTGCCTTTATTAGGGCGGGGTCTTTCAACTGTTCTGTGGCAAAGTTTTCCCTGTGAACCTCAAGATCAGAAAACTCCACAGACGGTAGGTTTTCGTCTGAGGAGGTGGGCTCCTCTCCAGTTTCTTGAGTCTCCCCTGCCAATACTGATAAGGGAAATTCCGGAGAGTCCTCACCACTCTCAGGGGAGTTCTGGCTATCACATTCCTGGTACATAGGGGCACCAGTGAGGGGCTCAGGATCATCCCACAGTTCCCAGAACTTCGGAAAATCCCTTCCCACAATGGCGTCATGCGGTAACTGAGATACTAAGCCCACTGGATGAGAGAGGGTACCTTTGGGGGTCTCGAAACACACTGTAGTCACTGGATACTCTCGGGTGTCCCCATGCACACAAATAACAGCTACCTTGCTATTCCCAGAGACCTCTGTTTTAACTAACTCAGCCTTTATCAGGGTCACAAGGCTACCTGAATCCAGCAATACCACAACATTTCTACCATTAACACACATTTTGCATAAATGTTTCTCAGTTCCTCGAATGGCAGTGCATGCGACTGTCGCACACAGCGACTGACGTCTGCCCGTCAGAAAGTCACACTGCATGGGTTCCTCCACAACCGGGCAATTGGCTGCAATATGTCCCGCTTGCCGGCAGCGGTAGCAAACGATCCTTCTTGCCGCCTCTTGAGCCGCTGATTTCCCAGGCTGTTCTCGCCAAACTTGGGGTATAGCTCCCACCCTCTCACTCTCTCCACCCTCACCCCTTGGAATCCTCTTATCCGCCCCTGGGGATGGTCTGGTCTTAGGGTGGAAAGTCCGAGTGTCTCTGGAAGAGGCCGTCAGGTTCTCTGTAGCCAAGTATTTCTCCACACGATCCACAAGACCATCGGCCGTCTCTGGGTCTCCATGGCTTACCCACTTTTGGATGGCAGTAGGAAGAGCTCTCAAAAACCGATCCATTACAACACGTTCCACAATCTTTGGTGCGGACAAAGTCTCTGGCTGTAGCCACTTTCTGCTCAGGTGAATGAGATCATACATTTGAGACCTGGGGGGTTTTCCAAGCTGGAAAGTCCAGTTATGCACACGCTGAGCCCGGACAGCCTGGGTGACACCCAGCCTTGCCAATATTTCAGCTTTTAGCATCACATAGTCTTTTGCTTGGTCAGGCTCTAGGTCATAGTAAGCCTTCTGCGATTCACCAGTTAACAGAGGAGCCACCAGTCCAGCCCACTGCTCCTCAGGCCACTTTTCTCTTTCAGCGGTCCTTTCAAATGTGGTCAAAAATACCTCTGGATCATCCTCTCCAGTCATTTTTGTCAATAAACGACTCACCCCAAAGGACGCGGTATTAGTGGGACGGCTTTCCTCACTGGTCTGCGGACGTTGCTGCATTACTGCTTCCATCTGTTGTTGTAGTCTCTGCTCTTGCTTCTGCAACAGGTCTATGAAGCGGGCCTCAGATTGCTGCTGGGCTCGTTGCTGAGCCTCCAGACTCTGTTGCAAAGTTGCGTTTGTCTGCTGCTGGGCTGCAAGGCTCCTTTGCAAACCTGCATTTGTCTGCTGTTGATTGGCATTTGCTAGAGCCAGCTGTTTCAGTATCTCCTCCATGCTGGCTTAAAAAAAACTGCCACTGGTTCTCCACCAACTGTGAGGGGGTTAGCTCGGCAGCGGGTGTGTGTGACCCCCGGGATGGGCTCCCCACACAAAACAGGCCCAGCAAACGGAGGTTGTGGTTTTCAAAATCAAAAAGGTGCGGTTTATTTTCTATTTACAGTGACAAAACACAGCAAAGCAAAAGAAACATAACCAAAATAAATCCTGGTCAAGTTGACCTCTGACTAAACATACAGGTTTCCTAACTAACAACTGGGATCAGCCTAGGGCTGTCCTAGTCCCTAAGTCCCTGGTTTTAAATGTCCAAGCAAATAGCCACACAGGCTTTGTCTCACCGCACAGGGGTTCACTCTCCCTAGACAGTCCACACAGGTCTGGGTCCAGGCATGAGCAAACACCTAATGAAGCTGGGAGTTTTTATAGAGGCCTAAATGAGCTGACAAGCTTCAGCTGGCCTCATCAACTCCCTGCCTGCACGACGCCCAGCCCTCTCCCTAGAGGTATGAGTCATCAATGAGCCCACTAGCCTTATACAACTCTCCACCTAGTTGTATAAGTCGGCGTAAAGCCTGAATCTGGGCGAAATATATCTACCCCCCTGGATGCAACCAGGTGACTTTACCTTCCTGCTGTCACAACACACACACAGTGAAAAACATTTTATAAAAAACTCACAGTTTTAATCCAACATCAATTATGTTGCGCAGTGATGGGACATCAAAAAGCATCCTCAGTCCCGTTCTTTGCATTCTTTGCATTCAGCTGCTAGCTAGGGTAATGTTATCCATGACGAGGGACTGTCAGAAGAAAATCTTCTAGGTGGTCATTGTGTTTTGTTTGGAACAGTTGTCAGGCATTGTTTTTGATTGAAAATGTACAGCTGGACTGACAATGGCTTTATGTCATGTATGGCCAGACAATTGTAAACCCACTATGACAGTTGCAGGTAGGGGGGTGTCAGAGCAGGTAACGCAGGATCCCCCAGGGTGTGGAGTCTAAGGGTCTTCTGATATTTACCAGAGCTTGTGATGGTGGAGATAGATTTTGCTGCATGCTGCCCCTAGGTCATGACCCCCAAGTTCAGGGACTCAGAGACAAGTAAAATTCCAGTAAATATGTCTAGAGCAGGAACATGCATTGCAGGTTGGGGACACAGTAGAGAAGAGACAGGTCAGGAGTCAGGTCAAGCCATAGGCTCAGATAACAAAGAACAAAACAAAGGATCAGAGCAGGTAGTGGACTTAAATAGAGAGAAATAAAGCCAATAGTTAGTTCAGGTGGTGGACTTGGATGCCAGGAACAAAGTTAGAAGTCAGTACACAAGAGCCAACAGAGGAAAGCAGGCTGGATAGCAGGCAAGTACAGGGTTCAACAGCTAGCTTGCAGCAAACTGAGAGTTTTACTGAGCTTAAAGGGGTTGTAAACCCTCGTGTTTTTTAAGGTGAAAAAACTTCTGGCAGTGACCGCCCCCCCCCAGCCCCCCCGGTTTACCTGAGCCCCGTATTTCCCTTGGCAAAGACGCGCTGTCCCTCTCTGCATGGGGTCCCGACTCTTAATGGATAGATTAATAGCAGCGCAGCCATTGGCTCACGCTGCTGTCAATCAAATCCAATGACGCCGGGAGCGGGGCCAAGTCCTGCATTCATGTCTATGGACGCCGAATGCTGGACTCGGGAGCCGCCCACAAGGTAATCCCCCCCTCAAGGTAATCCGTAAGGTAACCCCCCAGGAGAGTGCTTCTCCTAGGGGGTTATCTGATGCAAGGTGGAGCCGCGAGAGCTGCCGAGGGACCCCAGAAGAGGACAATCGGGCAAAACGAGCTGCACAGTGGAGGTTTTTAAATAATAAAAAAAAATTAAGGCTTACAATCACTTTAAATAGACAAGGCAAAAGGAAGAGAAATGTGCCACTCTGATTTGCTGTGCCATGATCAGGCCAAGGTTGTGTGGAAGAGCAACTTATACCTATAAACATGGCTGTCCACTTTCAACAGTGGCTTCATCATATGTTGGGGGGGTGCATGGGGTTAAGGGTGGGTGTTGGAACCTTTCCAAAGGATGACCAACTTGATTATTGGCTAACAAGTCTTAATCACTGGCCAAAGTTTGCCCAATATACAACTGAGCTGCATCGCTGGCCTGCAGCCAGTGTCCTCTCTATATGTACATTTAGTCGTGCAGGGGGCTTTCTGACAGACAAAAGAGTCTGTCTGTTCCCTGACATAATTGACCAGATGACATTTGTCAAAATAGATCATTGACAACTACCAAGCCCCTGCTGCAGATCCGGCAGATTACATTTTGGGGGATTTTTTTTAGGGCTGTGGAAATTAACTATTAATTCCTCGATTAATCGATTACGTTTTTTGATCGTTCAAAATTCTTTTGATCGATCAAAATTCCGTGTCTTCAGGGAGTTCCGTCTGAGATCCGGTGACGCCACAGACACCAGCGGGGCTTGCCGTGTCCATCTGAAGGGCTCCTTTGCTGTGCCTTCATATCTGCATTCCGGCGGGACCTTAACCACTTGTCCCCCGCCCACTGTCAATTGACGGCGGGCGGAGGATACTCTCGTTGTGGGAGGACGTCATATGACGTCCTCCCTTTAAAACGAGCTAGGAGGCGCGCGCTTGCCGCCAGCGGCGCGCGCGCCCGCCGCGTTCACAAGGCCCCGGTGCGCGTGCCCGGCGGCCGCGATTGCCGCCGGGCACCCGCGATTGCCCGGGAAACGAGCAGGAAAGTGGATCTCTGTGTGTAAACACAGAGATCCACGTCCTGTGAGGGAGAGGGGACCGATGGTGTGTCCCTTGTACATAGGGACAACCATCGGTCACCTCCCCCAGTCAGTCCCCTCCCCCCACAGTAAGAACACATTGAGGGAACATATTTAACCCCTTCCCGCCCCCTAGTGGTTAACCCCTTCCCTGCCAATCACATTTATACAGTAATCAATGCATTTTTATAGCAGGGATCGCTGTATAAATGTGAATGGTCCCAAAAATGTGTCAAAAGTGTCCGATGTGTCCGCCGCAATATCGCAGTCACAATAAAAAATCGCAGATCGCCGCCATTACTAATAAAAAAATAAAAAAATAAAAATGCTATAAATCTATCCCCTATTTTGTACACGCTATAACTTTTGCGCAAACCAATCAATACGCGCTTATTGCGATTTTTTTTTTTACCAAAAATATGTAGAAGAATACGTATCGGCCTAAACTGAGGAAAATTTTATTTAAAAAAAAAAAATGGGTATTTATTATAGCAAAAAGTAAAAAATAGTGTTTTTTTTCCAAACTGGACGCTCTTCTTTTGTTTATAGCGCAAAAAATAAAAACCGCAGAGGTGATCAAATACCACCAAAAGAAAGCTCTATTTGTGGGAAAAAAAGGACGCAAATTTTGTTTGGGAGCCACGTCGCACGACCGCGCAATTGTCATTCAAAGTGTGACAGCGCTGAAAGCTGAAAAATGGCTTGGGCAGGAAGGGGGTTTTCGTGCACAGTAGAGAAGTGGTTAATATCTGCCACACACAAGGGCTGTTACACTTCCCTCTATCACTTCCCTCTATCAACCTGGGATTCTACAGCCATCCACTGGGAGTTGTGATAGTTCCCTTCATGGGACATCTACATGCCGACGGACTGATGTTAACCCTTCCTCGTCTGGATTCAGCAGTGGTATCGTTGTACACATTTTTATACCAGTATCAAAGCTACATGTTTTTATGACTGCTTTTGCTACCGTTTGGTATTACTCACACTATTTTTACAGTTTATGTAGCTACATCGATTTTATCTCCAGTGCAATATTTATTTTGTTACCTACTTGAAGACTGTGGGTATAGAATTGGGTATATGGGATTGTACGATATTTTTATTTTTTTGGTTGAACTGGATGGACTTGTGTCTTTTTTCAACCTGACTAACTATGAAACTATGTAACTATGTAACTATAAAAGTTTTAATGCTATTCCCATCGAGCGCTGCCTTTGTGTGTTTTTTGTATCCTGCTAATCATTTTTCCAGTGGTTGGTAGCTGCACTGGGAATCAGCCTGCAAGGAGATCAGCTAAAAGTAGTTGGATCTGTATGTGCGTTATAATTAATCGAAATTAGTCGATAAATCAATTTAAAAAAATCGATTAATCAAACACGAAAATTTTAATCAGTAACAGCCCTAATTTTTTTTCTTTATATCTTGTTTGAATTTAGCACAGATATTGTAATTTTATTATTTGATTTAGAGACGGCAAAACCACAATTTTTACATTTAGCACCCCAGCTTTTAGGCCTTTTTTGCCAGGCCACAATTTCTTTCAGTGTAGGTTTGAAGTAAATCCCACCTCCTGCCACCATTCCCATCTCCTGCTCTCATGAACATGCCTGGCCACCATTAACACCTCCTTCTATCACTGCTGACCTTGCACTGTTAATATCTACTGCCACTGCTGTAGGCCTGTCACTATTACCGTTTCATACTGGGCCTATTGCTATTGTTTATTTGGTACACCCAATTTTCCCACAGCTGTTTCACTGTTGTAAAGAATAAAACATTTTTAGGCATGTAACATATTGTTCTCTGTATGAATATGTCTGGAGGGTTACAGTGGGTTTTTTTTAGGGGGGGGGGGAGGGGGGTTCAGCAGCTTTTTTACAGTTGCAAATTTATTACGTTTTTGCCCATGTAACAACTTGTGTACTGCACAAACATTTCTATAGGATTACAGTGTTTTTGCACCACCAACACCACAAACCTAATTTTTAAGCAGCTGTTTCACAGATCCACATAATGTAATGTTCTTGGCAGGTACCATCCTGTGCTCTGCAGGCATATTTACATTTGTTTATGGTGTGCTGGCACCAATAGTGCTCAAAATCTAATTTGTTGGCAGTTGCTTGTTTCCTTAAGATAAACATTTAACATATTTTTGCCTGGCTAGGTACTACTTTGGTGCTAGTTTGTATTTTATTACGGCGCATCGTCATTAAAAATGGGCAACGCATTTTGGAAAACTTGTTGGCTTTCATGCAGGCTGTTTGATCCTGTGACCCTACTTGCACTGGCATGATTTAAAAATATTTTCAATACACACTCTTTAAGGTAGTATGGCCTAACAGTGATTAATTAAACAGAAACAACCCACTCTTGTTCGCTAACTCAAAATTTTGTGGCATATATATATATATATATATGTAGCGGGGTATCGTTTCCTACCCATAGACTACAGTTCCCAGCATGCTTTGCAGCACCCAGGGTGCAATTCCCCGCGCAAGGACTGCTGGGGTGGACTTTAAAAGGGGAAGGAGGAGCCTCTCTCTCTCTCTTTTTTGGACGCCGCCCTCCCTGCAAGAGGATCCCTGCACTCACCTGCTGCGTGTGCAAGGCCTGAAGCCTGGGCCTTGCAGTTGTTCCAGAGAGCCCTTTCGCTTCACTGAGGAGCCTGCGGAGCTTCCGATCCATCTGAGGTGCCACCATCTTCTGGTGGACCGAAGACCGGTGCATCGCGGGCACTATGAAGCGACTTACAGTAGCGGAGGTACCGGACAGGAGTCGGTCCGGTCTGGTGAGAGAGCGTCAGCTCAGAATCGCATCTAATTAACTTTGTTGCCTACTAACTTTGCCTAGGCCCATCAGTGATTGCAGTTATATTCTAGAGAGACTGTCTGCTGAACTGAGTTTGTTAGTCTCTCCAGCTGGCCAAAGTTAGTGATCTTCACTACCCCTTTGGATTACAGTTTGTTCTTTATGGGCACCACTGAGAGCTGCTAGCGAAGATTCTTCCATAAACTATACCCCAAATTATAGTCAGGCCTGACTGGGTAGTATAGGCATTGCTGGGCGCCATTTTTTGCTCACGAGGGAGGATAGCTGCAGCGGGGTTAATATATTACCATTGCATTGCTGAATGTTATACCCTTTTAATGTGTACACCTATATTGCAGGGATCTGCATGAGATATTGTATACAAATTACCTTTTATACTTTTACCAATAGTAAAAAGTTATAGTTAAGTAATTTGGTTGTCAGTGTCAATTACTGCGCTGGGATATAAAGGGGTTGTGCCATATAACAGTATAGATATAGTACAGTTATACCATCCTCCCCCTTTCCTAACTGTGCCACGAGAGGATGAGAGCCGATTGCCAGGGGTTGACAGCGGTGCATTACAAGGCCCAAAACAAACAAGCAGCCCTCTTAAACTGAGGGTATCGCTATATATATATATATATATATATCAGGGACGTGCAGTCAGGGTAGGCAGGTGAGGCAGAGCCATAAACATAAAAAAATAACAAAAATTCAAGGGTCATAGCTCAGCGACCTTGGTCCAAAAATGGGGCTCCTAGGACCTATGGTTTGGGAGATACAGGGCTCCTTGTGCAGCCTGTCAGAAGCTACATACAGAGTGGCGAGTTTAAATACAAGCTGGCACACTCTGTTTGCAGCAGACTGAGAGGATGAGCTCACAGTGCCTCTCAATTCTTGTCAGAGGCACTGAGCTCAATGGACAGCGTGGATCCTAGGACCAATGGCAAAGTACCATTGGCCTCAACTGTCCAATAAAAATGCTGCAGTGGAGGCTCTCCTCTCACTGCAGTGTCATATAAGGGGGCATGTGTCTAAAAGACACATGCTCCCTTCCAGTCCAGCCCTCTTAACTACAAGGAAAAAACATTAGATTTTTTGGGTATAAGATTTAGCCACAATCCCATGTTTTTCTCACACAATCAAGAGGGAGGATGAGAATCTTCTGCTGATGAAAGGGTACTGTTTTAATCAAGCTTAATCATATATTATTATGTTGCGCCCGGCGCTTTCAATACAATTTACATGTGGAATCTTAAAAAAGACACTTTCATTTCATTTTTCATGCTGAAATAAAAAAATCCTTGTCTCGAAGATTTCCTTCCCTTAAAGTGGATGAGAATCTTTTAAATCCATGCAATTTTCATATAGTGTCTTCCTAGAAATAAGTTGTTCATATTTCTGGCTGAAAGAAGTTGACTTTCTGCCTCCAAATGTGGCTCGTATTGAAAAGGGATGAAATTCTGTTTTGAAAATATTTGCAATTTGAAAACCAGTGTATAAAACAATGCAGTTTCAGGCAATATTTCTGGCTGAAATAGGCTTAATCTCTGTCTCATAATTCGTATCCCAAGACATTCTCAGCAGAAAATCTGTACATTATTTATTTTATGTATATGCAAGAATTCCACCTAATTCAACAATTATTGCTGAAATCTGTCTGCTTGCTCCCTCTGAAATAGCAGAATATCCAAAAGAGATGAAAGGGTGTATATGAAATCATTTACATATTTTTCTTTTCAATTTCAAATAAAAAATATAATAAATTATATGTTTCCAGATGCAATGTTATATGCAACAGCCTGTCCAAACATGCTTAAAAACTGTTGTGGTAATCTCTATAATGTACTACATTGATTCATTCTTTTACATTTTTTCTAAATATTTTTTATTGAAGAGTTTTAAACTTTTACAAAAGTCATAGAAAAAAAAACACGAGTCAACAAATCAAATAGGGCATCTGCCAGCAATATGTCATGTGAACTTTGCGCAAATATGAATTATACAACAGTCATACCAAGTATAACAAAGAAAAATAACTGCTTCAAAATATCAGAAGAATAAATGCGGAAGACCCCAGCCCGTCTCTAGAACATGAGACATCACAAGTTTAGCATTAGAAGAAAAACAAAAATAAAGAAGAACAAGAAAAAAAAAATCTGAATATAGTTGCAGCAAAACTAAACCACAACCCATCAGCCTCGACATGCAATAAGTGTACCTATTATACCAGACTAATATCACATAACATTATCCTCATTCTATGGCAGACATATGATAACAGTGAGAAAGGAAATTATCCCTATATATAATGTATTTAGCTTAGTCTGAGCTAACACTGCAATAATCTTAATGATACAAGGGAAAAGGGGGCTAAACCCAGCGCCACTAGCCACAGGTCCCATAACATGCAAAACCTATTTGGGTGACCCCTACATTGACACATTTGCTGTTCTTTCAGTAGGGCAATATTGACTTGTTGTTTCCAGTCATCAAACGTGGGGCTAGGAGTCTCAGTATTAGCATTCTAATTTCAGGAGGGAATTGTTCTTCATCATTTTCTCCCAATAAACATATTGCTGGATTAAACTCTATTTGCATTTGGTATGCTCTTTTAATTGTATCCACCAGCACTTGCCAATAACGGACATGCTTGGGGCAGTTCCAAAGCACATGAAAAAAATCAGCTGGGGTGCCCTGACATCTCGGACAGTCCGGGGTAGTTCTACAACCCCATTTAAATAGTTTAAGTGGGGTACGATACACTCTATTAACAACATTTTCTTAATTCAGCCTATGAAAAGGGAAGGCAGACTTTTTTGTTTGGGAATACAAACTGCTTACTCTCCCCCTCAGAAATTGTGACCTGTTCCAATTAAGGCTTGTAACGTATGGTGCAATGCTGTTCAATGTTTATGTTGTAAATTGTACACAAAAAAGAATCCATGTTTTTTGTTCCAGGTGAAATACACACAGTTAATCCATAAGAAACTGCAGCCTGTCCACACAGGCTTGATATCTGTAGGGCAAATCTTTAACTTTTTTATTTTCTTTAATCTCCAAAATAAGACATTTTATTTTTTACTTCCAGGTGCAATGTGCCTGCTCTTTATTATCCAATAAAGGCTTAAAAAATGTAATGTAACCTTTTGTCACGTACCTGGTGATGAGCCTGGGATGCAGGGAGTGGCCTCTTTTGCACCTCTTACTCCGGAACCCCTGATGGTGGGAACAGGGAGCTCGGGAGTGCAGAGTCGCACAAGTGCCTGTCAGGAACACCAGTGCAGAGATGGAGCTGGACTTCAGGAAGCTCTGTGCAGGTTTCAGCGGCAGTAGGGAAGCTGGAACGGCAGGCAGGCTTGGCACACAGGAACTGAGGAGAGAGACAGCAGACAGCGGGGAGGTGTCTTGTAGTACCAGGCACAGGCAAGTCCGGAGAGGCCGGGAATCCACTGGCTGGCAGATCAGGTGCAGTCCAAGAGGCAGAGGCAGAGTCGTTATACAGTCCGGGTTTGGTAACGGGCAGGCGGCAGGTAGCAGAAGGAGCAGGCGGAAGCAAGGACAACAAGCTGGGAGTCAGCGGGCAGGCAGAAGGCGAGAAGCGTCAGGAACAAGCCGGGTCACAGGAACAGATCAGTAGGGAAGTATCAGATAGCAGGTGGGTCTTGGGAATGCTGTAGACCAGACAGCAAGGAGCCCCAGCACAAGCCCCTTTAAATAGCCCCAGATTGGCGCCAGGAAGTGTCACTGCGCGCTCCCGCGCGCACCCGCGCACGCCAAAGCGGCGTTACAGCGCATGCACGTACGCGCGAACGCCGATTCGGCGACTCGCAGGTCCTCTGGTACAAAGACTTTGTCCTTGTACCAAAAAAAATCCATCCTTGAGCCGTAACTCTGTCCCAGGTGAGGGAGAGATCCCCTTGGATGCTTGCTTGATCCGAGATAGCAGGTCCTCTTGAAGCAAGAGGAAGTTTCCCGGTGACAAGATGGTATCCGGAGGGGCAGGTGTTTCAGGGTCACAGAACATTCGTGAGAGAGCATCAGGTTTAGTATTCTTCGATCCTGGTCTATACGTTATATGGAAAGAGAAACGTGTGAAGAAAAGTGCCCACCTGGCCTGCCGGGGTTTCAGTCTCTTTGCCACTCTCAGATACTCCAGATTCTTGTGGTCCGTATAGACCAGGATCGGATGCGCTGCTCCTTCCAGGAGGTACCGCCATTCCTCCAGGGCGGCTTTGATTGCCAGTAGTTCCCGGTCTCCCACATCATAGTTCTTCTCCGAATCAGACAGCTTACGGGAGAAAAAGGCAACCGGATGTAAGAGAGCCTTGGGCCCCTGTCTTTGGGAGAGAACCGCCCCAACTGCTGTTTCCGAGGCGTCTACCTCCAGTATGTATGGTAGAGCCGCATCAGGGTGCCTCAGAACAGATGCAGAGGTAAATAATTTCTTAAGGGTCTCGAAGGCCGTTTGGGCTTCTGAAGACCACTGGAACCGGACAGTCTGTTTGGTTAGGTTGGTTAATGGGGTGATGATGGAAGAGAACCCCCTGATGAACTTCCTATAAAAGTTTGCGAATCCGATGAAGCGCTGTATGCCCTTTCTATCTACGGGCACCGGCCAGTCAAGAATTGCAGCCACTTTCTGGGAGTCCATCGTGATACCCTCCACCGAGATGACAAGTCCAAGGAATTGGATGCTTTGGCGTTCGAATTCGCATTTTTCTGGTTTTGCGTATAACCCGTGCGTTCGAAGCCGTGCGAGCACATTCTGAACGTGTTCCCGGTGTTTCTCCAAAGAGGGGGAAAAGATGAGGATGTCGTCCAGGTAAATGATAACAAAAAGGTCAAGGTAGTCTCTAAAAATGTTGTTCACAAAATGCTGGAACGTAGCCGGGGCATTGCAAAGTCCGAAGGGCATGACTAAGTATTCGAAGTGCCCGAAGCGAGTGCGAAAGGCAGTTTTCCACTCATCCCCCACTTCGGATCTGCACCAGGTTATAGGCCCCACGGAGGTCCAATTTTGTGAAAATGACTGCGGATCCCAGTCTTTGAAACAATTCAGGTACTAAAGGAAGGAGGTACCGGTTCTTTATAGTCACTTTGTTGAGTTCTCTGTAATCCACACAAGGGCGGAGGGAATGGTCCTTTTTCTCAACGAAGAAAATCCCTGCCCCTGTCGGTGACGTAGAAGGACGGATGAACCCTTTCATAAGATTATCATCAACATAAGTCTTGAGGGTCTCGAGTTCAAGTTCCGTCAGAGGAAAAATCCTGCCAAAGGGGATTTCAGCCCCGGGGAGAAGCTCAATCGGGCAGTCGTAACGCCTGTGTGGAGGGAGAGTCTCAGCCCCTTTCTTGCTAAAAACGTCCAGGAAGCTGTGATATGCTTCAGGAACTGACTGGCGGACCTCAGCATCAGAGTCCATGCAAAGCAAAGGAGAAGGGGTACTCGAAACTTCCTGCAGACAATGTTGACGGCAGTAGGGGGAACAGAAACTGACTTCGCCTGATGTCCAATTAATTTGCGGGTTATGGGCCTGTAACCAGGGCATGCCCAGAATGATGGGGAACAGAGGAGACTTGATGACATCTAGGCATAGTAACTCCTGATGAGTACTGGCAATGGTTGTGGCCAGCGGTAGGGTCTCCTGTGTGACTGGTCCGGATTTAAGGGTCGACCCATCAGCGAGGTATACTGAAAGCCCTTTAGCTCTAGGGCGCAAAGGAATGTGATGTGTGGTGGCAAAAGCTAAGTCCAGAAAGCAACTGCAGGCCCCGGAGTCAATGATAGCGCTGACTTGAATATTCCCTCCTGGGAGCTGCAAAAGAATGGGAATCGCCAGGTGAGCAGAATTACTCGGTATAACGGGTAAATGCACAGACGACATGGAGAGGCACTTACGGATCTTCACAGGGCAGGTCCGTACATAATGTCCGGGTTCTCCGCAGTATAGACATAGGTTAAGGGTTCGCCTGCGTTGACGTTCCTCAGGGGTGAGTGAGGGACGGAGAAGTCCCAGCTGCATGGGTTCTGGATTGTCAGAGGAGGCTGTAACTGGAAATGAAGGAGCTGGGTTGGCAGAGCTGGGTACCTGGGGCAACATCCAAACCGGGCGAGACGGCCCGGTGGCTCGTTCAGTCCTACGTTCTTGTAGGCGTCGGTCAATCTGGATGGTCAGGTTGATCTGAGCATCCAAAGTTCCGGGCACACCTACACGTGCCAGTTCATCTTTAAGCGGTTCAGAGAGTCCCAATCGGAATTGGTAACAAAGAGCAGCATCATTCCAATTAGTGTCTGAGCTCCATCTCCTGAATTCGGAAACATAGTCCTAGGCCGGTCTGCGGCCTTGCTGAAGGGCATGCAGGGTTGCTTCGGCAGTGGCGGCCTGGTGCGGATCCTCGTAAAGTTGGGACATGGTTTGGAAGAAGGTGTCCAAGGTATTAAGTGAAATGTCTTTATGCTCCAAGAGGCGGTGAGCCCAGGCTTGAGGCTCACCAGACAGGAGGGAAATAACGAACCCCACTTTGGTGGATTCTAGTGAAAAGGTCCGTGGTTGCAAGGCAAAGAAGAGCTCGCAGGCATTCCGAAAGGCTCTGTATCTGCTCCGCTCCCCTGAGAATCGCTCAGGCGTGGGTACCTTTGGTTCAGGCGGCATCATGACCACCGAAGGAAAAGTGGAAGTCCCAGTGGAGGAGGAAGCTGAGGAGGATAGGGCCTGGACTCGGCCCTCCAGTCGGGTATAACCCTCTTGCAGGCTTCTGACGGCCTGGGTTAGCCCATCCAGGTGTCGGCAAAGTTCCTCCATTGGGTTCGCTCCCTGCGCAGGCTCGGACATGGCTGTCTGGTACTGTCACGTACCTGGTGATGAGCCTGGGATGTAGGGAGCGGCCTCTTTTGCACCTCTTACTCCGGAACCCCTGATGGTGGGAACAGGGAGCTCGGGAGTGCAGAGTCGCACAAGTGCCTGTCAGGAACACCGGTGCAGAGATGGAGCTGGACTTCAGGAAGCTCTGTGCAGGTTTCAGCGGCAGTAGGGAAGCTGGAACGGCAGGCAGGCTTGGCACACAGGAACTGAGGAGAGAGACAGCGGGGAGGTGTCTTGTAGTACCGGGCACAGGCAAGTCCGGACAGGCCGGGAATCCACTGGCTGGCAGATCAGGTGCAGTCCAAGAGGCAGAGGCAGAGTCGTTATACAGTCCGGGTTTGGTAACGGGCAGGCGGCAGGTAGCAGAAGGAGCAGGCGGAAGCAAGGTCAACAAGCCGGGAGTCAGCGGGCAGGCAGAAGGCGAGAAGCATCAGGAACAAGCCGGGTCACAGGAACAGATCGGTAGCGAAGTATCAGATAGCAGGTGGGTCTTGGGAACGCTGTAGACCAGACAGCAAGGAGCCCCAGCACAAGCCCCTTTAAATAGCCCCAGATTGGCGCCAGGAAGTGTCACTGCGCGCACGCCCGCGTGCCATTACCGTGCATGCGCGTACGCGCGAACGCCGAGTCGCCGCTATTGCGCAGGCGCGGATGTGCTAACGCCGATTCGCCGCTGTTGCGCAGGCGCGCACCCACGTGCGCCGAAGTGTCGCCAGCTTGCAGGTGAGGTTGCCCTTCTTGACACCTTTTTTATTTTTAATCTAACACAAAAAAATGCATTTTTTTATTCAACGTGCTTGCTCTCTCCCTCAGAAATTGTGGCCTATGTAACAAACGCTTCTAAGGTGTGCCGCAAATCTGTGCATTTTTTTTTTATTAAAAAAAAATATAGACAATTTTCCACATGCAATATGTCTGCTCAATCTCTAAAATTGTGGCCTGGCAAAAAAGGCCTAAAAGCTGGGGTGCTGAATGTAAAAATTGTGGTTTTGCAGTCTCTAAATCAAATAATAAAAAGACAATATCTGTGCTAAATTCAAACAAGATATAAAAAAGATCACTACAAACACCCAAATCAGTAAAGCAGCCACCAGCAGAAAAAAAACTGATATAGAATTTTTTTATAGCAAAGTATACAAATACTGCAGCAGTAGTAGTGAGACTCCTCAAATGCAGTCATTATAAAAATAAAAAAAGTCTTCCAACACTGTGTCTTTAATAAAAGTTCCAAGTGTGTAGCTTCATCACTCCAATCGAAATAGGTTTTCCGCAGTCGGGGTGAGAATGAGGCTTCTGTGAATACCAAACCAGATACCTTCACCACAATTAAAATAAAGACTTACCAGTAAGTAGGGATGAGCTTCGTGTTCGAGTCGAACATACGTTCGACTCGAACATACGTTCGACTCGAACATCGGCTGTTCGATCGTTCGACGAAGATCGAACGATTTGGGCCGTTCGCGCCAAATTCGAGTGACGCGAACGGCCCACAATGCACTACGCCATCGCAGTGTCATCCAGGCGCTGTGATTGGCCAAGCATGCACTGTGACCCCGCATGCTTGGCCAATCACAGCGCCGGCAGCGAGGAGAGCAATGATTGGCCACAGGCAGGATGCCTGTGGCCAATTATTGCTGAGGGTGTTTAGTACACGCCCCACACTATAAAAGGCCGCCAGCACGGCGGCCTAGTGTAGTGTGTTCCGGAGCAGGGATAGAGCAGCATAGGCAGGGACAGTGACTGTTATTTCTTTCTTGCTTAACCTGGATTCCTTTAGTTTAGGGAAAGAGAAGGATAGGTAGGGAGAGTGTCAGTGTGTTTTGTGCTTGTGCTATAGTGTGCTTAAAAAAAACATTTATTCTAGGGACAGAAAACTGTAGGTAGGGACAGTGTCAGTTTCTTTCACTCTGCAAGTCCTTGTTTCCAGGGACCTGGAAGGACAGTGAGTGAATTGTCCTTGTGCTATATTGTGCTTAAAAAAACATTTATTCTAGGGACAGAAAACTGTAGGTAGGGAGAGTGTCAGTTTCTTTCACTCTGCAAGTCCTTGTTTCCAGGGACCTGGAAGGACAGTGAGTGAATTGTCCTTGTGCTATATTGTGCTTAAAAAAAACATTTATTCTAGGGGCAGAAAACTGTAGGTAGGGAGAGTGTCAGTTTCTTTCACTCTGCAAGTCCTTGTTTCCAGGGACCTGGAAGGACAGTGAGTGAATTGTCCTTGTGCTATATTGTGATTAAAAAAAACATTTTTTCTAGGGACAGAAAACTGTAGGTAGGGAGAGTGTTTTTTTCCTTTCACTCTGCAAGTCCTTGTTTCCAGGGACCTGTAAGGACAGTGAGTGAATTTTTCTTGTGCTATATTGTGATTAAAAAAAACATTTTTTCTAGGGACAGAAAACTGTAGGTAGGGAGAGTGTTTTTTTCCTTTCACTCTGCAAGTCCTTGTTTCCAGGGACCTGTAAGGACAGTGAGTGAATTTTTCTTGTGCTATATTGTGATTAAAAAAAACATTTTTTCTAGGGACAGAAAACTGTAGGTAGGGAGAGTGTTTTTTTCCTTTCACTCTGCAAGTCCTTGTTTCCAGGGACCTGTAAGGACAGTGAGTGAATTTTTCTTGTGCTATATTGTGATTAAAAAAAACATTTTTTCTAGGGACAGAAAACTGTAGGTAGGGAGAGTGTTTTTTTTCTTTCACTCTGCAAGTCCTTGTTTCCAGGGACCTGTAAGGACAGTGAGTGAATTGTTCTTGTGCTATATTGTGATTAAAAAAAACATTTTTTCTAGGGACAGAAAACTGTAGGTAGGGAGAGTGTTTTTTTTCTTTCACTCTGCAAGTCCTTGTTTCCAGGGACCTGTAAGGACAGTGAGTGAATTTTTCTTGTGCTATATTGTGATTAAAAAAAACATTTTTTCTAGGGACAGAAAACTGTAGGTAGGGAGAGTGTTTTTTTTTCTTTCACTCTGCAAGTCCTTGTTTCCAGGGACCTGTAAGGACAGTGAGTGAATTTTTCTTGTGCTATATTGTGATTAAAAAAAACATTTTTTCTAGGGACAGAAAACTGTAGGTAGGGAGAGTGTTTTTTTTCTTTCACTCTGCAAGTCCTTGTTTCCAGGGACCTGTAAGGACAGTGAGTGAATTTTTCTTGTGCTATATTGTGATTAAAAAAAACATTTTTTCTAGGGACAGAAAACTGTAGGTAGGGAGAGTGTTTTTTTTCTTTCACTCTGCAAGTCCTTGTTTCCAGGGACCTGTAAGGACAGTGAGTGAATTGTTCTTGTGCTATATTGTGCTTAAAAAAACATTTATTCTAGGGACAGAAAACTGTAGGTAGGGAGAGTGTCAGTTTCTTTCACTCTGCAAGTCCTTGTTTCCAGGGACCTGTAAGGACAGTGAGTGAATTTTTCTTGTGCTATATTGTGATTAAAAAAAACATTTTTTCTAGGGACAGAAAACTGTAGGTAGGGAGAGTGTTTTTTTCCTTTCACTCTGCAAGTCCTTGTTTCCAGGGACCTGTAAGGACAGTGAGTGAATTTTTCTTGTGCTATATTGTGATTAAAAAAAACATTTTTTCTAGGGACAGAAAACTGTAGGTAGGGAGAGTGTTTTTTTTCTTTCACTCTGCAAGTCCTTGTTTCCAGGGACCTGTAAGGACAGTGAGTGAATTGTTCTTGTGCTATATTGTGATTAAAAAAAACATTTTTTCTAGGGACAGAAAACTGTAGGTAGGGAGAGTGTTTTTTTTCTTTCACTCTGCAAGTCCTTGTTTCCAGGGACCTGTAAGGACAGTGAGTGAATTTTTCTTGTGCTATATTGTGATTAAAAAAAACATTTTTTCTAGGGACAGAAAACTGTAGGTAGGGAGAGTGTTTTTTTTTCTTTCACTCTGCAAGTCCTTGTTTCCAGGGACCTGTAAGGACAGTGAGTGAATTTTTCTTGTGCTATATTGTGATTAAAAAAAACATTTTTTCTAGGGACAGAAAACTGTAGGTAGGGAGAGTGTTTTTTTTCTTTCACTCTGCAAGTCCTTGTTTCCAGGGACCTGTAAGGACAGTGAGTGAATTTTTCTTGTGCTATATTGTGATTAAAAAAAACATTTTTTCTAGGGACAGAAAACTGTAGGTAGGGAGAGTGTTTTTTTTCTTTCACTCTGCAAGTCCTTGTTTCCAGGGACCTGTAAGGACAGTGAGTGAATTGTTCTTGTGCTATATTGTGCTTAAAAAAACATTTATTCTAGGGACAGAAAACTGTAGGTAGGGAGAGTGTCAGTTTCTTTCACTCTGCAAGTCCTTGTTTCCAGGGACCTGGAAGGACAGTGAGTGAATTGTCCTTGTGCTATATTGTGATTAAAAAAAACATTTTTTCTAGGGACAGAAAACTGTAGGTAGGGAGAGTGTTTTTTTCCTTTCACTCTGCAAGTCCTTGTTTCCAGGGACCTGTAAGGACAGTGAGTGAATTTTTCTTGTGCTATATTGTGATTAAAAAAAACATTTTTTCTAGGGACAGAAAACTGTAGGTAGGGAGAGTGTTTTTTTCCTTTCACTCTGCAAGTCCTTGTTTCCAGGGACCTGTAAGGACAGTGAGTGAATTTTTCTTGTGCTATATTGTGATTAAAAAAAACATTTTTTCTAGGGACAGAAAACTGTAGGTAGGGAGAGTGTTTTTTTTCTTTCACTCTGCAAGTCCTTGTTTCCAGGGACCTGTAAGGACAGTGAGTGAATTTTTCTTGTGCTATATTGTGATTAAAAAAAACATTTTTTCTAGGGACAGAAAACTGTAGGTAGGGAGAGTGTTTTTTTTCTTTCACTCTGCAAGTCCTTGTTTCCAGGGACCTGTAAGGACAGTGAGTGAATTTTTCTTGTGCTATATTGTGATTAAAAAAAACATTTTTTCTAGGGACAGAAAACTGTAGGTAGGGAGAGTGTTTTTTTTCTTTCACTCTGCAAGTCCTTGTTTCCAGGGACCTGTAAGGACAGTGAGTGAATTGTTCTTGTGCTATATTGTGCTTAAAAAAACATTTATTCTAGGGACAGAAAACTGTAGGTAGGGAGAGTGTCAGTTTCTTTCACTCTGCAAGTCCTTGTTTCCAGGGACCTGGAAGGACAGTGAGTGAATTGTCCTTGTGCTATATTGTGATTAAAAAAAACATTTTTTCTAGGGACAGAAAACTGTAGGTAGGGAGAGTGTTTTTTTCCTTTCACTCTGCAAGTCCTTGTTTCCAGGGACCTGTAAGGACAGTGAGTGAATTTTTCTTGTGCTATATTGTGATTAAAAAAAACATTTTTTCTAGGGACAGAAAACTGTAGGTAGGGAGAGTGTTTTTTTTCTTTCACTCTGCAAGTCCTTGTTTCCAGGGACCTGTAAGGACAGTGAGTGAATTGTTCTTGTGCTATATTGTGATTAAAAAAAACATTTTTTCTAGGGACAGAAAACTGTAGGTAGGGAGAGTGTTTTTTTCCTTTCACTCTGCAAGTCCTTGTTTCCAGGGACCTGTAAGGACAGTGAGTGAATTTTTCTTGTGCTATATTGTGATTAAAAAAAACATTTTTTCTAGGGACAGAAAACTGTAGGTAGGGAGAGTGTTTTTTTCCTTTCACTCTGCAAGTCCTTGTTTCCAGGGACCTGTAAGGACAGTGAGTGAATTTTTCTTGTGCTATATTGTGATTAAAAAAAACATTTTTTCTAGGGACAGAAAACTGTAGGTAGGGAGAGTGTTTTTTTTCTTTCACTCTGCAAGTCCTTGTTTCCAGGGACCTGTAAGGACAGTGAGTGAATTGTTCTTGTGCTATATTGTGATTAAAAAAAACATTTTTTCTAGGGACAGAAAACTGTAGGTAGGGAGAGTGTTTTTTTTCTTTCACTCTGCAAGTCCTTGTTTCCAGGGACCTGTAAGGACAGTGAGTGAATTTTTCTTGTGCTATATTGTGATTAAAAAAAACATTTTTTCTAGGGACAGAAAACTGTAGGTAGGGAGAGTGTTTTTTTTCTTTCACTCTGCAAGTCCTTGTTTCCAGGGACCTGTAAGGACAGTGAGTGAATTTTTCTTGTGCTATATTGTGATTAAAAAAAACATTTTTTCTAGGGACAGAAAACTGTAGGTAGGGAGAGTGTTTTTTTTCTTTCACTCTGCAAGTCCTTGTTTCCAGGGACCTGTAAGGACAGTGAGTGAATTTTTCTTGTGCTATATTGTGATTAAAAAAAACATTTTTTCTAGGGACAGAAAACTGTAGGTAGGGAGAGTGTTTTTTTTCTTTCACTCTGCAAGTCCTTGTTTCCAGGGACCTGTAAGGACAGTGAGTGAATTGTTCTTGTGCTATATTGTGCTTAAAAAAACATTTATTCTAGGGACAGAAAACTGTAGGTAGGGAGAGTGTCAGTTTCTTTCACTCTGCAAGTCCTTGTTTCCAGGGACCTGGAAGGACAGTGAGTGAATTGTCCTTGTGCTATATTGTGATTAAAAAAAACATTTTTTCTAGGGACAGAAAACTGTAGGTAGGGAGAGTGTTTTTTTCCTTTCACTCTGCAAGTCCTTGTTTCCAGGGACCTGTAAGGACAGTGAGTGAATTTTTCTTGTGCTATATTGTGATTAAAAAAAACATTTTTTCTAGGGACAGAAAACTGTAGGTAGGGAGAGTGTTTTTTTCCTTTCACTCTGCAAGTCCTTGTTTCCAGGGACCTGTAAGGACAGTGAGTGAATTTTTCTTGTGCTATATTGTGATTAAAAAAAACATTTTTTCTAGGGACAGAAAACTGTAGGTAGGGAGAGTGTTTTTTTCCTTTCACTCTGCAAGTCCTTGTTTCCAGGGACCTGTAAGGACAGTGAGTGAATTTTTCTTGTGCTATATTGTGATTAAAAAAAACATTTTTTCTAGGGACAGAAAACTGTAGGTAGGGAGAGTGTTTTTTTTCTTTCACTCTGCAAGTCCTTGTTTCCAGGGACCTGTAAGGACAGTGAGTGAATTTTTCTTGTGCTATATTGTGATTAAAAAAAACATTTTTTCTAGGGACAGAAAACTGTAGGTAGGGAGAGTGTTTTTTTTCTTTCACTCTGCAAGTCCTTGTTTCCAGGGACCTGTAAGGACAGTGAGTGAATTTTTCTTGTGCTATATTGTGATTAAAAAAAACATTTTTTCTAGGGACAGAAAACTGTAGGTAGGGAGAGTGTTTTTTTTCTTTCACTCTGCAAGTCCTTGTTTCCAGGGACCTGTAAGGACAGTGAGTGAATTGTTCTTGTGCTATATTGTGCTTAAAAAAACATTTATTCTAGGGACAGAAAACTGTAGGTAGGGAGAGTGTCAGTTTCTTTCACTCTGCAAGTCCTTGTTTCCAGGGACCTGGAAGGACAGTGAGTGAATTGTCCTTGTGCTATATTGTGATTAAAAAAAACATTTTTTCTAGGGACAGAAAACTGTAGGTAGGGAGAGTGTTTTTTTCCTTTCACTCTGCAAGTCCTTGTTTCCAGGGACCTGTAAGGACAGTGAGTGAATTTTTCTTGTGCTATATTGTGATTAAAAAAAACATTTTTTCTAGGGACAGAAAACTGTAGGTAGGGAGAGTGTTTTTTTTCTTTCACTCTGCAAGTCCTTGTTTCCAGGGACCTGTAAGGACAGTGAGTGAATTGTTCTTGTGCTATATTGTGATTAAAAAAAACATTTTTTCTAGGGACAGAAAACTGTAGGTAGGGAGAGTGTTTTTTTCCTTTCACTCTGCAAGTCCTTGTTTCCAGGGACCTGTAAGGACAGTGAGTGAATTTTTCTTGTGCTATATTGTGATTAAAAAAAACATTTTTTCTAGGGACAGAAAACTGTAGGTAGGGAGAGTGTTTTTTTCCTTTCACTCTGCAAGTCCTTGTTTCCAGGGACCTGTAAGGACAGTGAGTGAATTTTTCTTGTGCTATATTGTGATTAAAAAAAACATTTTTTCTAGGGACAGAAAACTGTAGGTAGGGAGAGTGTTTTTTTTCTTTCACTCTGCAAGTCCTTGTTTCCAGGGACCTGTAAGGACAGTGAGTGAATTGTTCTTGTGCTATATTGTGATTAAAAAAAACATTTTTTCTAGGGACAGAAAACTGTAGGTAGGGAGAGTGTTTTTTTTCTTTCACTCTGCAAGTCCTTGTTTCCAGGGACCTGTAAGGACAGTGAGTGAATTTTTCTTGTGCTATATTGTGATTAAAAAAAACATTTTTTCTAGGGACAGAAAACTGTAGGTAGGGAGAGTGTTTTTTTTCTTTCACTCTGCAAGTCCTTGTTTCCAGGGACCTGTAAGGACAGTGAGTGAATTTTTCTTGTGCTATATTGTGATTAAAAAAAACATTTTTTCTAGGGACAGAAAACTGTAGGTAGGGAGAGTGTTTTTTTTCTTTCACTCTGCAAGTCCTTGTTTCCAGGGACCTGTAAGGACAGTGAGTGAATTTTTCTTGTGCTATATTGTGATTAAAAAAAACATTTTTTCTAGGGACAGAAAACTGTAGGTAGGGAGAGTGTTTTTTTTCTTTCACTCTGCAAGTCCTTGTTTCCAGGGACCTGTAAGGACAGTGAGTGAATTGTTCTTGTGCTATATTGTGCTTAAAAAAACATTTATTCTAGGGACAGAAAACTGTAGGTAGGGAGAGTGTCAGTTTCTTTCACTCTGCAAGTCCTTGTTTCCAGGGACCTGGAAGGACAGTGAGTGAATTGTCCTTGTGCTATATTGTGATTAAAAAAAACATTTTTTCTAGGGACAGAAAACTGTAGGTAGGGAGAGTGTTTTTTTCCTTTCACTCTGCAAGTCCTTGTTTCCAGGGACCTGTAAGGACAGTGAGTGAATTTTTCTTGTGCTATATTGTGATTAAAAAAAACATTTTTTCTAGGGACAGAAAACTGTAGGTAGGGAGAGTGTTTTTTTCCTTTCACTCTGCAAGTCCTTGTTTCCAGGGACCTGTAAGGACAGTGAGTGAATTTTTCTTGTGCTATATTGTGATTAAAAAAAACATTTTTTCTAGGGACAGAAAACTGTAGGTAGGGAGAGTGTTTTTTTTCTTTCACTCTGCAAGTCCTTGTTTCCAGGGACCTGTAAGGACAGTGAGTGAATTTTTCTTGTGCTATATTGTGATTAAAAAAAACATTTTTTCTAGGGACAGAAAACTGTAGGTAGGGAGAGTGTTTTTTTTCTTTCACTCTGCAAGTCCTTGTTTCCAGGGACCTGTAAGGACAGTGAGTGAATTTTTCTTGTGCTATATTGTGATTAAAAAAAACATTTTTTCTAGGGACAGAAAACTGTAGGTAGGGAGAGTGTTTTTTTTCTTTCACTCTGCAAGTCCTTGTTTCCAGGGACCTGTAAGGACAGTGAGTGAATTGTTCTTGTGCTATATTGTGCTTAAAAAAACATTTATTCTAGGGACAGAAAACTGTAGGTAGGGAGAGTGTCAGTTTCTTTCACTCTGCAAGTCCTTGTTTCCAGGGACCTGGAAGGACAGTGAGTGAATTGTCCTTGTGCTATATTGTGATTAAAAAAAACATTTTTTCTAGGGACAGAAAACTGTAGGTAGGGAGAGTGTTTTTTTCCTTTCACTCTGCAAGTCCTTGTTTCCAGGGACCTGTAAGGACAGTGAGTGAATTTTTCTTGTGCTATATTGTGATTAAAAAAAACATTTTTTCTAGGGACAGAAAACTGTAGGTAGGGAGAGTGTTTTTTTTCTTTCACTCTGCAAGTCCTTGTTTCCAGGGACCTGTAAGGACAGTGAGTGAATTGTTCTTGTGCTATATTGTGATTAAAAAAAACATTTTTTCTAGGGACAGAAAACTGTAGGTAGGGAGAGTGTTTTTTTTCTTTCACTCTGCAAGTCCTTGTTTCCAGGGACCTGTAAGGACAGTGAGTGAATTTTTCTTGTGCTATATTGTGATTAAAAAAAACATTTTTTCTAGGGACAGAAAACTGTAGGTAGGGAGAGTGTTTTTTTTCTTTCACTCTGCAAGTCCTTGTTTCCAGGGACCTGTAAGGACAGTGAGTGAATTTTTCTTGTGCTATATTGTGATTAAAAAAAACATTTTTTCTAGGGACAGAAAACTGTAGGTAGGGAGAGTGTTTTTTTTCTTTCACTCTGCAAGTCCTTGTTTCCAGGGACCTGTAAGGACAGTGAGTGAATTTTTCTTGTGCTATATTGTGATTAAAAAAAACATTTTTTCTAGGGACAGAAAACTGTAGGTAGGGAGAGTGTTTTTTTCCTTTCACTCTGCAAGTCCTTGTTTCCAGGGACCTGTAAGGACAGTGAGTGAATTTTTCTTGTGCTATATTGTGATTAAAAAAAACATTTTTTCTAGGGACAGAAAACTGTAGGTAGGGAGAGTGTTTTTTTCCTTTCACTCTGCAAGTCCTTGTTTCCAGGGACCTGTAAGGACAGTGAGTGAATTTTTCTTGTGCTATATTGTGATTAAAAAAAACATTTTTTCTAGGGACAGAAAACTGTAGGTAGGGAGAGTGTCAGTTTCTTTCACTGTGAAAGTCCTTGTTTCAAGGGACAGAGAAGGACACCTGAAGGTAGCCCTTATTGCTTTTTTCCCATCTCCGTGCAGGCCATCTATTAGAATGTCTGGAAGGCAAACAAGGAGAGGCAGACAGTCAGGAGGCAATAAAAGAGGGCAAGCAGGCTCTGTGTCTGGGGGCAACAGTGCTGGTCGTGGACGCGGTGCATTGTCATCAGCACATGGCCATGGGACACGCTTGTCCTTCTTTTCGGCAGCTGGACATGTTGAGCCACATCATGCCGAAGACTTGGTAGAGTGGATGACCAAGCCCTCCTCCTCCTCCTCATCCTCTCTCACCCAGGCTCAGGGTACTGGAAAAGCAGCTGCCAAAGCGTCGTCTTCCCTGGTATCAATGTCAGACAAATCATCAGTCACTCCTTCCCTAGACCCACCATGTCCTCCTCCTGAGGAGTCCCCCGAACTGTTTCAGCACAGTGTTGGGTACATGCTCCAGGAGGATGCCCAGCGTTTCGAAGGGTCTGATGATGAAACCCAGCTAGAGGAAGGCAGTAGCGTGAGAGCAGACAGAGGGGATGCTCAAGAAGGACACCAATCTGGCAGTCATGTTCCAGCAGCTGCAGCATACTGCCAGATTGGCTCCAGTGATGAGGAGGGAGGGGATGATGAGGTCACTGACTCCACGTGGGTGCCTAATAGGAGAGAGGAGGAGGAGGAGGATGAGGAGGAGGCACATCTCCAACGAGGCAGGATGCCCTTTGGTGGCCAGCGTAAGGGCAGTACACCGACGGAATCACACCGCAGAGCTCCGCCTGTGCAGGGCGCTGCCTCTGCCCGTCATTCAAAAAGTTCTTTGGTGTGGGCCTTTTTTGAGGCTAGTGCATCAGATCGCACAGCTGCTGTTTGCAACATATGTCTCAAGCGTATATCGCGTGGCCAAAACATCAGCCGCTTGGGTACCACATGCCTGACCAGACATATGTTGACCTGCCATGCAGCTCGTTGGCAAGCCTACCTCAAAGACCCACACCAAAGAACAAAGCGGACCTCTCCTTGCACCGCATCAGCTGGGATCTCCAACCCCACTATAACTTCAGTCCTCTCTGAAACATGCACTGAGAGGAATGAAGGTGTAGAATTAGGTGTGTCACAGCCAAGTACTTGCGCCCACTCTGCTAGCAGTACACCGACGTCCGATTCTAGCAGGCAAATTTCCCTGCCCCAGCTGCTGGACCGTCGAAAGAAGTTCACTCCCAGCCATCCACATGCCCAGCGGTTGAATGCTAGCTTGGCTAAATTGCTAGCGCTTCAACTGCTGCCTTTTCAGTTGGTAGACTCGGCCCCCTTCCGTGAGTTTGTGCAATGTGCGGTTCCTCAGTGGCAGGTTCCCAAACGCCACTTTTTCGCACGGAAGGCTATTCCGGCTCTCTACCGGCATGTGGAAGGCAATGTCTTGGCCTCGCTGGACAGGGCGGTCAGCGGTAAGGTGCATATTACCGCTGACTCATGGTCCAGCAGGCATGGACAGGGACGTTACCTTTCTTTCACGGCCCATTGGGTCACTCTTTTGGCAGCTGGGAAGGATTCAGGACAAGGTGCAGTAGTGTTGGAGGTTGTCCCACCGCCACGCCTCCAAAATGCTACTACTGGTTGTGACACACCTCTCTCCTCCACCCCCTCCTCTTCTTCTTCCTCCATGGCCTCTTCCTGTGGTTTGTCCTATGAACCAGCGGTGCTCCGTAGCCGTTCACGGGGCTACGCAAGTACGCAGGCAAAAAGATGCCATGCCGTGCTTGCGCTGGTGTGTTTGGGGGACAGAAGCCACACTGGGGCAGAGGTCCTGTCTGCTCTGCAGGGCCAGGCCGAGAGGTGGTTGACGCCACGCCAGCTTAAGCCAGGAATGGTGGTTTGCGACAATGGCACCAACCTCCTCTCCGCCCTCCGACAGGGACAACTGACCCATGTGCCCTGTGTGGCTCACGTCCTTAACCTGGTGGTGCAGCGCTTCTTGGGCAGGTACCCGGGCTTACAGGATGTCCTGAGGCAGGCCAGGAAAGTCTGTGTGCATTTCCGCAGATCTTATAATGCCAGTGCTCGCCTGGCTGAGCTGCAAAAGGAGTTGAACCTGCCCAAGAACCGCCTTATATGTGACATGCCCACCAGGTGGAACTCAACGTTGGCCATGCTGCAGCGGCTGCACACGCAGCAGAGGGCCATCAATGAGTACCTGTGCGACTACGGCACCAGGACAGGGTCAGGGGAGCTTGGTTTTTTTTCTCCACGCCAGTGGGGCATGATCAGGGATGCATGCACTGTCCTGGCACCATTTGAGGAGGCCACGAGGATGGTGAGCAGTGACAGTGCATGCATCAGTGACACTGTACCTCTTGTCCACCTGTTGGAGCACACGCTGCGTGGAATAATGGACAGGGCACTTGAGGCAGAACAGAGGCAGGAAGAGGAGGACTTCCTTGCCTCTCAAGGCCCCCTTTACCCAGACAGTGTTACTTCTGTCCCACCCATCGCACAGGAAGAGGAGGAGGAGGAGGAGGAGGAGGAGGAGGATTGTGTCAGCATGGAGGTGGAGGCTGGCACTCAGCATCATCAGCAGCAGTCTTTTAGGGATGATTTACAGTCCCAAGAAACCAGTGGACTTGTACGTGGCTGGGAGGAGGTGGCTGCGGATCATGTCGTCCTTAGTGACCCAGAGGACTCCGGAGCGAATGCCTCAGCAAACCTACGCTGCATGGCCTCCCTGATCCTGCAAAGTCTGCGGAAGGATCCTCGTATTCTTCGGATCAAGGAGAGGGACCATTACTGGCTGGCCACTCTCCTTGATCCACGGTACAAGGGTAAGGTTGCGGACCTTATGTTACCGTCGCAGAGGGAGCAGAGGATGAGACAACTCCGGGAGGCCTTGCAGAAAGGTCTGTGCAACGCGTTCCCAGAGACTGGGAGGTTGCAAACTCCTGGTCCTGGACAACGAGTTGCTGAGGCTTCGGCCAGTCAAAGAAGGAGCGGTGGGGAAGGTGGCCGTCTGACCGATGCGTTCAGACAATTCTTTAGTCCGCAGCCCCAAAGTATGATCGGTTCCAGCAACCATCGCCAGCGTCTGATAAACATGGTGCAGGAATATCTAGGGGCAAGGTCAGACTTGGACACCTTCCCCACCGAAAATCCTCTGGCTTACTGGGTCTTGAGGATGGATCACTGGCCAGAGCTTGCACAGTATGCAATTGAGCTACTGGCCTGTCCTGCATCCAGCGTTCTTTCGGAACGCACATTCAGTGCTGCTGGAGGATTTGTCACGGATCACAGGGTGCGCCTGTCCACCGACTCGGTTGATCGACTGACTTTCATCAAGATGAACCAGTCTTGGATCACCACCAGCTACCACACACCTGATGCTGATATAACAGACTAATTGATTTTAACATGTCACATCCCTTCAAGACTGATGCTGATGCTGAGTGCCTGTGCTGTTATGTTGACTGGCTATCCTCCTCCTCCGAGTCCTCAATGATACGATTGATGATGATAGCTTGGAAGATCATTTTTGTTTATGGGTGCCGCCACCAGTGCCTAACGCCCAATTTTTCAGCCCCTGTTTAACAGGGGCGTGTAATTACAATTTTTGAAGCAATACTTTGCAACAGGGCTCATTGCTGTACTCCAAGTACAGTATCTGTGAGGAGTTGCAGTGTTGTGCCACCAGTGCCTAAGGCCCAATTTTTCAGCCCCTGTTTAACAGGGGCGTGTCATTACAATTTTTGAAGCAATACTTTGCAACAGGGCTCATTGCTGTGCTCCAAGTACAGTATCTGTGAGGGGTTGCAGTGTTGTGCCACCAGTGCCTAAGGCCCAATTTTTCAGCCCCTGTTCAACAGGGGCATGTAATTACAATTCTTGATCTAATAATTCACAGCAGGGCCCATTGCTGCACCCACCAAGAGTAACTGTCAGGGCTTACAGTGTTGTGGCACCAGCACCACCATCAAAGGCCCAATTTTTACTACCACTGTTCAACAATTATATGTAATTAAAATTCCTGATATAATAGTTGACAGCAGGGCGTTCCAGCACCAACCAAGAGTAACTGTGAGTGCTTACAGTGTTGTGCCAACACCAACAACTAAGGGGCCTATTTCTGCAGAGTATATACGGCAGGTCCCTACTTTCAAACATCCAACTTACAAACGACTCCTACTTGCAAACGCAAGAAGACAACAGGAAGTGAGAGGAAATCTACCACTAGGAAGGAAAATTCTCTCCTGTAAGAATAAATATGGGAGAAAGGTGTCTCCTCTGTACTGATGCTTTATCAGCAATCCTTGTTTCAAGAAAAACACCACATTTCAAAAACAGTTGTCATTGGGACGGAAAGTGAGGTGAAATGTTCTGAACAGGGGCACAGACAGCAAAACAAATGTTACAGGGGTGATAACCCTTACCTATGTTTTCCAAAAAGTTTAAAAATAGATTTTTGGTCTGGAGCTACACTTCAACAATGTACCTGTTCAAAATTACAAACAGATTCTACATAAGAACAAACCTACAGTCCCTGTCTTGTATGCACCGCCTGTATAGGGCTGTTCAGAGTATATAGGGCCTTTTTTATTTTATGTGCGGGGTTCCCCTTAATATCCATACAAGACCCAAAGGGGCTGGTAATGGGCTGGGGTAGGGGGGGGGGGGTCATGGGGTAGCTATGCCATTTTTCTTAAAGAATTTCATCCATATTACCGGGACCAGACATTACATTAAAGCCGCAAGCAGTTTTAAATGGCTTTTTTTTCCTTTAGAAGTGTCATTTTGTGCAGGGACAGTTCTAAACACGGGAAACACGTGGCACTTCACAGGCATACTTTAGACACCCCCCAGGTACGATATTTAAAGGAATATTTGACTTTTTTTTTCACTTTATGTATCATTAAAATGACTGCTCCCGAAAAACGACCGTTTTTAAAACTTCTTTTTGCATTGATACATGTCCCCTGGTGCAGAACCCGGGTTCCCAAACCCTTTTTAGGACAATAACATGCATAATAGTTGTTATAATTAGCACTTTAGAATTCGAACGTTCGCATCCATTCTATTTAATAGGGTTCTAATGTTCGTTCGAACTTTCGGTCCGTTCGCGGGTTCTGGTGCGAACCGAACAGGGGGGTGTTCGGCTCATCACTACCAGTAAGTTAGACCTCGAAGCCTAAAGGTCACTATGGTACCATCCCCACACAGGATTTACGAATGGAATACAGCTACCACTTTGATGCAAAATGCCGACTCTGTGGTGCAAATCTGTAATAAATATCCATCTTCATTCTCCTGATAATTATTTTTTTATTTCCAGGTGTGCTTGCTCTCTCTCTCTTAGAAATTGATGCCTACCCATGAAAAGGCTCAAAAGGTGTGCTGTAAATCTGTGCCCTAAGAAGAATTTCTAGGCAAAAAAGAAAATTTTTAGTTAGGTAAAACAGTTATATATATATAAATACAATATATATATATATATATATATATATATATTGTGAGGGGGTTAGCTCGGCAGCGGGTGTGTGTGACCCCCGAGATGGGCTCCCCACACAAAAACAGGCCCAGCAAACGGAGGTTGTGGTTTTCAAAATCAAAAAGGTGCGGTTTATTTTCTATTTACAGTGACAAAACACAGCAAAGCAAAAGAAACATAAACAAAATAAATCCTGGTCAACTTGACCTCTGACTAAACATACAGGTTTCCTAACTAACAACTGGGATCAGCCTAGTGCTGTCCTAGTCCCTAAGTCCCTGGTTTTAAATGTCCAAGCAAATAGCCACACAGGCTTTGTCTCACCGCACAGGGGTTCACTCTCCCTAGACAGTCCACACAGGTCTGGTTCCAGGCATGAGCTAACATCTAATGAAGCTGGGAGTTCTTATAGAGGCCTAAATGAGCTGACAAGCTTCAGCTGGTCTCATCAACTCCCTGCCTGCACGACGCCCCACACTCTCCCTAGAGGTATGAGTCATCCATGAGCCCACTAGCCTCAGCTGGGCTTATACAACTCTCCACCTAGTTGTATAAGTCGGCGTAAAGCCTGAATCTGGGCGAAATATATCTACCCCCCTGGATGCAACCAGGTAACTTTACCTTCCTGCTGTCACATACCCCCCCTCTTGTTTTAACCTCAGGGTTGGAACACCAGCAATCAGGCATTCATGTACTCGAGACAAAGCATCCACATTCCCCATTTGAACGCCAGGGCGATGCTTTACTGTGAAGTTGAATTCCTGGAGGGCCAGGAACCACCTATTCACTCTTCTATTTGTCTCCTTGTTTTGAGCCATCCACTTTAACGGAGCGTGATCCGTAACCATGTCAAAGTGCCTACCTAGCAGGTAGTACCGAAGGGAATCTAGAGCCCACTTCACCGCTAAACACTCCTTTTCAACGGTGGCGTAATTTACCTCATGGGACTTCAACTTCCTGCTGAGGTAAATGACTGGGTGCTCTTCCCCGTTCCAGACCTGGGACAATACTGCTCCTAACCCCACATCTGACGCATCACTTTGTACGACAAAGTCTTTAGAGAAGTCGGGTGAGTACAACACTGGCTGGCTACATAAGGCTTGTTTCAAGAATTGGAATGCTGCCTCAGCCTCGGGGGTCCATTTAATCATGACCGACCCTTTCCCCTTCGTCAGGTTGGTTAGGGGCACAGCCTTAGAAGCAAAGTGGGGAATGAATCGCCGATAATACCCAGCGATTCCCAGAAAGGCTCGTACCTGCTTCTTGCTGTTGGGACGTGGCCAACTCTGGATGGCCTCGACTTTGTTGAGTTGGGGTTTTATTACTCCCCTCCCAATGGTGTACCCAAGATATTTGGCCTCCTCCTGCCCAATGGTACACTTCTTGGGGTTAGCCGTAAACCCCGCTTCCCGAACAGAGTCCAGGACTGCTTGCACTTTTGGCAGATGTGAGGCCCAATCTGTGCTATGGACAATTACGTCATCCAGGTAAGCCGCAGCATACTTCCGATGGGGCCTCAGCATCTGGTCCATTTTCCGCTGGAATGTGGCCGGCGCATTCTGTAACCCGAACGGCATTCTTTTATATTGGAACGCCCCGTCTGGGGTTACAAATGCGGTTTTCTCTTTGGCCGACTTGGCCAGGGGGATTTGCCAATACCCTTTTGTGAGGTCAAGAGTCGTCATGTATCGGGCTGTTCCCAGCCGGTCGATCAACTCATCTATACGTGGCATGGGGTAGGTGTCAAATTTTGTAACTTTGTTCAACTGACGAAAATCGTTACAAAATCGCCAGCTCCCATCCGGTTTAGGCACCAACACAATGGGTCTAGACCAATCACTTTGGGACTCCTCTATCACCCCTAAGTTCAGCATTTTCTGTACTTCCTCCCGTATTGCCTCCCGTCGGGCCTCTGGGATCCGATAGGGTTTTAACTTCACCCTTTCACCGGGCGGGGTAATGATGTCATGCTCTACCCCAGATGTTTGTCCCGGCAGCTCAGAGAATACCTCCTTGTTGCGAAGCACAAACTCCTTAACCTCCTGTTGTTGGGGTTGTGACAAGGTGGCTGCTATTCCAACCTCAGGAATCACGCAACCAGTTTGAGCTGGTGACCAAGTGTCTGCGACTAGGGACTCTCTATCCCTCCAGGCTTTCAACAGATTAACGTGATAGATCTGTTCGGGCTTTCGCCTTCCTGGTTGTCTGACCTTGTAATTCACTTTGCTCACTTTTTCCATTATCTCGTAGGGGCCTTGCCATTTGGCAAGGAATTTACTTTCAACCGTAGGGACAAGTACCAGTATCCTATCCCCCGGGGAAAAGGTACGGGTCTTGGCTCCACGGTTGTACACTCTCTGCTGTGCTAACTGCGCTTGGGCCAAATGTTCCTTCACGATGGGCATTACCTGTGCAATTCGGTCTTGCATCAGGGCGACATGCTCAATCACACTCCTGTGGGGAGAACTCTCACTTTCCCAAGTTTCCTTGGCAATATCCAACAGCCCTCTTGGGTGTCTCCCATACAGTAACTCAAAGGGGGAGAATCCCGTAGAGGATTGGGGCACCTCCCTAATAGCAAACATCAGATAAGGAAGTAGACAGTCTCAATCCTTTCCATCTCTATCCACCACTTTCTTCAACATTTGTTTTAGGGTTTTGTTGAATCTTTCAACCAGCCCATCGGTTTGGGGGTGATACACAGATGTACGTAACTGCGTCACTTTGAACAATTTACACAGCTCCTTCATAACCCGGGACATAAAGGGTGTACCTTGGTCCGTAAGCAGTTCTTTACAAATACCCACCCGGCTAAACACAAGAGATAGCTCTTTGGCTATGGTTTTGGCCGAGGTATTTCGGAGAGGGATCGCTTCTGGATAACGGGTGGCATAGTCCATTATAACTAATATGTACTGGTGCCCCCTAGCGGACTTGATTATAGGACCTACCAAATCCATGGCGATCCTCTCAAACGGGACCTCAATGATGGGTAGAGGGACCAGCGGGCTACGGAAATGTGGCATCGGGGCCGACTTCTGACACACAGGGCAGGAGGAACAATAATTTTCTATGTCCTTCATCACCCCCGGCCAATAGAATCTCTGTAATACCCTCTCTCGGGTTTTCTCTGTCCCCAGATGACCTCCAAGAATGTGCCCATGGGCCAACTCCAACACCAACTTCCTGTAAGGTTTGGGCACCACAAGCTGCTCAACGGTTTCTTCTGCCCTTTTTGCCACCCGATACAGTAGGTCCTTCTCTACGCTGAAGTATGGGTAAGTGCAGGTATTATCTGGGTTCACTAACTCGCCATCTATTTTCACTACGTTTTCCCGTGCCTTCATTAGGGCGGGGTCTTTCAACTGTTCTGTGGCAAAGTTTTCCCTGTGAACCTCAAGATCAGAAAACTCCACGGACGGTAGGTTTTCGTCTGAGGAGGTGGGCTCCTCTCCAGTTTCTTGAGTCTCCCCTGCCAATACTGATAAGGGAAATTCCGGAGAGTCCTCACCACTCTCAGGGGAGTTCTGGCTATCACATTCCTGGTACATAGGGGCACCAGTGGGGGGCTCAGGATCATCCCACAGTTCCCAGAACTTCGGAAAATCCCTTCCCACAATGGCGTCATGCGGTAACTGAGATACTAAGCCCACTGGATGAGAGAGGGTACCTTTGGGGGTCTCGAAACACACTGTAGTCACTGGATACTCTCGGGTGTCCCCATGCACACAAATAACAGCTACCTTGCTATTCCCAGAGACCTCTGTTTTAACTAACTCAGCCTTTATCAGGGTCACAAGGCTACCTGAATCCAGCAATACCACAACATTTCTACCATTAACACACATTTTGCATAAATGTTTCTCAGTTCCTCGAATGGCAGTGCATGCGACTGTCGCACACAGCGACTGACGTCTGCCCGTCAGAAAGTCACACTGCATGGGTTCCTCCACAACCGGGCAATTGGCTGCAATATGTCCCGCTTGCCGGCAGCGGTAGCAAACGATCCTTCTTGCGGCCTCTTGAGCCGCTGATTTCCCAGGCTGTTCTCGCCAAACTTGGGGTAGAGCTCCCACCCTCTCACTCTCTCCACCCTCACCCCTTGGAATCCTCTTATCCGCCCCTGGGGATGGTCTGGTCTTAGGGTGGAAAGTCCGAGTGTCTCTGGAAGAGGCCGTCAGGTTCTCTGTAGCCAAGTATTTCTCCACACGATCCACAAGACCATCGGCCGTCTCTGGGTCTCCATGGCTTACCCACTTTTGGATGGCAGTAGGAAGAGCTCTCAAAAACCGATCCATTACAACACGTTCCACAATCTTTGGTGCGGACAAAGTCTCTGGCTGTAGCCACTTTCTGCTCAGGTGAATGAGATCATACATTTGAGACCTGGGGGATTTTCCAAGCTGGAAAGTCCAGTTATGCACACGCTGAGCCCGGACAGCCTGGGTGACACCCAGCCTTGCCAATATTTCAGCTTTTAGCATCACATAGTCTTTTGCTTGGTTAGGCTCTAGGTCATAGTAAGCTTTCTGCGATTCACCAGTTAACAGAGGAGCCACCAGTCCAGCCCACTGCTCCTCAGACACTTTTCTCTTTCAGCGGTCCTTTCAAATGTGGTCAAAAATACCTCTGGATCATCCTCTCCAGTCATTTTTGTCAATAAACGACTCACCCCAAAGGACGCGGTATTAGTGGGACGGCTTTCCTCACTGGTCTGCGGACGTTGCTGCATTACTGCTTCCATCTGTTGTTGTAGTCTCTGCTCTTGCTTCTGCAACAGGTCTATGAAGCGGGCCTCAGATTGCTGCTGGGCATGTTGCTGAGCCTCCAGACTCTGTTGCAAAGTTGCGTTTGTCTGCTGCTGGGCTGCAAGGCTCTGTTGATGAGCTTGCTGCTGGGCTGCGAAGTTCTGTTGTTGAGCTGCAAGGCTCTGTTGATGAGCTGCAAGGCTCTTTTGCAAACCTGCATTTGTCTGCTGTTGATTGGCATTTGCTAGAGCCAGCTGCTTCAGTATCTCCTCCATGCTGGCTTAAAAAAAAACTGCCACTGGTTCTCCACCAACTGTGAGGGGGTTAGCTCGGCAGCGGGTGTGTGTGACCCCCGAGATGGGCTCCCCACACAAAAACAGGCCCAGCAAACGGAGGTTGTGGTTTTCAAAATCAAAAAGGTGCGGTTTATTTTCTATTTACAGTGACAAAACACAGCAAAGCAAAAGAAACATAAACAAAATAAATCCTGGTCAACTTGACCTCTGACTAAACATACAGGTTTCCTAACTAACAACTGGGATCAGCCTAGTGCTGTCCTAGTCCCTAAGTCCCTGGTTTTAAATGTCCAAGCAAATAGCCACACAGGCTTTGTCTCACCGCACAGGGGTTCACTCTCCCTAGACAGTCCACACAGGTCTGGTTCCAGGCATGAGCTAACATCTAATGAAGCTGGGAGTTCTTATAGAGGCCTAAATGAGCTGACAAGCTTCAGCTGGTCTCATCAACTCCCTGCCTGCACGACGCTACACACTCTCCCTAGAGGTATGAGTCATCCATGAGCCCACTAGCCTCAGCTGGGCTTATACAACTCTCCACCTAGTTGTATAAGTCGGCGTAAAGCCTGAATCTGGGCGAAATATATCTACCCCCCTGGATGCAACCAGGTGACTTTACCTTCCTGCTGTCACAATATATATATATATATATGTATATACACACACACATAATACATATAGTATAATTAGCCTATTCATTTTTTTTATTTTTACTCTCTTATATTAAGATGTCCTTATTTGATCCTCTGTAATTTGCTATTAAAAATCACTGTACTGCCGTACCTATTTTTACTTAATGGTGTATGAATAAGGAATTCCTCATTTGCAATAAACAGATGTAAGTATCTGGCATGAACACACTTGGCTCATCTGTTTATTTCACATGATATTTGACTAGCAGTCAGAGACATCCCAGAAATACTCCAAATATAGCACAGTTCTTAGGCAATAATTATTACGATATTTGGAGAGCATACCTCTCTTTTCCAGTAGCTGTTGTTCCTAAAAATACAAATACCATATATATACACATAAAAAATATATTTAAAATGTCAGATCTTTTTTTAAAACACGTTTATTGATAAAACAATGGGTACCCTTAATACAATGAGCATGCTACTGAAAATATTACCTTTCTGCCAAACCAAATCCACATTTGCACTAATTTGCCTTTTTTTCATTAGTTTATGTTTTTCCATTAAAGCAGAACATCGTAAAATCATAGCATGCATAGATTCATTAAAATTTTTCAACCAAAACTTTGTTTTGCTTTAAATAGAATATGAATGGGTTAAACCCCTGATCAAGTTATTTTTTCCTGCCTGTGTCCCACTGGAGAAAATTACTTTCACTTCCTGTACTGGAGATGCAACAGAAAAAATAACACTTTTAGATATTGAAAAATGCAAGTTTTCAAAAGACATGTCTCTTTATTAGCTATGGTGTCCTTTCCAAATGTCCATACAAAGCAGCATCAAAGACTTTATCACCTGCCATACTAAGGGTGTGGTATATCTACTCCGTTGTAAGTGTGGTCTCCAGTATGTGGGGAGGACCACATGTACATTGGGGATTAGAGTGTGTGAACATTTGGCCAATATTAGAAAAGGCTTTGTGGGACACAGCTTAGGTGTGCGTAGCCTATTGCATTAGGGTGTGCACCCCAAAGATTAAACATGCATGCGTGTGTGTACAGTATATATGTATATATAAATAAATATATAGCAGTAGGCAAGAGGTTGGTGTCAGTAGGGCAGATGTTGGTGTCAGTAGAGCAGAGGTTGGTGTCAGTAGAGCACTGGATGGTGTAAGTAGGGCAGAGGTTGGTGTCAGTGGTTTATTTTTATAATTTTTAAATGTTTTACAATTTTATTATTTTATTATTTTTTACAATAGTTTTTTATTTTTGAATTTTTGAATTTTTTAGGAGCCCCATTGGGGGCTTTGGTGAAATATCAAGGGTCCAAACAGACCCCTGATGCTCCACTTTTGAGACAGAGAAAGGAACTGAAGACAGAGATTCCCCAGTCCCTTCCTTTGCAGCCAAGCAGCATGGGGAAACTGCACAGCACAGCACCCTGTGCCCCAACGGGGCTCCTAAAAAATTCTAAAATTCTAAAATAAAAAACCATTGTACTAGGGTGTGCCTGGGCACACCCTAATCACCATTAGGGTGTGCCCAGGCATACCTGGCACACCCTGTGCGCACGCCTATGCGAAACACTTTAAAAAGAAGCTTTTGGAGGCTTGAAACGCAGTGGATCTTTGACCTCAAATGTTATCGCCCATGGGGGCTTAACGTAGAATGGGATATCAAATAATTTATTAATAACAACTGAATTCGATTATACACATATTGTGGGAACGTTGAGGCTTAGATCCCTGGTGTTTACTTATTTATTTATACTTTTGCTTATCTATTTTGTTTTTTCCTTGTCATATAGTGAATTACAGGGTAGTGAAGTTAAAATATTTATGCCCTAATCAGAGTATTGCTACTGGTAAATATGTTTTGAGGGGAGGTTATCTCTTATATTTCTATAAACATCACAAGGTAGAATCATAAGGTAGTGAAATAAAATATATATGCCCTAATTAGAGCATTGTTACCGGTAAACTTTTTTCCAAGGGGAGGTCATCTCTCAATATATTTTATATACACTTTTAAGGTTTAACGTTTTTCTTTAAAGCAGAACTCCTGGAAAAACTTTTTTCCATGTCATTGTTGCTGATCTCCTACCTTTCTAGACTTCTTCTTCTGAGCTCTGTAGTTCCTCCTAAACATTAATCCCCTGTGATTTCCTGTTTGTAAGACCGCTGGCTGCTATTCCTCCTGTACTCCCAGACAGCAGTCTTGGCACTTCACACTTGTAGTTCTCTATAGCAAGCAGGGATGTCTACTTCCATCCCTGCTTGCTGTAGTGAGCAGAGGGGTTTCACAACCCCCGGTCTGTATCGCTCATGGAGGTGGTGTCCTCGTCTTCCTCCTCCCTTCTCCTCCTTCCCTCCTCCTCTGCTACCTGCCAGCACTGCGAACCCGCCCGCCCGCCACTCCGTCATCTCTCGACAGCAGAGATCGTTACAAGACACTGGCCGGATGACAGAGCGGGGATCTTGGGCTGTGACAGATCTTGTATATTCTATTTGGAACACCGATCGCCGTACAGTCCTGCTTCTTGGACCGACATTGGAACAGTGTGCTGTCTATCACAATGCTGGCCCAGGGGGCGGGGCTGTATGGCGATCAGTGCTTCAAATACAAGATACATAATCTGTCACAGCCCGGGATCCCCGCTCTGTCATCTGACCAGTTTAACAATTCCTGCTGCACAGAACACAGCTAAGGCTGCAGATATGGGCACTGGTGGGCACAGATAAGCTGCACTGGTGGGCACTGATGAGACTGCACTCATGGGCACTGGTGGGCACAGATAGGTTGTACTGGTGGGCACTGATGAGACTGCCCTTATGGGCACAGATAGGTTGCACTGGTGGGCACCGATGAGACTGCCCTTAATGGGCACTTATGGGCACAGATAGGCTGCACTGGTGGGCACTGATGGGCACAGATAGGCCGCACTGGTGGGCACTGATGAGACTGCACTTATGGGCACTGATGGGCAAAGATAGGTGGCACTGATAAGCTGCACTGGTGGGCATAGTTGAGACAGCACTTATGGGCACAGATAGGCTGCACTGGAGGGCACTGATGAGGCTGCACTGATGGGCACAGATAGGCGGCACTGGTGGGCACAGGCTGCACTGGGCACAGGCTGTATTGATGGGCACAGATGAAACTGCACTGATGGGCACTGTTAAGCTGAACTGATGGGCACTGATAAGGTTGCACTTATAAGCTGCACTGATGGGCACTGATGAAGCTGCACTGATGAGGCTGCACTAAGGCGGCACTGATGAGGCTGCACTGATAAACTGCAGTGATGAGCACTGAGGTGGCACTGATAAGGCTGCACTTATGCAAACTGATAAGCTGCAATGCTAAGGCAGCACTGATATGCTGTACTGATGGGCACTTGTAAATTGCACTGAGATGGCATTGATAAGCTGCACTAATGGGGCTGCACTTATGGGCACTGAGGCCGCACTGATGAGATTGCACCTATGAGCACTGATAAGCTGCACTGATGGGCACTGAGGCAGGACAGATGAGGCTGAATTGATTAACTGCACTAAAGGGGCACTGAGGCTGCACTTATGGGCACTGAAAAGCTGTGCTGATGGGCACTGATAAGACAGCACTGATATACTGCACTGATGGGCACTGATGAGGCTACACATATGGGCACTGATGAAGCTGAACTTATGGGCACTGATAGGCTGCACTGATAAGCAGTGGACACCGCTTTACTGACATGGTCCACTGACAAATATCTGTAGGATGGGTTTCCACCATCCCTGCAAAGTTTGCAGCAATTTTTTATGTCTTATTTCAGTGTGATGTATATTATATGTGACATTACATATTACAGAGGCCGATATTGTGGTAATATTGAAGCTTATTGAGATTGCCATATATTAGAGGGTTCTACCATTATTATGGTATTGATTGGTAAGTTAGCGGTGCACTTTTTAGTTTTTTTCTCATGCCGACATTTTCTTGCTGATGTAAAGTAGCATGTCCCAGCTCTTTCTTTCTGGTGCGGCTTAGGGATGTGCTCATACACCATACAAGCACTGATTGCTGTTAGAAAGATCTCAAAGCTATAGCAGGAGGAAGAATATTTCTAATACTGAATTACAGCAGAGTGCAGTGTGTATAATATATAATTATGGGCATGTGTCTACAGTTCAGTAATGATTATATCAAGCAAGTAAGGACAATATGTTTATCTCCTGTTGTAGCTGGAGGGGGAGAGCACAAACCTGTGTTGCATTTATAAGGCTATAACCTACCTATCCTGCTGTGTGTTGCTGAGTAGTATGGTTGGCTGGCTGCAGAATGAGGGGCGTGATTTATGTTGAAGTGGGCTTGTTCGCATTTAGCATGTACAGGCCTAGTGTACCCGCCCACATTCTCTCCCATTCCCGAAGCATGATGGGAAGTGTAGTTTGATTATGGTGTAGAGAGAGAGGAGAGGATATGATGCAATCACTGTTCTAACAGCTCCTCCTTGGCGGAATAGATGCTGCATTTTTTGAATTACAGAGATGACTTCCCAAAAATTTGACTTTTCTCTTCAATGGTAAGAAATTTCACAAATGTAATAACTCTTTAGTGTTTTGTGTAGGGGGTGTACTAATAGGGGATTTTTTGCTGATCCCAGAGTTCTGCTTTGAAGACAGTACTTTTGTTTTTTTATATATGGTGTATCACAGGGGTGCCCAACCAGTGGCCCGGGGGCCACATGTGGCCCGCAGAGCCCTCTGATGTGGCCCACGACCTCCTTCTGTGGGATGGCAGATTGGCAAGCCCAGATCATGGGTTGCGGACCCGCCATCCCAGAGCATCTGTGTATTTAATGAAGCGCGCAAAGCAAGCGGAGTGGAGCAGAGCTGTATAAGCTGATGCTTCCTGTACAGCGCCGTCTCCTGTCACAGGCAGAGTGATACCAAATGCACTCTCCCTGGGAAAGCAACAGCAGGCGATACCTAAAGGTCAGTTTATTACTAAAATTGCAGTGTATGTATGGGCATATCTGAGCAGTGGTTACTGGGCTGCTTTCAAACTGATCCACAGGTGCAGTGCACCTTCAGGTTACCTGCACTTTGCCATAGACTTCTCTTATTACCTGCAGGTTTGGTGCGCTTTCAGAAAGTGCACCACACTTGCAGGATATAATAGAAGTCTATGGCAAAGTGTAGCTAACCCACAGGAAAGACACGGTTTCACTGAGCTGCATTAGTGTGAAAACAGTCATAGTCCGCTATCACACAATCGGTCCGACCAAATCGGACCCTCCATTCACCTCTATGAAACGATAGATGTAAACAGATTTGTGTCTATTTTTATCTGGGCAGATCGGCTCAGAGGACCCATAGAGTAGAGTGGGCTGTGTCCTTGTCCGCTCTGCACGGACCTGTCATCCGCCTGCTCTGCTCATTGTGGCCCGCGACCGGTTACCAAGTCGCTTAAGTGGCCCTTGCTCTTCAAAAGGTTGAGCACCCCTGGTGTATCAGGATGGTTCTGAAAGTAGTTAAATGACTCTGCAAGGAACCATTGGTGATTAAAATATTTTTTTCTTTTTTATAGGATTGTTGCTCTGCAAGTATTATAAAAATATTTTTTTCAATTGCAGTGGCATCAAATTTTTTGGTGTTCTATGTGTATTTATTTACGTAAGTTTTTTATTTATTTATTGCCCTTTTCACAAGGTAAAGGAATAAGGGAGCAAACATTTTGTCTGCTAGTTATTAATTTAATTTTTTTTTTACCATTAATTAATACTACTTACAAATTTAAGAGGTTTATTCGATTTTATCCGGACATCTCAGAAATTTCCTTATTAATCAACATGAAGCTTTTCATACAATTTCATATACTAATCTCTCTGAGTCAGGGAATGTGTATGATTTATGTTTTTTAATATGTCTCATCCATAAAATAACGTGCGGAAGTGAGTTCTTTCCTTTACTGGGGACTCTTATGCAAGCCACAAATACTTCTGGTTCTTCCTCTTTAAATGTAGGCGCTAGCCTCCAATCCCAGTTGACGTCTTCTAAGGGGAAACACGGACAGGAGCTAGCGGTGTGATGTTGAGGTGCATGGACCGTGCTGCAGGCGGCCGTGCCAACCTGACCATAGTTCGCTTTTATTCAAGTGATTTTCTGTAAGTGCAACTTTTCTATTAAACATTGCCGTTTTTTAAAGAGGTTGTAAACCCTTGTTTTTTGTTAAATAACATACATGTCATACTTACCTCCACTGTGCAGTTCGTTTTGCACAGAGTGGCCCCGATCCTCCTCTTCTGGGGTCCCTCAGTGGCGCTAGGGGCTTGTTCCTGCATCGGGTGTCCACGTTGGAGAAGGCTCTCCTAAGGTGGACACCCTTGCGGGTGTGCTCCCGAGTCCTGCATCTGCATCCATTCACACAGAATGCAGGACTCGGCCCCGCCCCCGGCGCAGCGTCATTGGATTTGATTGACAGCAATATATCCAATCAGAGCACAAGACACCAGCTAGAGCTGGTGTGCTCAATCCCGGCCGGATTACAGCCTTCAGGTAAGTAAAACTGGGGGGGGGGGCTGGGGGGGCTGCAGTACTACAGAAGGCTTTTCATCTTAATGCATAGAATGCTAAATTGTGCAACTTTGTGAGTGCAAACGTGACTTGTTATGTGACTATGTGTCCAAAGTCGCATGACAAGTCACAGCCCATTGATTTTAATGGTACCTGTTCCCATCTATGTGAATTTGAAAATCAGCGACTTTGAAAAGGTACCTGCAATGCTTTTATGTGATTTTGATCCAGATAGTGTAAAGTTGGATCAAAGCTGCACTCAGAGTCGCATCAAAGTTGCACTCTAAATCGTGCAACTTTGTGGTTGCAATAGTGGAGACGTAGACTAGGCTCCACTAGTATGAATTGTCATGCGACTTTGGACACATAAAGTCGCATGACCAGTCACAGCCCGTTGATTCCAATGGCATCCTTTCCCATCTATGCGACTTCGAAAAGGTACCTGCAATGCTTTGATGCGACTTTTATCCAGAGAGTGTAAATTTGGATCAAAGTCACACTCCAAAGTCACACTCTAGCCTTAGGCTATGTTTCCACTAGTGCGACTCCAAAGCTGTGCGAATTTGAGTGCAGTTTTAATCCAACTTTACACTCTGGATCAAAGCTGCATCAAAAGTTGCATAAAAGTAGTGCAGGCACCTTTTCAAAGTCGCATAGATGGGAACGTTTGCCATTGAAATCAATGGGCTGTGACTTGTCATGCAACTGTATGTGTCCAAAGTCGCATGACAAGTTGCACTAGTGGAAACAGAGCCTTAAACTCATTACTCACATGTAGCTCCCTCAGCTGGACGTGTGCCACACCATGTACACAGTGCCATCACAGTGCCACACCATGTACACAGTGCAATCACAGTGTCACACCATGCACACAGTGCCATCACAATGCCACACCATGCACACAGTACCATCACAGTGCCACACCATGCACACAGTGCCATCATAGTGCCACACCATGCACACAGTACCATCACAGTGCCATGCCATGCACACAGTGCCACGCACACAGTGCCATCACAGTGCCACACTGTGCATACACTGCCCACCACAGTGCCATACCATGCACACATTGGCCACCACAGTGCTACACCATGCACACAGTGCCATCACAGTGCCACACCATGCACACAGTGCCATCACTATACCACACCATGAACACCGTGCCATCACAGTGCCACATCATGCACACAATGCCTACCACAGTGCCTGACCATGCACACAGTGCCCACCACAGTGCCACCCCATGCACAAGTGCCACACCATGCACACATTGCCCACCACAGTGCCACACCATGTACACAGTGCCATAAAGAAACAACCACGTGGTTGTACACTGTAGAAAATCTGCAGCATGTTGCATTGTAATCTATATTACAGTTTCCAACAAACAGAAAATACTTCCAAAGCCTGCACTCCCCCCCTCTCTCTCAGGAGGAACTGCTATCCAAAATGAGGCTGTGAAGACAGGAGGAGATCTGAGAAGGAGAGGAGGGATTTGGGTGGGGCGTGTATCAGAGAAGGACAACGTTTCCAGGAAGTGAGAGGCCCCCATGCAGAATTCGGAAATAAGGAAGTAAGGTTGTCCCTGAAGAACAGGAAGAAGCTGATTGTCTGGCTTTGATTGGACTTTCTAAGCTTGGCAATCAGCTATACAGAAAATAAATAATGTAAAAGATAAAGATATCTTACATATAATTAATAGAACATTTTTTTTTTTGACAGGACTTCCAATTTAATGCTTGTGTTTACCAAGGTAGTGATTGGTCACTACTAAGTGTAGTGATTACAAAGAAAAGAGTTACATGTCACCACCAAGGTGATGATCTGACAGCTTTCCTTTCTAACTTTTCAGGAACCTTTTTTTTTTTTTTTTTTATGAGACTGTGTACCATAAACTTAGACATAGAAGTCTTGAACAGATCATATAATAATAGTTACTTGGATTATTGCCAGCAGTTATGGGCTTGATGTGCAACTGTGCTAACAACAATTAAGTTAGACAAACAGTGGTAAGTGGTTTAACAAGTTGTTACCGAATCTTGTGATAGTTTTCTGAGGTTGATGACCAAAAGTGCATTAACATGTAGTCAAATGTGAATGTTTCAATGTGCAATGCACATGCCATAAAGGAATAGATGTGTGCTGTTTACAGTAAATGCATAAAAGGAAAATATACTGTTAATATAGCTGATAATGGTATAAACATATCGATTAAGTTACTTCTAAAAATAAAGTTTTAGAGAAAGTGGTAGTGCGGGCAGACATTATGGTGGAACCTCTACAGTCTACAGGATGCTCAGACTACATTGGTATGCTCCTGGGATTAGAAAACTCCATAATTCAAAAGTACCACAATGCAAAATACAGCCAGGCTTGGTAACAGGATTCACAGCTACTTTCTGGGGCAATGCAGATAATGGTTTAAAATGGTGACATAGATTTAAATTGAAGTGGTTCTACCATTAATGTAAAGATGTGGTTCCATCCCCCAAACTCTGCTTCACTACAGGACTCAGGATGAAATTACAGCATGTGGTTGGGGAAACAGGCATCTGACACTATTGGAAGTGTTGAATGCCAAAGGTGGCAGTGCTGGATCAGGGGAGTAGTAGATAACATGAGCTGCCAGAGAGCTGATTATATAGTGAGAAGAATTTATCAAAACTGGAGCATTCAGAGTTTGGAGCAGCTGTGTATGGCAACCAATGCTTCTGTCTTTCATTTTCAAAGTTTACCTGAACAAGCTGAAACTAGAAGCAGATTGGTTGCCCTGCGTAGCTGCTCCAGATTCTCAACCCCAGTTTTGATGAATGTTCCCCTGTATTTTCTTTTAAAAGAGCCTGCTTTCACAGATTTTTGTGCAATGATAAAGCCATTCATTTTTTTTTTTTTTTGCAATTTACACCTGTAGCTGTGTCCCCGTGGGGGCTGCTGATAGACTCTATACCCCACTGGTTACCTCGATTCTGCAAATCCTCTCTTACCTCTGAAACCTTGGGTTCCATCCTAAAATGTGGCGTTAGTAATGAGAAACTCACACAGTATCACTGAACCACTCAGATATGTTTACTGAGATAAAGAATGAACACAAAAAATTATATACTGTAAGTAAAACACAACTTATGTTTGACAGAAAATATCACTTGACACTGATATACAAAGGTGTGTACCTTGAAACCTCTACAAGACCTATGTGAACAGTTACACAGAGAGACAAATATCCAACACCTTTAACACATGTATTGGATACCTTTCCTCTGAGACCTAAGCACACAGACCAGCAAACAGTGTATGGCAGATACATACAGTAACCACAATGTAAATTGTATAATGTTTCACAGAATGGCTCCCCCTAGGTTGTAGTTCAATGATTTAGCATTAGAATGCAGAGCAGTAAAGCATAAGAAAGAGGAAAATGATAAATGTTCTTTCAATTCCGGATATCTTCAGCTAGCCTGTTGGTTATACTGCAGTGTAATTTGTAATCCAGGTAGGTAAAAGACAAAAGTACTGAAGAGCAAAGATGAACTGATGAGTGCTTAATCTGAAGAAGTTTTATCACATGTATATTCCTCTTTAATTATGTTAATGAGTTGAATAAAGTACTGACTTTACAGCACAGTGGGGAAGAGTAGGCCCCAAGCGCCTGCTGTATGAGGCCTCTGAAGAAGTAGATTTACATCCGTGGAACTACGAGTCTCACCAGCCAGTCTGAAGAAAACCACTCAGCAATACTGTTATCTCTATCTGGATGGGCTGTGCCCGCTCACCTATATGGACTCCAGTCAGATGAAGGGCTCCAGCCCGAACCCCCTCCTGGTGTCTTCATCCGGTGAAATGGCGCTGCCACGCCACGCTGTGACTCCCGGTGGACTGGAGTGCAGGTGTAACAAGAACTTCTGGAGCGCAGGCCAGTCCGCTTTGCTGCAATAGCGATGCTGTCCTCCCTAGGTCCCTCTGAGGCTGGCAATCCGGCTCTCCGCTCTCCGCTGTGTAGGCCGCAGACTCTCACTCCCTGTCACACAGACCTCCTGCTGGCAGGTTTAGAATGGCGTCCAGAGAGGCTGAAAACAGGCCACGCCCGCCTTTTTATCCCCCCCCAGCAAGCTGTTCTGTGTGCTTTGCATTGTGTGTCCTGTGGTCCAGAACTGGCCCGGCCAACAGTGTCACTTCCTCATCCAGACTAGATGTCCCATAATGCATTGCTCTGTTCGCTCTCAAGGAGAAAAAAAACCCTCATAGAGTCCAGCATGCACTAGGGGGAGCCAAACCCATACATGAAAACAATAATCTGTTCCTTAATAATAACTACAGTAGCAACCCTTGGCTACACACCTATTTGTTCGGGTGTTTTGTGGTAACGCCAATGCACAAATTAGTGCACTGCAGTGCCATCCACTTTTAGTGACAACACATTGCAGTAAGGCAACGCCGCTCCAATGCACATGGTAATGCAGTATCCTGTGTTATGGTGTGCTGCACCATTAGTGTTGCCACCTGTCCAGGATTCACCCGGACAGTTCGGGTTTGGAATCATGCATCTGGGTTTCAGACTGCCTGAAACTCTGACACATTATTTAGACTGGACTATGGCTTCCCAGCAGGGTTGCTGGCTGTAGTTGTCTAAGCTAAGAGTGTCTGTTACACTCTTTCACGCTGCCCAAAGACAGCACTAACAACCCCCCTAAACACACACACAGACAGGAGAGGAGAGAGGGCTCAATCTGCACCTCTTCCCCCCATCCCTTCCCCTCTGTGTGTGCCCACACTCCAATCCCCGGCGCTGTGCCTCAGAAAAGGAAAGTTAGGGCCGGACATTTAGAGGCAAGCAGCCTCAGATGCATCTGGATGAGAGGTGCTGACTGCTAAGGGGTGAGTGAGCTCAGCACCCATCCCTGTTCAACCATAAAAATAAATAAAAAATAATATTAAACAATCCCATATACCCAGCAGGGGGAAAATGCCGCAATCAATCACAATCAACTGCTACTGCTGCTGGAACGGAATTTGAAAATTGCCTAGGAGAAGACAGCTATGAGATCGTAAGATAAACATATAAGATCACAGACTGGCTAAAACGTTACCTTACTCCTCCAGATCTATGTGCACACACTAAAAGACAGAACAGCTGTGGGAAACTATTGCCGTAATGCACAGAGGTACTAACCGGAGGAATGGTGACATTGCACCACCACCATTGAACGGTAAAGTAAAAACCCTCCTATAAAATCTACATTTGTATCAGCGTTATACTACATATACATCTCTTGCACACTAACTGGGAAAGAGAAAGGAAAGAAGGATCGGTCTCAAAACAACAAGGGATACATATTGGGCTGTTTTGCTAGTGAAGACTACGGACAAAACTGTTCCCTAGGGAACATATATTAATTGACTAATATAGGGATATTTAAAGCCCCTCTTTTTTGTATCCTGCTTTTCATTGATTTATATGCGCTCTTCCCATATGCCGGTCTGAATGAATTTTTGGGGACCTTATGCAAAGGAGAATACCTCAATAGGATTTTTTGGAATTTATCCTTTTATTTCATTCAGTTTTCTTTTTTCAGCAAAGCATCTCAGCAGCCAAAAATATGCATTTCTGTGTTTTTGTACACAGACATCGGCATCCTGATCAGTGATAGGATTAAATATCCCACACCTGCTATTTCCAATCGTCATCCCCGGGGAGTCATATGTGTTCTTGATTAGCCCATAGAGCAGGGATATGCAATTAGCGGACCTCCAGCTGTTGCCAAACTACAAGTCCCATCATGCCTCTGCCTCTGGGTGTCATGCTTGATGCTTTCAGAGTCTCGCTATGCCTCATGGGACTTGTAGTTTGGCAACAGCTGGAGGTCCGCTAATTGCATATCCCTGCCATAGAGCCTTGATTAAATAATTATTGCAGGAATTCCTGCAGGACTATTCAAACTCATATGACAGTATAGGCGTCCGGACCTTATTGCGACAGCGCTGAAAGCTGAAAATTGGCTTGGGCAGGAAGGGGGGTAAGTGTCTGGTATTGAAGTGGTTAAAATGCACAAATATTTGTTATTTATTAACTCAGTATGGGTTTGGCTTTTATATTTAGTAGATATTTTGTCATGAATTTTTTATAAAATTTGCTGTGTTTGTATCTGCTACTAATGTATTTGGAGCCCTTACACACTGCCAGCGCCCGAAAAACACTGGTAAAGCGGCGCTAAAACTAGCGCCGCTTTACCAGCTTTTTTCAAGCGCTAGTGGGGCGCTTTTAACCCCAGCTAGTGGCCGAATAAAGGGTTAAAAGCGCCAACAAAACGCCGCTGCCAAGGCGCTTTGCAGGCGCTTCCCATTGATTTCAATGGGAAGGGGTGCTTTAGGAGCGGTGTATTGCAAAGAAGCTGCTTGCAGGACTTTTTGTGAAGCCCTGCCAGCACAGCGCCTCAGTGTGAAAGCACTCAGGCTTTCACATTGGGATTGCAGATGAGGCTTCTTTCAGGCGCTTTACAGATGCTATTTTTTGCGCCAAAGCGCCTGAAAAATGCCCCAGTGTAAAAGGGGTCTTAAGCCCTGTACACACGATCGGATAACCTATGGATTTTCGTCCGATGGATTTGTCCATCGGAAATCCGATGAAACTGTTTTTCATCAGTCTTGGCCACACACCATCAGTCAAAAAACCGACCGTTCCAAACGCGGTGACGTAAAACACTCCGATGAGCCGAGAAAAATGAAGTTTAATGCTTCTGAGCATGCGTCGACTTGATTCTGAGCATGCGTGGGTTTTTTAACCGATGGATTTGCCCATAGACGATCGGAAATTCCCATCGGTTTTTTATCCATCGGAAAATTTTAAAACAAGTTCTATTTTTTACAACCGATGGAAAAAAGACCGATGGGTACCATACACGATCGGTTGGTCTGATGAAAACCATCCATCGGACGGTTTTCATAAGTCAAACCGATCGTGTGTATGGGGCTTCAGTGTTTTTTTAACAAAAATATTGTTTTGATAAACATGCACAAATATCACAGGGCTTTAAAAATCAGTAGCACCTTCTTTTTATTCTACTGATCATACGCTTTTAAAAACTCTGTACGCTACAAGTGAAACATGCAAACCTCCAGATTTTACAGAAATGTAGTAATTTACAGTTTTGCATATGTTCGACTTTCACCATTTCGCAAAATTTTTAATTACTCAATACTGGTTTAGCGTTTATATTTAGTATGAATTTATAAGGTGTGTTTGTATCTGCTAATAATGATTTTTTTGATGTTTGTCAAAACAAAAATATTGTTTTAATAAACATCTGTGCAAATTTCACGGGGCCTTAAAAATCAGTAGCACCTTCTTTTTATTCTGTTGGTCATGTGCTTTCAGAAATAAAAAAATCAATGGCAAAATTGCAAAAATGGTCTGGCCATCTGAGTTTAAAACTGGAGTGCAGGGCCTGGCAGCAAAAGGGTTAATGCATCCTTCAAGGTATCAAATAGATGTGGAAGGATAACCTTCTTCAAATTTTTATATACCTCTATAGCAGTGGTTCTCAACCGTTTTAGTGCTGTGACCCCTTGATAAAATTTCCCAAGTTGTGGGGACCCCTAACAGTAAAATTTATTTTCGTAGCTTGGGTTGTCAGCACCCAAGGCAAGACAAGTAATTTGCGCCCCTAACCCACAGACATTTAGCGCTCCCTGAGTCCCTTCCACTCGTACAGTATTAAAACCCCTTATGGTACATTTTAGGATGTACCACTCTCTCTCTGTGTTCTCCTTTCTTTCCCTTTTATCTCTCTCTATCCTAATTTCTTGTTTCCCCCCCCCCCATCCCTCTCTCTAGCCGTATTTCTTGTTCTTTCTCTCCCTTTTACTTTGTTCCTCCCCCTCTTTTCATCTCCCTTCCATGTTTTCTCTGTTTTTATTCCTTCTCTTACTTCCTTGGTGGGGAGGTGGGGGTAATGGGATGAGTGGCAGTGCTGGCGGGGAGTTGGGATGAGTGGCAGTGCTGGGGGAGTTCTGATCAGCCAACTTGGGTGCTCTTGATCAAGGTAATCTGCTGATCTGAGAACTGTAGTGGGGACTTTTAATGGCAACTATAATCACAGGTAGTGTTACTCACTGTGTCTCCGGATTCACTGTGTCTCCGGCTTCTCTGTGTTTTCGACTTTGTGGTGTCTCATAGCAGTGACACCTATGCCAAAATCAGGAGATAGGGTCTCCTCCAGCCCCTCCCACTTCACATACCTCACCAGTCAGCTGACCTCTAGTCTCTGCCCCCCAGCCATGCTGTGAACTGAATAAGTGGCTGGGGTGGCTGTGGAGAGGCTGAGTGGGCGATCGCGGGCTCCAGGAACAGCCCAGCTGGGTTGCCGCAAAGAGGCTGGGAGAGCGATTCGGGCTTCAGGAACAGCCCAGGATTCGGTGACCCCTGGCAAATAGTCATTCGACCCCCGAGGTTGAGAACCACTGCTCTATAGGAATACCATCTGTCCCTGAAGTTTTGGAATTGGGAGAGGTCATAAGGTCCTTCCCAAGTTAATAGTCAAAGGGCAATCCAAAAACTATTTTGCTTTCATAGACAGTTGAGGCAAATAAATCCGTTGAAGAAAATTGACAAGTTGGGTATGCATGTATCTAATTCTAGAGGTTCATCAGGCAGTACAGTTAACCAAAAATTGATTAAGATGACATGAAGTATTCATGTTTTTAATTTGGGCCAGTACAAAAACAAATAAAGGAGAGTTTTCTGAAATAGACCTGGGCAAAATCGCGATCTTAGTAAAATATTCAAGTAATGTGGTAGTGCTCAGGCCTAAGTCAATATGGGAAAGCATTTTATGAGCTTTGGAAAAGCATGAATATTGTTGGTCAGAGGGTGGAACAGTCTCCAAATAATAAGTTAAAACAGGCAAAACGGGTTATTACAGATTTCCTGTGTAAAGAGGGTTGGATATAGCAATTCATATAGCATGTCATGTAGTTATTAAAGTCGCCAAATGGCTAACACAGAAATAGGTAGTAGATCTTCTAAAAATCTTGCAAAGGCCTTAAGAACCTCATTAGTATAGGGAGAAAAATTTATATAATAGCCAAGATGCATTCTAAACCCTGCAACAGACAGTAAAAAAAATATAACTATCTGCCGTATCCACCTGTGCCCTCCTGAAGAAAAAAAACTTTTTATGTACTAGTAGATTACCTACCTGGGCATAAAAAGAACAATATGAATGAACCGTAAACTGTAAAACCATTTAGCAAGAAATCTACAGGTTTCAGAATTACGGTAGTATGTGTTTCCTTGCAGGCAGATAACAGATGGATCTAAAAACAAAATGGTATCAACCACAGCAAGTCACTTAATGTGGTCATTTAGACCTTTAACATGCCCTAAAATGATAGAAAACATTTGGGGCAGCATGATTGAAACCACATCATAATATGCAAATAACACCCTGTTCCACCACACACATAATAGTTTGGTAAAACAAACAATAGGTATTGATTAAACACCAAATATAAATGAATATGGTCCAGTATCACTCTTTGGCAAAACCGTATTGTAGAATTTTCCATATAAAAAAAGTTTCCATGCCTGTGTAGCAATACGGTTCAGCAGGAACTGGTCAAATTATGTGTGTACCACTGTCTGTTCAACAGACATTGTTCTAATGACAAGCTTCTGTCGAATGGCCCTGCTGAAAAAACAGCATTCGATCCGCACTGATCTGTGTATTCTGATGCGGGAAGTCGCTGCTGTCAGAATACAATACCATTCAATGGGACCAAATATTTGCAATAAAGAGCACACAAGGCAAGTGGAAGTGTTTTAAAGATGTATTGAAGTACATTAGTCATAATAATCCATTAAGAAACCATTTAAAGCGAAACAAACTCTTCAGTGCCTAAATTATAGTGTAAAAAAACAAACAAATAAATGAGAAAAAAAAACAGGTCTTTAAAAATACAAAACAGAAAGGGCATATTCAAGGAATACAAAGATTACAACAAGAAATGCAAGGAAGCAATCAGGACAGCGGAAATAGTATATGAGAAACACTTGCTACAAGAAAGTATAACAAATCCCCCAATTTATTTTTCAAATATATCAATAGTAAAAAGGTTATAAAAGTACAGATCTCATAAAAGATGAACATGTGAAGGTCACAAATGCCAGGGAAAAGACAGACAGTTTACAGATGAAAAAGACAAGTTTGATAGTTGTAATAGTAATGCTAATGATGTTTCACTGAAGGTAACGCTGGGGCTGACAGAAAAGCAGGTGCAAAAGAGACAAGAGAAACTTAATGTGGGTCCAGATGGTTCAACCCCTCAAATCCTTAGGGAACTTAGACCACTAGTCAAGCCATTATTTCTAACTTTTAAGGGCACCTTACTGACTGGAATGATACCAACTGGTTATCGTCAATTCATAAAAAGGATTGAGATGCATAGGAACTTACAGACCAGTCAGCCTATCATCAATAGTATGTAAGGTATTTGAGGGAATTGTAATTGATTCTATGGAGAAATGTGTCTGCAATAAAGGTATCATAAGTAAAAACCAGTATGGATATATAAAATACATTTTTTGTCAGACCAACCTGTTATTGTTCCATGAGGTATAATGCTGATGGTACCAAATTAGGCAGGAAAATAAATCTGGCACATGATGTAGCATCCTTACAAAAAGACCTTGACAAAATAGTGGGTTGGGCAGCTACATGGTAGATGAGGTTCAGTATTGAGAAATGTAAAGTTAGGCACTTGAATGCCAAAATATACATTAGGTGGGGTTTCCTGGGAGAATCTGTAATGAAAAAGGATCTAGGGTACTTGTATATCACAAACTTAGTTACAGCATGTAATACCAAGCCACAATTTACAAAGCTAGCAAAAATGCTGTCATGCATTAAAAAGGACATACTGTATACTCAAGAGATAAATCGATAATTCTACCCCTTTACAAAACTCTGGTTTGGCCTCATCTTGAATATGCAGTTCACCTTTGGTCACCAATCCCCTGGAAAAATGTTGTTGAACTACTGTAAAAAGAGTTTAGAAAAATTAAGAAGGGGGATGGAGGACCTCAGCTAAGAGGATTGATTAAATAGTTATTCACTCTGGAGATGAGGCGCTTAAGAAGAATATGATTACGGTGTACAAACATATCAAAGGTGACTTTGGTAACTGTAATAAACAGTTTATTCTATGGTTCCTGAAGAGGACAAGCAGACATGATTCAAGGTTAAAAGAAAGACGGTTTAACTTGCAGAAAGGGTTCTTTGTAAAGACAACAACTTCAAAAAACTTCTAGATGTCTTCCTTAGGAAGCAGAATATCCTGTTTCTTTTTTCAAGTTTACAAGCGATGTACTTTCAAAAAAATCCACATTTCAATATCTTGCATAAAAAAAATCTATATGTAAACTCAAATGGTATCTGTTTGACATGGGAAGAACAAACTTTTATGTTCTCAGATTTTAAAGCTGAAATTTTGCTTGGCTTTAGGCTCCCCAGACCCCCCCCCCCTCCCAATATGCAATGTTAGGAGGGGTGCTCCTTTTAGGGACTTTTCCTTGTCAAAGTATTTTATTGGACATATATATTAGTCACATACAGATCATATGTAATACATGTTGTTGATATTTGTCCAATTATTACAAATATAGAAAAATAACAAATAATAGGGTCTACAGAATATATCCTAATGAAAGTTATAAGGACTTAAATGAGATAGAAAGTAAATAAATCCTTGTACTAAGATATTCAAGACTGTAGTTGAAAGAAATATTTAACATATTAATTATAAATTGATCTGTATCTTCGAAAAAAGTAATGTAGAGTAATACTTTGTTGTAGCTTCAATAAGGTGCGTTATGAAGTAAGAATAATAGAGAAAAGAAAAGAGAAAAAGAAGTAAAGATATCAAAATAAAATAGGATAAAATAAAATTAGATAGATAATATAAAATAAAATAGATGGGATAGAATAGTAGGAAACCAGAGGGGGGTGTAGGAGTCCACCTGAATGGCATGAATGAATCGGTCCGCGGCTTGAGGGTTTAAGTAAAACACAGTGCTCACTATATTGAGCAGGGTAGCTCCCAAGCTTCAGAAATTTGGTTTAGTAGTTAGTTTAACCGATTGAGTCCTCCGGCTACCATGGCATGAGAATCGAGTTGTCACTAATAGAAGGTAGGTGAAATTTAATCCAAGGATCCCAGATCTTTTCAAAGATTGGAATTTGATTTCTTTCTATAGCTAACATTTTGGCGTGAGACTTTTAGGGACTTTTCAATTTTTGTTGTATTTTTCTGGTGGTTCCAATGACATATCCTGCCCTTGTGGTCCCCTGGGACACCCCTGTCACACATCCCAAGAGGCTGTGTAAGCCCAATAACAGAACACCTGTGGGAGCCCATTCACAGAACAGCCAGGGAGCAGAGCTGTCATGTCATCAAGGGCCAAGCTACCTGAACCCAGAAGAGGCAGCTGGCGGTTGAGGACCCAGATGGCTGCATGGGACATAGGCACACACAGTTAAACAGCAGATCACTGCAGGACAATGTTGAATATGCTGGGCAGGCAAATGTCTTTTTTGAATTCAACATAGCATGATAGGTAAGGGGGAGGAGGGGAGAAAAGATAGGTGGAGTAAAGTTTATTTTTAATAAGTTCAGGTCTGGGTCATGTGTCACATGATGCCTCATGGGACACATCACTTGAAACAACCAGAACACTCCGGATAAAACCGAGAAGTATCCATGGCCACAGAAGACAAAGGAGGTGCCAGAATGGGGAAGGTAAGAACTGTGAACTGTACACACATAGTATATACTACTTAAAATACAGTTCATTAAATGTCCTTTAAAAGTAAAACACATTACCAGCAAAACAGGGTCCTGTTTTGGTATTTTAGTTATTTTAAAATGTTGCATAATCGGGAATTAGATGTACAGACATAAGACTTTTTTGTGAGTTAAAAAATATATCCAGAAATTGAATAAAAGCCTGATATAAGTTCTAATTATTCCCTACTCTATCCAAAACTACAAAAACAGAGAAAGTTTTGTCTGTGCAAACTCTTTTAGGGACTATTTCTACCTGTCCATTCTCATACATTTTGCTGTTACAAGGTGCTGTTCAAGTAGAATTCCATTCTTTCCTATGTGTCTGATTCACATCTATGCACTGCAGTTTAGTGTGAAAGAGAAACTGAAACTTTATGGACTCATACATATCTATCAGTGTGCAGTATGCATGTTAGAATACATCCAGTAAAAAGGTGAATCTTTTAAGTAGACAGGAAAGAATAACATGCAAAGAAATGTCTGCTGATCTAAAACATCACGTGTTTCTGAAGGCCAGAAGCATTCATTATTGTTTCCTAATAAAGCTCTACATGAATCCTGTCTAACGTGCTTTTTGAACAGAGATGAATTCAGGCAATGTGTGGCCCCTTAAATTATATATTCCCATTAACAGACTAAAACTTTTTATACAACTGAAATTAGAATAGGTTAAACAAAGGTCTGCACATAATATGATGAATCAGGAATCCAAACCCAATTATATAGTCACGGACTTCACCCCTAAGTCAATTCTATCACACTCTCCCACTATCCCATAATGTGTCATAGGTACTGCAGGAGTCAACAGAAAGTTGCTCACATGGCTTGGAGGGAAGTCAGAACTATGACCTGAAGTTGAAGATTAGAATTGTGTGCTCAGGGTTCCTAAGGTCCCTGTATGCACATAACAATATTCAGACACCAGAACGTATGTAAAAACAATTTTTCATCCTCCTTCTTAGGACTTATGCCGCATACACACGACCGTTTTTCATGACGAGAAAACTGCCATTTTTTAGATTGGTCGTGAAAACCGGTCGTGTGTATGCTCCATAGCAGTTTTCTCCGGAGAAAACTGCCCGCTAAAAAGTTAGAACCTGCTCTATTTTTTCTCGTCGTTTTTCCCGTCGTTCTTTTTCTCAGCGCGAAAACCGCTCGTGTGTATGCTTTTCCGAGGGGAAAAAAACGTGCATGCTCAGAATCAAGTATGAGACGGGAGCGCTTGTTCTAGTAAAACTAGCGTTTGTAATGGAGATAGCACATTAGTCACACTGTAACGGACTGAAGAGCACGAGGCTGAAAAGCGTGAATCGTCTCTCATCAAACTTTACTAACACGAGATCAGAAAAAGCAGCCCAAAGGGTGGCGCCATTCGAATGGAACTTCCCCTTTATAGTGCCGTCATACGTGTTGTCATACGTGTTGTATGTCACCGCGCTTTGCTCGAGCATTTTTTTTTTGAACGTGTGTATGCAAGGCAGGCTTGAGAGGAATCACGACGAATCACGTTGAGAAAAACGTTGTTTTTTTGCATGACAGGAAAAACGGTCGTGTGTACACGGCAATAGGCTTCTTGTATCTTTAAAAATTTTTATGTCAGGTTCATTTATGTTTCATGTTTTTATTGCTTATGGTTTAGCTTTTGATGCTTTGATCAAACTACCATATAAAATAGTGGAGTTTTACTGATTGGAACAATCAGTCATTATGTTACCTTTAGTGTATTACAAAAAAGAAAAAACTCCTTCAATTAATGATCTAGGACAGGGATATGCAATTAGCGGACCTCCAGCTGTTGCACAACTACAAATCCCATAAGGCATAGCAAGACTCTGACAGCTACAAGCATGACACCCAGAGGCAGAGGCATGATGGGATTTGTAGTTTTGTAACAGCTGGAGGTCCGCTAATTGCATATCTCTGATCTAGGATATAAACAATTCACCTCTAAATTCAGTAACCTATATAAATGCACAAGACTGAAGGCTTTTTGTATTAATATGCACAGAACTGCCTGATGAGTCCTATACTGTACATTGTTCTTATTATCCCCTAATTCACAATGGGGGAGGGGGGGGGTCATCTGATGTATTGCTATGGAACAAGAAAAGTGCCTGAAGGAGAATGTCAGCAAAAAAAGTCATGACAATTAATAATTATACTCCCAACTTGTCTGGTGCAAAACTATTACTGAATCATCATGACTAATGCAACGCCATTAACCATATTGAACCTATATTGTTACGACATTCATCTGCTGACAAAAGTCTTTAAAGACCATTTAGATATGTAATGTCATCCACTAGGGCAAGGCTTGCCATGTCCAATGCTGACGGATATGACCTTTTCAAAGTTTGCACTCAAAAAACCTCTGCTTTCATTCTAAAAATAGTTTATTTGAAAGACCTGTTATTACAATAATGTTAAACACAATATTTCCTCTTAAATATATGAAAAAATACATTAAAATATATTTCATTAAAAATACAAACAGCATTCATTAAAAATTCAAACAATAAATTACCAATAAATAAAAAATGCATAAATAACATGTTTTGTTTGAAATATTAATATTAAACATGATAATACACAATAATCTTAAATAGCCTATTACTTTTGTAACTTTTCTTTCAAGAGAATAAAATCTACTTATCATTTCAACTGACATGTTAGAGACGACACAAGTTTGGAAATGAAACGATAACAAATAGTTTAACCTGATTTCCATCTTGGACTTGGTGCTGTATGTATTGGTGCTGCAAAGATGTATAATAATAATAATTCAAAAGATTCATGGTAATATTTAAAAAAGAGGAATGTAAAGGATGTGTCTAGAGCAACCAATCAGATTAATGGATTCATTTTACTAAGAAATGAAGGCAAGAATTTGTCTGGTCATTATGGGCAGCATCTATAATTTCAATTTGAATGTTAAGTCTTAAGCCTCAAAACGGCAATGGCATTTATTGTACTTGTGATGGCACTGATCCACGGACCTATGCCTTTGATGTGGAGTTGCCCTAATATTAAGCACCTAAGAATATAAGTTCTCTCTCTATAGAAGAGGAAAACCAGTTCTGTATAGCTGAATCCTATTGTATGGCATTTTGAGGCTATAATTCCTTTCAGACTGACAGCAAGATCTATTGCAGGAAATAAAAGAATGCTGAACAGACAAAGAAATAATGGAAAACAAAGTTGTGGCCTTTGCTATAAGCCATGTGCACTAGTTGTCTGAACAGTGAAAAAGGCTTGCAAATTAAATATGTTATTATACATGTTGCTTATAGATTTTACTAGTTTATAAAGATGTTTTGCTGATTTACTAACAATCTGCTAATTTCGATGCAAGCCTAATTGTTTTTTTCTTCTTTTTCATTATATTGTTTACCAAGCAGTCTTCCTTTCACTATTTATTCACTTTGCTTTGTAACATTCTATTTCAAGTTTTTATGAACTGGAGAAAAAAATTGTGGCAGTATAGACCAAGGTGCAGCTAAAGAGGAGCAATTATCCTGCTGATCTTTAACAAAAGGCCCTAGAGTATTAAATATACAAACCTCAGCAATGGGTAAGAAAGAAATTATATAATATCAGTCCTTTCACATCCTTTTCATATTTCTTTCATAGAAAATAAATAAAACTGCAAAATGCAATATGTTTAAAATTGCTCTATTTATAATAGAGCTGCAGTACTAATTTCTTACGAAAATAATGTACTAATGGAGTTGAAAATCTTTACACAATAAATAGAGTGAAGAATTATTTCAATTATTGAATTGTGTAAAAAGCTAATTGCTATTTATTTATTTCATCTACGCATTATTGGATATTCAAAGTGAACACATCCACAATTTGAGTGAAAATTTTCAACTCCTTTAGTAAATCAACCCTTTTGAGTTTAATTAAGCTTTCCTTTTACCTTTCAAGTATATAGATACCAAAATAAATATATTGTTTGCTTATCTTTCTCAAAGATAACAGTTTTACAGTATGTGCAAATTTTTGGTCAAAGCCCTTCATTTAGTTACACTCATGACAAAATATATAGTTGCAGTCAGATTCTGTTAATGTATGTTTAAGTATTTACATGGTGTACCTGATTTGTAAACTTAGTGGCAAAGGAAAAAACAGAGCTTTTAGAGCCCAATGAGATAATAGCTTTCATTTACTAATCTCCAATAAATAAAGAAACATCAAACTTAACTGGTTGTTATGGATAGTGAATCTACTTTTCTTTGTTTTCTCTTCTTTGATATACAGAGCAAACATAATATAATTTTTTGTCTAGATTGCATGTATTATTTCCAATACATCCTGCATAATTGTGTGAATGTCCTGAAATCTTGGTTAAAAATCAGTGCATTTGTTTAGTTGGTTTACCCTTATAAAGCCCTTTCCTAGTATAGATTTTCTTTAGTAATAGTGCAATAAAACCATACAGTGTAAACAAAAATTACACGGACTCTCTCCCTTTGTTCCATGACTGTGCTGCATGCCGGTTATGTAACCAGAACATATTATCTACCATGCCCACTCATTGATGTCCACATATTGATCATGGGTAAAATAATATCCAGAGATAAGATTTTTTCAGTTCTAGAAAATAGGTAATTTTGCAAATTCTACTTACAAGTAGTAGAAAAAAATGGTGGTTAAATGGTTGCCGCTTCCCTATGAGTATCCACTATGCATCAGTAATCTATTTTTAACTTTGCTTTTAAACTCTTAACTTTGCCTGCCTTTTTTTGTATAACAACTGAATAGTTGTTATACATCTGAGAATGTAGGTAAAGCATAAACTGAGAATGTAGGTAAAGCATAGATGGAAATTGTATAAGGCAGGACAAGTTTTTGTTTGGGCAATGGTTCTCATGTATGTGCTTACCAAGCACTTCTCAATCTTTCATTTACTGGCACTTTTGGCACCACTTCAGGCACAGTGGCACTTTCGAACAATCATGTCATCGAAGACTGTAAAAACCAGTTTGCGCTCAGAATTATAATGCATGAGTACCATAGGGTCATAACTTCCCGGAACACAGCATGGTGCTGGAGTATCTCCATTAATGTGATGCATTCTGTATTTAATCTGGGCATGCATGCTGGCTGGTTTGTAGTTATGTGGGCAGGATCCATCACAAAAATGCATTTCGTAGGTGGATGGATGAACAATCCAGTCGCTCCAACCAATCTGCTCAAAGGACACCAGTAAGGACTTCCGGCAGCATTTCTTCTCACTCTTTTTACAGTCTTCATCTGCAGAGAGGGACCTGGTTCTCCTTGTTTTTGAGTGTGCTTGCTCCTGTGTCTCCACTTCTAACACAAGGGCATTGTCTGCTCCAATTGGTTTGCTACCATCATTCACAAAAGTCTTGTCCACAGTAACTACTAACTCAAGCTGCAGACACTTCTCAGAACTTGCAAGCCACTGCTGTACGGCAGTATCTACATTTAATGTCATCATATCTTTGTCTATGGGTTTAGAATCAAGTAATTTATATTCTTGTCCCCCATTAGCATGGCTTGATTCTGTCACTTTGTAAATGTTCACCATAGGCTTAGATGTTGAGTTAGCTGCAGCTGATTTAAGTGCAGCTAATACATCTTTGCAGAGTTTCAGTTCAGCTCTCATCACGCTCAACTGTTGATGTATTGTCTGTGTCCTGTAGAAGATCAAATTGTAGCGATGACTGTTGCTTCCATGTTTGCCACATTTCTTTGTGCTATGTTCTACTGTAATACAGAATATGGAATTATGAATTCTCAGTAATAAAAATGTAAAATGTCTTTTGACTCTAAATTATTTTACCAATTATTTAAAAAAAGAGCTTTCCCAAAAAGAACTATACACATTTTAGTGTTTCTTAACGTGTATGTAATCCCTAAATGTATTATTTAATATGTTTGGTATCATGCCTCACTGTATACAATTTTCTTGAGCAATTTATTTTTCTTTTTTATTAATCTGCTGTTTCTTATCTGGAGATCTTGGAAAAAATATCACTTTCCGTTGCTAACTGACAACACTAAGCCGCTGTCTTGCAATTAGCAACATTGTCAGCCTGCCATGTTCACTCCTTTAGTTGGCAATTTCACTTACTAACAGGTCTACCAGAAAGGCAGCCAAACAGCCTACTTAAAGAGCCCAAATGGAAGGTTGACAACCCACTACTAATTGTGAAGCAGCAGCTTAGTGTTGTTAGCTTGCTGCTGGAAATGCTGTCACTACCAGAATCTCTAGGTAAGGAACCTTGCAAAAGATTCACCAAAAAATTATTTCCTCAAAGAGTAACTCCAATTTTGTTGAGGAAAAAAATAATTCCCTCTGATATACAGGTCCTTCTCAAAAAATTAGCATATTGTGATAAAGTTCATTATTTTCTGTAATGTACTGAAAAACATTAGACTTTCATATATTTTAGATTCATTACACACAACTGAAGTAGTTCAAGCCTTTTCTTGTTTTAATATTGATGATTTTGGCATACAGCTCATGGCAACCCAAAATTCCTATCTCAAAAAATTAGCATATCATGAAAAGGTTCTCTAAACGAGCTATTAACCTAATCATCTGAATCAACTAATTAACTCTAAACACCTGCAAAAGATTCCTGAGGCTTTTAAAAACTCCCAGCCTGGTTCATTACTCAAAACCGCAATCATGGGTATCATTGACACCCTCAAGCAAGAGGGTAAGACACAGAAAGAAATTTCTGAACGAATAGGCTGTTCCCAGAGTGCTGTATCAAGGCACCTCAGTGGGAAGTCTGTGGGAAGGAAAAAGTGTGGCAGAAAACGCTGCACAACGAGAAGAGGTGACCGGACCCTGAAGAAGATTGTGGAGAAGGACCGATTCCAGACCTTGGAGGACCTGCGGAAGCAGTGGACTGAGTCTGGAGTAGAAACATCCAGAGCCACCGTGAACAGGCGTGTGCAGGAAATGGGCTACAGGTGCCGCATTCCCCAGGTCAAGCCACTTTTGAACCAGAAACAGCGGCAGAAGCGCCTGACCTGGGCTACAGAGAAGCAGCACTGGACTGTTGCTCAGTGGTCCAAAGTACTTTTTTCGGATGAAAACAAATTTTGCATGTCATTCGGAAATCAAGGTGCCAGAGTCTGGAGGAAGACTGGGGAGAGGGAAATGCCAAAATGCCTGAAGTCCAGTGTCAAGTACCCACAGTCAGTGATGGTCTGGGGTGCCATGTCAGCTGCTGGTGTTGGTCCACTGTGTTTTATCAAGGGAAGGGTCAATGCAGCTAGCTATCAGGAGATTTTGGAGCACTTCATGCTTCCATCTGCTGAAAAGCTTTATGGAGATGAAGATTTCATTTTTCAGCACGACCTGGCACCTGCTCACAGTGCCAAAACCACTGGTAAATGGTTTACTGACCATGGTATTACTGTGCTCAATTGGCCTGCCAACTCTCCTGACCTGAACCCCATAGAGAATCTGTGGGATATTGGGAAGAGAAAGTTGAGAGACGCAAGACCCAACACTCTGGATGAGCTTAAGGCCGCTATCGAAGCATCCTGGGCCTCCATAACACCTCAGCAGTGCCACAGGCTGGTTGCCTCCATGCCACGCCGCATTGAAGCAGTCATTTCTGCAAAAGGATTCCCGACCAAGTATTGAGTGCATAACTGAACATAATTATTTGAAGGTTGACTTTTTTTGTATTAAAAACACTTTTCTTTTATTGGTCGGATGAAATATGCAAATTTTTTGAGATAGGAATTTTGGGTTGTCATGAGCTGTATGCCAAAATCATCAATATTAAAACAAGAAAAGGCTTGAACTACTTCAGTTGTGTGTAATGAATCTAAAATATATGAAAGTCTAATGTTTATCAGTACATTACAGAAAATAATGAACTTTATCACAATATGCTAATTTTTTGAGAAGGACCTGTATGTATATTGCAAGGAATCTAACCTCTTTAAGACCAGCCGCCATCAAGCGGCACAATGGCTCTCCTGTGTGAATCGCCGTAGCTGTACGGTGGCTCGCGCAGGCTCAGTTGCGGGCGGGAGGAATCGATGTCCTCCGGGGGCCCGTGATTGACTTGTACGCAATTGACTTGTACACAGGCAGAATGGGGGAATGTAAACAAGGCACTTGACATGTGGTCGGGAACAGTGATCTCTGTCATGTCCCAGCGAACACAGTAAACCCCTTTATCGCCCCCTAGTGTTAACCCCATTCCCTGCCAGTGACATTTATACAGTAATGAGTGGCTATTTTTAGCTCTGATTGCTGTATAAATGTCACTGGTCCCAAAAAAGTGTCAAAAGTGTCCGATCTGTCCATCACAATGTTGCAGTCCCGATAAAAATTTGCTGATCGCCGCCATTACTAGTAAAAAAATTAATGAAATCAAAATGACATAAATCTATTCCCTATTTTGTAGACGCTATAACTTTTGCGCAAACCAATCAATATACACTTATTGCAATTATTTTACCAAAAACATGTAGAAGAATATACATCAGCCTAAACTGATAGGGAATTTTGTTTTTTGTTTTTTAAAAAGGGGGGGATATTTACTATAGCAAAAAGTAAAAAATATTGGTGTTTTTTTTCAAAATTGTCACAAAAAATAAAAACCGCAGAGGTGATCAAATGCCACCAAAAGAAAGGTCCCTTTGTGAGGAAAAAAAGAACGTAAATTTCGGGTACAACATCGCAGGACCGCGATTGTCAGTTAAAGCGACGCAGTGCCGAATCGCAAAAAAAATGCTCTGGTTATTAAGGGGGTAAAACCTCCTGGGGCTGAAGTGGTTCTTAAGAAAACACTGTATGCTCCACTATGTCATTGGAATACTCATTCCTGGATAGGAGTGACTGTGTTCCATATAATCAGCTGATGCACTTGCAGTGTTCTAATGAGGAATATAGCAGCCTCTTTAGAAGTAATTACTGTATTTATTGGCGTATAACACTCACTTTTTTACCCTGGAAATAGAGGGTAAACTGTGCCTGCGTGTTATACGCAGGGGGCTGTGGAAAGTTTTTTACCTGAAACTTCCCTCTTAAAGTTAGGGTGCGTGTTATACGCCTGTGTGTGTTATACGCCGATAAATACGGTAACTCTTAGGGATTATCTCACCAAAAATTTTACATTTCTCTTTGTGTAGACTTTTGAGAAAATCAGTGAGCCAATCACACAAGCAGGAAATTACATTTCCGGGAAAGGTCTGTACATCAACATAAATGATGATTGTCAAGCACTTGCAACATCTTCTCATCCCACTGTAGTACACGTGGACACACCTTACATGGGAGTGGCAACTCTGCTTTGAATTCAGGAGTAGTGCAGCATCATTGCCTTCCCATCGGAGGAAGATGTATTTGGTGAACTTCACTGGCAGGCTCAACGGGGATTTGTGGGACTTTGTAGGTAGACTATGGGGAAACTGTAAGTGCAGATGCAGTTATAATTAAGTGCTGCAGCACAATTTTTTTAATGGAAGACCAGAGTACTGTTTTAAGAAAACTGAATAGCATTCAGCATGATACCAACATGCTGCACATGGATGTAGGGTTTACATATACTGATGCAGTGAAGCCAAAAGTGAAAATTGAGCATTAGGATGCACACAGGAAGCACAGCCTTCCTACACCACCTTACTCCCTTTTGTCTGTAATCTTGGAAAATGCCTGGTTGCAATGCTGGATTACCCTCTTTGCTTCTTTACAGAATACAAAAAGACTGATGTATATAATAACAGACACCAATTGTAGTCATGTTTGAATGTGATTGGTGATAGAGAAGAAAGGAGGAGACAGGAAGGTACATATATAACAAAGACATCAGGAAGTATGCTCCCACTGCCCTCCTTCTAACCCTTTGAGGTGATCTACATGTGTTGTGGCTGCATTGGACATAGAATTCACATTAAGGAAAAATTTCTTATTTTAGCACCGCTGCAATGTGCTGCATGCCATTAGTAGCTCACTCACTAGGTTGCCTGGAATTTCTCTTCAAATATTCCTGTATGATTTTTTTTTTCTTTTGGACAAAGTGGGAAAGGGTTAGTTAGGTTTAAAATGCTAAGTCCCTATTGAGGAGATTATTTTGTCAAAGTTTAAATATTAATTGAGCCCCCTCATCTATTCTTTTTCTGTCCTACATTTTCATCTGGGCAGGAAGTGAGGGGAAATCTCCCTCATGGGAACATACAGCAACAGAGCCCTCACACAGAAAACTAAACCTTTCTTATTCCACAGATTTTTTTGTTTGCTGCCTTTCAATCTAATTTCTGGTCAGTTTTGCACATGTCAAATAGTCCCACTTCTTATCTTGCTTACTTCCTTCAAAAAGTCAGGAAGTAGGGAAACATTTCCCAAATAGGGACATAGGGACATGTGCAAAACTGACCAGAAATTTGATACTGCCAGAAACTTTAACCCATTTCTAGAGTTGGGTTTTACTGTACAAAATCTTATCAATGTGTGAAAATGTATAAAATATTTTGTTTCTATGAGGGTGATCATCTTCCTCCAGTACGCTCACTGATAAAAGCAAGCATGCAGCAAGTGAAATCAGAAAACCTGATCTTTACACTAGTTCCAAGTCAGTAAAAACTTTTAGAAAAGGCCAGCAATTGCAGCCTCCATGTTGCTCTAAGTACAGCTTTCCCGAAATTATAGCTTTTACCAATAACAGTATGTATGTACTCGACATGGTGTCTGTTATACCCCAGAAACAATCAGTTAACCAGTGCTTCTATTGATTCACAGGGGAGGTGCTTGACTTTGGGACTGGGTTCACGTGTACTTTTCTGGTCTCATCTGCACTGTGCATTTTTGAAAAGTCAATATTTTTTTACACATTTTGATTAAAAAAAAAGTGTCTGCCATAGAGGTAAATGCAGGTGCATGTAAAATGCATGTTCAAACCTACCCTTGAAAACTACATACAGAAAAAGTAGGCTAGTATGTAAGATAAATGAAAATGCACATAAAAGCATGCAAAATGCCCTTAAAATGCATATTTGCAATATATTTGTTTTTTAAGACAGATATGTAAATACACCTTATAGTTTGAACTAGTCCTCATAGGATTAAAAATAACTATCACTTTAAAAAAAAAATGTGGATCCTTATCCTGGTGTGCATGGTGAATTGAGCGTTAAGTATTGATGGTGTTAATAGTTCAATGACCAGTAAGAGAGTACAGTAAAATATGCATACATAGAAGAAAGGGTGCTGATCACGAAACCAGAGTGCTCTCAATTGCAGTAAACTAGTCCCAGAGATAAAGGTAGCGTACAAAGGGAGGATATTGTCTTGCTTCATGTTAATCGATGTTACACATACGTGTCTATCAGTCTTTTTATCTATCTATCTGAACCCCATCAACATAAAAAATAAGCTTTTGAATAAATAGAGTAAAATGTGTAAAAGCAGATAACAAATAGATTGTATCTTTTCCAATGAAAGCTAAGGTTTCATTATTATTTTCTATGGGCTACAATATCTCCCACTCACATTTTGGTGTCAGTATATGCACTCTTCTCTCTGGTGTCTCGTCCTTGCTTGTATTTCCCCGCAGCTCCATTAACTTCTCCTGGTATAACCAATACATTTTGCGCATTTCATCTTTGTTCATTTTTTCCCTGATAACAGGAGGTTTGTGTAAACCCAAGCGATCCAAAATGCTTTTCTTCACTGCCTCCAGCTGAATCATTTTCTCCTGCTCGCCCAAGGGCCTAAGCTTGACCCCAGTGATGGATAAGAGAGTGAAGAACAGAGTAGCACACCTGACCTTCCAAGGAGAGCTCTGCATTGTGTGCAGTGTCACAGCAAAAGGCTTGTTCAGCACACGGCTTGTGAGCTGTCTTTCAATGAATGAATGAAATTCTCCAGCCTCTCTTCTTTATAGCTTTCTGAACTGCACGCCCCTAGACGCACACTCACTGCTCTGTGGAAGTAAACATTGTAAATACCAAAGAACACTTGTCACTGATTCTTCTTCTTTTTGACACCTTAAAGATGCAGAAGCCCCATAAAAAGAAGGAATAAGAATACATTCCTTTTAAAGCGTATATAACGTAGTAAATTAATATGTATTTTTTGTCTCTTAATATCTGTTGTGATTACAAACCTGAATTTCTTAATAGTACAATTGTTTCATTAAGTATCTGTGCAAATATTCTGCTATTTTAACACAATGCTGTGCAGCTACTTCAGTGATATCCTTGCCACACTGGTGGTACCACTGAAGGGCAAAGTTTGATCATCTTATTCTTGTAGGGGGCACATTGACATTGGGTTCCATGTAATGTAAATATAAATTTATGGCATTAGCCTACATCACTGTGTCCCAAAATGTTATTAACAGTTTTTCTGGGTTGTAAGGGGGGAGCACTGGCTGTTGCGGGCCGAGCTTAGAGGTTTTAAGAAGTTTTAAGAAAACCGTCACAAGTGTACTCCTTGTTACTCACATGTAATGAACATGTCCCACAGTATAAACCCATCCTCAATCACATCATCCAGTGATGTAGATGCAAGGGTAATTATTATGAATGGCACCCCACAAATGACAACCCACAAATACGATCAAGGCACAATGATCCTGCTCTCAAAAAGACTCTTTCTGTAAATGACAGCAGCCTGGTATGGATTTAGAGGTGGAACTGTTTCCCAAATGTTATTAACATGTTTTCTGGGTTGTAAGGGGGAGCACTAGCAGTTGGGGGCTGAGCTTAGAGGTTTTAAAAAGTTTTAAGAAAATCGTCACAAGTGTACCCCTTGTTACTCACAAAATTGTAGTAACAGTTTTTCTGGGTTGTAAGGGGGAGCACTGGCTGTTGGGGCTGAGCTTAGAGGTTTTAAGAAGTTTTAGAAAACCGTCACAAGTGTACCCTTGTTACTCACATGTAATGAAAATGTCCTACAGTATAAACCCATCCTCAATCCCATCATCCAGTGATGCAGATGCAAGGGTTATTATTATGAATGACGCCCCACAAATGACAACCCACAAATAAGATCAATGCACAATGATCCTGCTCTCAAAGGACTCTTTTTGTAAATGAAAGCAACCTGGTATGGATTTAGAGGTGGAAAGATGTGGAGTCCCCCCAAAAACAAAGATGTGGAGTCCCCCCAAAATCTATACCAGACCCATATCTAGGCATGTAGCCTGGCTTGTCTGGAAAGGAAGGGTCAGTGAGCATGCAGCCCATCCCCACCTGAAGCATACCAGGCCACATGTCCTCAACAGGGCAAGGGTACCATGTCAGGGGACTCTCCTGGCAAGGCACATTGTCTGCATGTTGTTGGTAACAAGATCCTCATCCTCCACATCCCTGGCTTTGTGGGGATGCGGAGGTCTGTGAAGGAGACCAATTGTAATCTGGATGCTACCTTGAAAGTAAGGGAACTTCCAGATATTTGCCCTACCCAACTGCATGAGTAAGGGGTACATAAGACCACTTGTTACTCATTCACAGAAAAAATTAAAATGTAGATAAATGCACCCAAAAAGAAAAGTCCCATGGTATGAATTCATCCTTAATCACATTACCCAGCAAAGCAGATCCATGGTCAATCATGATGAGTGGCACCCCAATGATTCACTGACACAAGCACAAAGATCAGCATAGATTAATCCTGCTCTCGATGGACTCTCACTGGGCATGACCATATTTGGTCAATGACGTCAGCTGGGATGCCTGCTGGTGAAACAAGCAGCAGGTGGGACGTGAAATTATTAATTTATTTGGCGGTGGTAATAATGCCACTAAATAAACCACTTTTGTCTGCAGCAGCAGCAGCCAGAGGTTCAAGGGTGCACAAGCCAAATCTGACCTTTTAGTTCACCCGTTTGTGAACTATTCTTTAACCTCAAACATCTACATGCGCCGTCGACCCAAACGCAAGGCTAATCCTAATCATCACCATTCATAATTCACATTGCCTTTGGTTTATGTCATTATTTACTGCATACTGTTAGCTATCCACATATCTAGTTTTTAAGGGTAGTGTCATTATTATTGTCAGACACACACTGGACATTGTCAATCACACACACTGAAAATTATACAGAATTTGGAGGCTTACAATGAATTTTCTGCTTCTTCTCTATGTTATTCAACAACACAAAGCTATTCCTTACAAAGAGTCACCATTAGCTTCTGCACATTTTTTTTCAACTTTACGTAGCTGTGGCAAAGCATTATATTCCATATATCCATATACATTAGGCTTCTTTGACAAATATGTTCTTGCAGGGTCTGATGAAAGCTCCAAAAAAAGGTGTCTAGTAATAGAAAATAAAAATGACCCTGATATTATTGTTGCTGTTGTAGCAGCAAATATCATTCATGCTGTGTTTTTGTTTTTAAAAGCTTCATCACAAATTAAATTTCTTTTTTCAAACATGTTGGAATACAGTAAGAAAATCTGTTCTTTAAGAATTTCAAAAATCAGATGTTTAGTCACTTTGTCTAATAAATTATAAATAAAAATTACAATTACGTTTTCTGATTTGTTTTTGGTGTATGTATGTGTATATACAGTAAGTCTATATATGTGTGTATGTGGGCCACTGGACAGCTCTCTGTGCACAAATGCTATCTTCCTCTCATCATAGCATGCATAGCAATGTACATTTTTGTCTCAAGTGTGACAACAAGAGAAAGGTTTGTGACCACATGTTAACCTTGCATACTCTACTAGCTTTGCATATTTGGATCCTAGAATACTTTCTCTTTGTTTATGATATAATTACTCTGGATCTATCTGGTTGGATGGGGACCGCTGGTTAACAAAAATGTTTGTTTTGCAAAAGATTCTCAACACAATATAAACAGAGGAAAAGAGTTACCGCTCCGATGTGACTGCTGAACCTCTCACTGGATTCAAAGCCGTGAGTGCAGGCAATGCATATAAAGATGCAAAAATTTTAAATTTTCAATTTTCAACACAATATAAACCTTGGTGTTAAATTAACCATTCTTTTAGGTTATTTGAAGTAAACCACTCTATTGAGTATTCAAAGGACAGGATATGGAACTTTAAAGGTGCTACAGTGTATGTGAATACAACAGAGACTTCTTTATATAAAAAATATAGAAAATTTATTAAATGCATCAAGTTAAAAAACCAATGTACACCAATACATCAACCGCTACAGATATACATCTACTACCTAACATGTAACAGTGAATGGTTGTATACAATTGGGAACGACATCCATTGTGTTCAACAGTTTCGCCTACTAAGGCTTCATCAGGATTGGACGCAGGAAAATACTTTAATGGATATTAGAAAGTTCCAACTTTAGATGCAAAAAGAGAAAAATGTATGTCACATTAGCATTAGTGTATTTTATATGACAAATTAATATAGATCAAATCTGAACAAGGCACATATGAGAAAGAGAGAGAGAAAGAAAAAAATAAATAAAAAAATATTGCCAAAGCATGCCCTACCTCAGGATGATATAAGGGTCATTGGAATGGAGACAATACCCCCAAAAATGCGCCTGTGTAGGCGTCACTCCACTCACTCCGAGGATGACAAAGGCTCCCGTAAATGGGGGAATGACTTATAGGTGTGTTGATCATAAGTTCATAAAATACCTGGAACAATTGTTAAATGGCTTGTTTAGAGAAAAAGAAAAAAGAGAGAAACCTCCTTATTTATATGAATATACAAGAACATATGGAAAGGTAGCGCAAATCCAAGGGCAACCATGCCCTATGGAAAAAAGTGCACTCACCTTCCTAAAGTTGTAACTAAACATCAAAAAGAGAGAGCTTCATGATGACCGGGATTGAGAGACTGACTGATTTTCTTACATATACTTTATCGTATCTTGTCTATGAATAAATAACAAAAGGAAAAAAGCCCTTTAAAATAGATCAGTGTTGATTGAAACTTGCTAACACAATAAAAAAATATATATATATATCCTCACCCTAGGAAATGTCCAAGAGGTTTCATAACAATACCCCTACTGGAGCCATCAAAGGTTTCCTACCCCAAAGGGGAGCTATAGGTGTTGAAGTCCAAACTCCCCAGATGGTGGACAGTAGAGAACAAGTGTTCCTCCTATGGATGGGCGAAAACGCCCAAATAGACAAAAGAACCTATGAATAGGTCTACTTTCCAAGTGCAAACAGTCTAAGGGTGGATGTTAGCAGCACTAATTACCTGTAAGTCAGGTCCCGGTCCAGCGTGGGCTCCCTGTATGATCCCTCCATAGCTGTCCTCGGAGTGAGTGGAGTGACGCCTACACAGGCGCATTTTTGGGGGTATTGTCTCTATCCCAATGACCCTTATATCATCCTGAGGTAGGGCATGCTTTGGCAATAATAACAAAAAAAAATCTCTTCTTTTTTTTTTTTTTTTTTCTTTCTCTCTCTCTTTCTCATGTGTGCCTTGTTCAGATTTGATCTATATTAATTTGTCATATAAAATAAACCAATGCTAATGTAACATACATTTTTCTCTTTTTGCATCTAAAGTTGGAACTTTCTAATATCCATTAAAGTATTTTCCTGCGTCCAATCCTGATGAAGCCTTAGTAGGCAAAACTGTTGAACACAATGGACGTCGTTCCCAATTGTATACAACCATTCACTGTTACATGTTAGGTAGTAGATGTATACCTGTAGCGGTTGATGTATTGGTGTACAGTGGTTTTTTAACTTGATGCATTTAATAAATTTTCTATATTTTTTATATAAAGAAGTCTCTGTTGTATTCAACTACAGTAAAGCACCTTTAAAGTCCCATATCCTGTCCTTTGAATATTTGTTTAATACAGGGATGTCGGTGCTATAATATATGTATTTAACAATATGCTGATCTCTAGCCATCATTTCTGACCACTCAATTGAGTGTTTGCAGCCCTTGTTATGCTTGAAAGCAAACCTCTGTTTGGGTCTCTTGCAGGTTGAACAGGTTTTCCATATATAAATGCCCTGTATCTGGCTAGCTTGGCTCAGTCCTGACTAGTTTCCCATCCCTGACAAAGAAAAGCATCTCTTCAACATACTGCGACCACTAGCATGATTCATCATTAGTACATTGTTATTTGGTTGTTGAACAGTGTTGCATTTTAGCCACACAAAGCAGTTTGCACTAAAGATAAAAGGTAGACTTTGGTCTCATCATATCAAATAAAATCCACATTTGCTGTGTCTCTCAATTGTCTTTTGGCAAAAACCATATGGGACATTATAGAGTTTTTTTCAGCAGCAACTTTTTTTTCTGGTCACTCCCCCTAAAAACATGGCTCCCAGGAACCACTGTGTTATGGAATTCCAAATAGTAGTTTCCCCACACGAAAATTGTGGCTAACTGCAGCTTCTTCATAGTAACCATACTACTAGCATCTTAGTTGCTTCTCTAACTAAAGCCCTCCTTACCAGTCACCAAGTTTTGGTAGACTGCCTTCTCTAGGTAGTCTTGCTGTTACATCATATTTGCATGTTTTATAGCATAGATAACCCCAAAATCTATTATAGTATGATTATTATTATAGTGTTTGATATCACGCCTCAATGTAAACAGTTTTTTAAGCAAATCATTTTTGTGAGTTACAGTATGTCAGTTAAAAATGTTCCTACCTGAGGGTTCTTTAAGTAACAGCACTTACTCTTTCAGTCCACAAGCAGTAAGACCCTGCCTTGCAACTAACAGCTACCTTGTCAGCCTGTTCCACTTTCAGTTGGCCATTGAGCTACCTGCCAGGTCTGTGGTAGCTATGCAAAGATCTGATACACATCTCAACGGGCCAACTGAAGGACTGCTCAGGACAGGCTAATTGCAATGCAACAGAATAGCATTGTCAGCCAAAAACAGGATATGTTGTTACTGGCTGGATCTCTGGGCAAGAAACTTATCAACAGATTTAAAAAAATATTTGATTATAGTCGGACATGATGCCAAACATACTGTAAATAGATTTGGATTTAGATATATTATTATAGTGCACCAGGGATATTCAGAGTGTGGGATATTTTATATAACCCAACCCAAATTGATGCTTTACCTGAAATTCATTCTTTAATTTGACAGATCTTTGGTATTCATGGTGTTTGTTTAGATGTGTTCTCTAACAGACATTAGAATCTTCCCAAGCCACTTTTTTTATTTTTAGATCATGTGACACTTTAATTGTACACAGGTGGCCACAAGTTAACTAATAATGTTTGAAATGTAATTGGTTGCACCAAAGCCTACTTTGGGGTTTTAGTACACAAGCGGTGCATCAGAAGAAGTGTATCAGACCTAGGTATATTTGTTCACTTTAAAATAATGAACTATTCCTTTGCAGGCTCAGGAATACCCTCTCTTTTCCCTCTTCCTCCTCCTCCCATCTCCCTTCTTTTTCCTATTTCCCCCGTTTAGTCTCCCCCATGAAAGAAAGGAGGTGTTGTCTGTCTCTATGGGGGAGAGTTACTAAAACTTGTGCATACAGAATCTGGTGCAGCTCTGCATAGTAACTAATCAACTTCTAACTTCAGCTTGTTCAATTAGGCTTTGACAACTAAACCTAGATACCACGCACAGCTGCACCAGATTCTGTGTGCACCATATTTTAGTAAACCTCCCCCTTGTGAGAAGTGATCTCAAAGCAAGTATGAAAGAGGACCTAGTTGATGGAGCGTGTGATGAGGCTGAAGCATTATGGGTGGAATTGCATATGGGTGTGCATACAACAAAGTTGATCATTGGGGTTTGTTATAGGCCACCCAGTGTCAATGAGGAGGTTGAGACAAAGCTCCTTGCACAGATAGAAAGAGCTAAAAGGTCTGGGACAGTGATAATAATGGGGAGATTTTAACTACTCAGAAATTGACTGGAGTATGGCACTGCAAGAACAGTCAAACGGAAAAACGTTTATAAACCTATTACAAGACAATTTTATGGTACAGTTCATAGAGGCCCTGACTGGAAATGATGCTCTTATGGACCTGGTAGTCTCAAACCATGCAGAGCTTATTACTAATGTTCTTATAAAAGAACATCTGGGTAGCAGTGACGATAACATGATTCTATTTAATGTTAGCTGTAGGAAGTTGTCAGACAAATCTGATTTCTTTTTATGAGGAGGTAAGTAAAGCCTTGGACAAAGGGGTGGTTGTGGATGTAGTATACTTGGATTTTGCAAAAAGTGTTTAACACAGTTCCCCATACATGGCTAATGTGTAAGATAAAGTCTACTGGCTTTGAAAAGGCAGTTTGTAAATGGATAGAAAACTATCTAAAAAAACGTATTCATAGTGTAGTGGTTAATGATTCTTCCTTCAAATGGTCTAGGGTTGTTAGTTGTGTACACCAAGGTTCAGTGTTGGGACCCTTACTTTTTAATATATTTTAAATGATAAAGGGTCTGGGACCATTTCAGTCTTTACAGACACCAAGCTATGCCATGGAATAACTTCCTTACAGGATGTCTTCAACTTACAAGCGGACCTCAATGCAAATAAGATTTAATGTTAATAAATGTAAAGTTATTTACTTGGGGGCTAAGAATTTGCATGCATTTTTCATACTGGGTGGAATCAATGGTGGAGAAGGATATGGGTGTTCTGGTAGATCATAAGCTTAATAATGGCATGCAATGGCAAGCTGTGGTTTCAAAAGCGAGAAAAATCCTTTCTTGTATTAAGAGAGGTATAGACTTCAGAGAGAGAGATATCATTTACCACTGTACAAATCATGAGTAAGACCTCATCTGGAATATGCAGTTTAGTTTTGGGCAGAAATTCACAAAAAGGATATTGGGGAACTGGAGAAAGTGAAGAAAAGAGCAACCAAACTGATAAGAGGCATGGAGGAGCTCAGCTATGAGGAAAGATATTCTCTCTTGAGAAGAGGGGGATATGATAACCATGTATAAATACATAAATGGGCCATATAGTGAACTTGGTGTTGAGTTGTTAAGGTCGTCACAGAGGACAAGGGGGTATGTCTGGAGGAAAAGAGATTTAATCTTCAAATCTACAAAGGTTTCTTCACAGTAAGCACAGCTGTAGAAATGTGGAATAGATTCCCTCAGGAGGTGGTTCTGTCCAGCTCAGTAGATTGCTTTGGATTCTTTCCTAAATGTGCACAATATAACTGGATTCTAACTTTTATAGGTAAAGTTGATCCAAGGAATATACGATTGCCTCTTGGGGGATCAGGAAGGATTTTTTTCCCCTGTTGGAGAAAATTGGATCATGCCTTGCTGGATTTCTTGCCTTTCTTCGGATCAACTGCGTATATAGGATTGTATATTTAGGATTGTGTCACACCCCCCCTCTTTTATTAGTTGAACTGGATGGAGCATATGTTTGATGAAGTACAATTGTTTTTTTGCCTCTGATGCTCTTTGTGCGCTAACATCAAGTGTATTTGTCAGTTTTGTACTACCTCTTATACAAAACAAAAAAAATAAACAATACTTTAAAAAAAAAATCCAGATTGTACCACTGCCAAATGCCGAAAAATCTAAAGGGGTAAATAGTTATACAAAACACCACATTATATCCAGAGCTAGAGCCGTTGGCAGAAAAAATGTTGTGTAAGATAATCTTATACTTAGTGTTCAGGACACCCTCTAGTGGCCAATACAAATCTAACAACATATAAGTATAGCATAAGTAAAGAGGGAGGTAGAAAGAAAACATTGACTTTGCAAAGAAAATATAATAAGAAAATATAAAATATAAATTTTAATAAAGAAAAAGTGTAAACAATCCACTGCATGCTATGCCTCGCTTATACAGTTGCAAGTTATGTTTTTTGTTTTTTCCTATATCTCTGCCACCTAGATCAGATCAGAAATCCTTTTGCTCATACTATGTATTGGGCAACATTTCAATACAATATAAAAAAAAAAAAACATGCCAACCATTTTTTTTTTAAAAGAGTGATAAGGTAAAATATTTATGTTAGATATTTGTCCCTTTTGTGGAAATTGGTTGTTACAGGGCAGAAAGGCACAGATAGCAATACAAATATGAAGAATTTTTATTACTCCTTCACTTTTGGTTTGGTCTGTGGCCCCATGAGAAGATCACGTCATGTCCTGATTAAGTTTGAAAGACTGCTTACAAAGAGGCACCTAGAAGGTATCATACCCACATGTAGCACACAGTGCTCTCCATAATGTATTTGGCAATGCTGAGAAATAAGCTTGCTTCCCAAGTTAAGAAACCCCATGCAAAATCAGTTTTGGGCACAAAAGTATAGAATAGATTTTCAGCTTGTTTTGCGTTGGCTTCTTCACTCTACAAGGCTCTTATACATTGCCACACTGCTTCTTTACTAAAGGCAACAAGTTTTGCTAAATGCACTCGCCATTAAAACTAAAACTAAACTCTGTACTGCATACCACTTACCTGTTTGAATTATCAAAATTTTCATCCAGGTATTACTGTAGTGCACCAATGTACCCTATTCTCTTTTGTTGTTAATCCTGTTCCTAGGCGAAGTGGCTATTCAGGAGGATTTCTGATTGGCAGGATGAGGTGTATTTGGATGATCGTAATAGAGCCCTTGAATAGAACCTCTGGCTGGGATTGTAACCTTTTAAAGCAGTGGGGATCAATCTGCTCATCAGTGTGAGTGTTTATCCCCTCTTTCCTAATTTTCTGCCCCCACTGACTGCTTAGATGCCTGGGCAGCAGTATAACATGGGATTTTCTGATGGCTGAAAATGATTCCAGACCCATATGGATCATTAATTTTTTCCCTTAACCACTTAAGCCCCGGACCATTTGGTAGCTAGAGGACCAGAGGTGATTTCAGAATTTTGCACTGCGCTGCTTTAACTGTAAATTGTGTGGACATGCAATGTTGTACCCAAACGAAATTTGCGTCCTTTTCTTCCCACAAATAGAGCTTTCTTTAAATGGTATTTGACTGCCTCTGCGATTTTTATTTTTTGCGATATAAACGGAAAAAGACCGAAAATTTTGAAAAAAAATGATATTTTCTACTTTTTGTTATAAGAAAAATCAAATAAACTCAATTTTAGTCATACATTTAGGCCAAAATGTATTCAGCCACATGTCTTTAGTAAAAAAAATGTCAATAAGCGTATATTTATTGGTTTGCGCAAAAGTTATAGCGTTTACAAACTAGGGTACATTTTCTGGAATTTACACAGCTTTAAATTTATGACTGCCTATCTCATTTCTTGAGGTGCTAAAATGGCAGGGCAGTACAAACCCCCCCCCCCCAAATGACCCCATTTTGGAAAGTAGACACCCCAAGGAAATTGCTGAGAGGCATGTTGAGCCCATTGAATATTTTTTTTTTTTTTGTCCCAAGTGATTGAATAATGACAAAAAAAATAAAAAATTACAAAAAGTTGTCACTAAATGATATATTGCTCACACATGCCATGGTTATATGTGGAATTGCACCCCAAAATACATTCTACTGCTACTCCTGAGTACGGGGATACCACATGTGTGGGACTTTTTAGGAGCCTAGCCACGTACGGGACCCCGGAAACCAAGCACCGCCTTCAGGATTTCTAAGGGCGCAAATTTTTGATTTCACTCCTCACTACCTATCACAGTTTCGAAGGCCATAAAATGCCAAAATAGCACAAAACCCTCCCAAATGACCCCATTTTGGAAAGTAGACACCCCAAGCTATTTACTGAGAGGCATGTTCAGTCCATGGAATATTTTATATTTTGCCACAAGTTGCGGGAATATGACAAACTTTTTTTTTTTGCACAAAGTTGTCACTAAATGATATATTGCTCACACATGCCATGGGCATATGTGAAATTACACCCCAAAATACATTCTGCTGCTTCTCCTGAGTACGGGGATACCGCATGTGTGAGACTTTTTGGGAGCCTAGCCGCGTACGGGGCCCCAAAAACCAAGCACCGCCTTCAGGATTTCTAAGGGCGTAAATTTTTGATTTCACTCCTCACTACCTATCACAGTTTTGAAGACCATAAAATGCCAAAATAGCACAAAACCCCCCCAAATGACCCCATTTTGGAAAGTAGACACCCCAAGCTATTTACTGAGAGGCATGTTGGGTTCATGGAATATTTTATATTTTGCCACAAGTTGCGGGAATATGACAAACTTTTTTTTTTTTGCACAAAGTTGTCACTAAATGATATATTGCTCACACATGCCATGGGCATATGTGAAATTACACCCAAAATACATTCTGCTGCTTCTTCTGAGTACGGGGATACCACATGTGTGGGACTTTTTGGGAGCCTAGCCGCGTACGGGACCCCAAAAACCAAGCACCGCCTTCAAGGTTTCTAAGGGCATACATTTTTGATTTCACTCCTCACTACCTATCACAGTTTTGAAGGCCATAAAATGCCAAGATAGCACAAAACCCCCCAAAATGACCCCATTTTGGAAAGTAGACACCCCAAGGAAAATGCTGAGAGGCATGTTGAGCCCATTGAATATTTTATTTTTTTGTCCCAAGTGATTGAATAATGACAAAAAGAAAAAAAAAAGAAAAAAATTTACAAAAAGTTGTCACTAAATGATATATTGCTCAAACATGCCATGGTTATATGCGGAATTGCACCCCAAAATACATTTGGCTGCTTCTCCTGAGTACGGGGATACCACATGTGTGGGGCTTTTTGAGAGTCTAGCCGCGTACGGGCCCCCGAAAACCAAGCACCGCCTTCAGGATTTCTAAGGGCACAAATTTTTGATTTCACTCCTCACTACCTATCACAGTTTTGAAGGCCATAAAATGCCAAAATAGCACAAACCCCGCCCCCCAAATGACGCCATTTTGGAAAGTAGACACCCCAAGCTATTTACTGAGAGGCATGTTGGGTTCATGTAATATTTTATATTTTGCCACAAGTTGCGGGAATATGACAAACTTTTTTTTTTTTGCACAAAGTTGTCACTAAATGATATATTGCTCACACATGCCATGGGCATATGTGAAATTACACCCCAAAATACATTCTGCTGCTTCTTCTGAGTACGGGGATATCACATGTGTGGGACTTTTTGGGAGCCTAGCCGCGTACGGGACCCCAAAATCCAAGCACCGCCTTCAAGGTTTCTAAGGGCATAAATTTTTGATTTCACTCCTCACTACCTATCACAGTTTTGAAGGCCATAAAATGCCAAAATAGCACAAACCCCCCCCCAAATGACGCCATTTTGGAAAGTAGACACCCCAAGCTATTTACTGAGAGGCATGTTGGGTTCATGTAATATTTTATATTTTGCCACAAGTTGCGGGAATATGACAAACTTTTTTTTTTTTGCACAAAGTTGTCACTAAATGATATATTGCTCACACATGCCATGGGCATATGTGAAATTACACCCCAAAATACATTCTGCTGCTTCTTCTGAGTACGGGGATATCACATGTGTGGGACTTTTTGGGAGCCTAGCCGCGTACGGGACCCCAAAATCCAAGCACCGCCTTCAAGGTTTCTAAGGGCATAAATTTTTGATTTCACTCCTCACTACCTATCACAGTTTTGAAGGCCATAAAATGCCAAGATAGCACAAAACCCCCCAAAATTACCCCATTTTGGAAAGTAGACACCCCAAGGAAATTGCTGAGAGGCATGTTGAGCCCATTGAATATTGACAAAAAGAAAAAAAAATGTACAAAAAGTTGTCACTAAATGATATATTGCTCAAACATGCCATGGTTATATGCGGAATTGCACCCCAAAATACATTTGGCTGCTTCTCCTGAGTACGGGGATACCACATGTGTGGGACTTTTTGAGAGCCTAGCCGCGTACGGGCCCCCGAAAACCAAGCACCGCCTTCAGGATTTCTAAGGGCACAAATTTTTGATTTCACTCCTCACTACCTATCACAGTTTTGAAGGCCATAAAATGCCAAGATACCCCAAAACCCCCACAAATGACCCCATTTTGGAAAGTAGACACCCCAAGCTATTTCCTGAGAGGCATGGTGAGTATTTTACAGCTCTCATTTGTTTTGAAAATGAAGAAAGACATATTTTTTTCTTTTTTTTTTCTTTTTTCAATTTTCAAAACTTTGTGACAAAAAGCGAGATCTGCAAAATACTCAACATACCTCTCAGCAAATAGCTTGGGGTGTCTACTTTCCAAAATGGGGTCATTTGGGGGGGGGGTTTGTGCCATCTGGGCATTCCATGGCCTCCGAAACTGTGATAGGCAGTGAGGAGTGAAATCAAAAATTTACACCCATAGAAATCCTGAAGGCGGTGCTTGGTTTTCGGGGTCCTGTACGCGGCTAAGCTCCCAAAATGTCTCACACATGTGGTATCCCCGTACTCAGGAGAAGCAACAGAATGTATTTTGGGGTGTAATTCCACATATAACCATGGCATGTTTGAGCATTATATAATTTAGTGACAACTTTTTGTACATTTTTTTTTTCTTTTTGTCATTATTCAATCACTTGGGACAAAAAAAAAAAATATATTCAATGGGCTTAACATGCCTCTCAGCAAATAGCTTGAGGTGTCTACTTTCCAAAATGGGGTCATTTGGGGGGGGTTTGAACTGTCCTGGCATTTTATGCACAACATTAGGAAGCTTATGTCACACATCATCCACTCTTCTAACCACTTGAAGACAAAGCCCTTTCTGACACTTTTTGTTTACATGAAAAAAAAAAAAATTTTGCAAGAAAATTATGTTGAACCCCCAAACATTATATATTTTTTTAAAGCAAAGGCCCTACAGATTAAAATAGTGCGTGTTGCATTTTTTTTTTCACACAGTATTTGCGCAGCGATTTTTCAAACGCATTTTTTGGGGGAAAAACATTTATTTTTTATTTTTAATGCACTAAAAAACACTATATTGCCCAAATGTTTGATGAAATAAAAAAGATGATCTTAGGCCGAGTACATGGATACCAAACACGACATGCTTTAAAATTGCGCACAAACGCGCAGCGGCGACAAACTACATTCATTTTTAAAAGCATTTAAAAGCCTTTACAGGTTACCACGTTAGATTTACAGAGGAGGTCTACTGCTAAAATTACTGCCCTCGATCTGACCTTCGCGGTGATACCTCACATGCATGATGCAATTGCTGTTTACATATGACGCTAGACCGACGCTTGCGTTCGCCTTTGCGCAAGAGCAGGGGGGACAGCGGTGCTTTTTTTTTTTTATTATTATTTATTTTGCTTTTTTATTTGATTTTTAAACTGTTCCTTCCATATTTTTTTTTTTTTTTACCATTTTTATTGTTATCTCAGGGAATGTAAATATCCCCTATGATAGCAATAAGTAGTGACAGGTACTCTTTTTTTGAAAAAAATTGGGGGGTTAGACCCTAGATCTTTCCTCTGCCCTCAAAGCATCTGACCACACCAAGATCGGTGTGATAAAATGCTTTCCCAATTTCCCAATGGCGCTGTTTATATCCGGGGGGGGGCATTCCCTCCCACTGCTTGTAAAAGCAGTCTAGAGGCTAATTATCTGCTAGAATTGCTTTTACATGAAAGCCAGCCACTGGCTGAAAAGAATGATACCAAGATGATACCTAAACCTACAGGCATCATTCTGGTATAACCATTAGACATGTGCATTCGTTTTCGTCCGAATGCATTTTCGTCCGAATTTCAGCTATTTTCGTTATCGTTTTAACAAACGAAAACGAAAGCACAGAATCCGAAAACCGAAAGATCCGACATAAACAAATGCTTTATTTTCGTTTTCGTTGCTACAACAGTTCGATATAGATAGGAGATTCGACGTGACGCTGACAATAACAATCTGTGTCTATCGAACCTGTGGTCGAATGTGCCTAACCTTAACTCTATTAGTCCAAGATTATTCTACATAGGAGAGAAAAGATTCGACATTATAGAGAGAAAAGATTCGACATAGGAGAGAAAGATTCAACATAGGAGAGAAAAGATTCGACATAGGAGAGAAAAGATTCGACATAGGAGAGAAAAGATTTGACATAGGAGAGAAAAGATTCGACATAGGAGAGAAAAGATTCGACATAGGAGAGAAAGATTCGACATAGGAGAGAAAAGATTTGTTATTATAGAGAGAAAAGATTTGACATAGAGAGAAAAGATCACTGCTGGAATTGGGTGGGGGAAGTAAAATAAAAATAAAGTTGATGATGAATGTTATTGGCTGATTGTAACCAAAGAGGAGGAGCAGTAAAATAGCTAGAATGACGAAGATTCGACAAAGCATCGAAAGTTAGAAGATTCGACTGTGCAGCAAAACTGTACAACGCTGCAATCGTACATTTCCGGTCAAATGCATCCGCCCATAGGCTATAGAAGAATTCTAATGTTGGTTGACTAGTAATAGTAATGAATAAATGTAATTATTACTAGTCATACAACATTAGAATTCTTCTATAGCTTGTGGGCGGAACATTCGACCGGAAATGTATGATTGCAGCATCGTACAGTTTCACTGCTCCGTCGAATCTTCTTTGAACATTCGACAGACACCATAAGCCTTCAATGACAGATTCGACCTTAATTAATTCAGATTTTCGGACGAATGCAATTTCTAACGAAAAACGAAATAAATAAAAACGAATTTCGGGAGTAACTAAATAAATTTATTTTTCGGACGAAAACGAAATTCCGAAACGAAATATTTCAGTGTGCACATGTCTAATAACCATTCAAAGTCCAGCAACATACCAGTACGTTGCTGGTCCTTGTTGGACATGTATTGTAATCTTTTTTTTCATGCAGCCTGTTGGCTGAACGAAAAAAAGAGATTGATCGGTGGGTATGCCCACTATTAGAATACCTCCCTCCATCCACCCACTTCTAATGATGGGCATATATGCCGAAGCATGGGGGCATCCTCCCGCAAAAAAGTTATGCCGCGTACACACGGTCGGACTTTTCCACGGGCAAGCCTTCGTCGATATTTCGACCGTATGTACGCGGCATAAAAGGTTATGCCACGTACACACGGTCGGACTTTTCCACAGGCAAGCCTCCGTCGGAATTTCGACCGTATATACGCGGCATTAGGAGCAAAATCACTCCTCCGCCCCTGCTGCCCCCATGCTTCGGCATATATGCTCTTTTTTTTAACTGTGGTGGTGAAATCACCTCCTACAGCATTGGAGTCACGGCTATATGTATCGTGGGAGCAAACGCTGTTGCTGTCAAAATAAATAGATCCGCGCTGCAACTGAATGGCGTACCTGCTAAGCAAATGATGGTTAACATTAAAACAAACTAACATTACAGTACAACAGTAAGACCTTACCATACCATACCTGCAAAGCAAATACCAAAACAAAACCTAGTAAAAAATAAAACATTTTTTTAACTCAACCTGTGCCTAAAATATATATATGCCGAAGCATGGGGGCATCCTCCCGCAAAAAAGTTATGCCGCGTACACACGGTCGGACTTTTCCACGGGCAAGCCTCCGTCGGAATTTCGACCGTATGTACGCGGCATTAGGAGCAAAATCGCTCCTGCGCCCCTGCTGCCCCCATGCTTCGGCATATATGCTCTTTTTTTTTTAACTGTGGTGGTGAAATCACCTCCTACAGCACTGGAGTCACGGCTTTATGTATCGTGGGAGCAAACGCTGTTGCTGTCAAGATAAATAATTCCGCGCTGCAGTTGAATGGCGCACCTGAAAACAAAAAATTACATACCTGAAAAGCAAGCATGATAAAACATTGCAGAATGGAATACAGTAAAAAAGAGCAGAACAATAGAGAGAAAATAGAGAGAGAGAGAGAGAACAATAAAACTACAACTATTTTTGGTTTTTTTCTTTTATATTTTTTTTTTCTTTTTTACACTTTTTTTTTGTAACTTTAACAACTGTAATGGTTCGGGTCTCTCAAAATGTAATGGCATCTTGGGAGACGCTGTGTAAGTGTGTCCTAGTCTGTGAAATGCTGTACCCTACGCTAAAACTTCACTTTTGAGTGGTAGCGTTCAAAACATTCACCAAGGCAAAGACCAGGCTTGTCAGGACAGAGTGGACAATAATGACGGGTGTCACGCCTAAATCCGCGCTTGCTACAGACACGACATCTTTTTTGGGGGGCTCGTTGGGTAGGGGTACTCGGGAGGACATACGTATAATGCCACTCATGCAGCCGGCTTACTGCATTTGGTAGGGGATGGTGAGGTGCAGAACCGCCTGGATACAGGAGTTCTGTGACAATCTCATTCTGGAATTTTAGAAGAGATAAAGTCCCGCCTGAAGCTCTGTATAGCACATGAGCGTTCAGCAAAGCCAATTGAAATAAGGATAGAGACACTTTTTTGTACCAGCGTCTCGCCTTATGGTCAATAAGATACGGCGCCAACAACTGGTCGTTGAGGTCCACCCCTCCCATATTTTTGTTATATTCGTGGACACAAAGGGGTTTCTCCACAACACCAGTCGCCGTAGGAATTTGGACTGTCGTGTCTGCATGAAGGGAGGTAAGAAGGAAAACATTCTTATTGTCCCTCCACTTCATAGCGAGCAAATTATTACACTTTACGCAGGCTCTCTCCCCCAGCCTAAGACGGGCATCTACAAGCCGCTGGGGAAAGCCCCGGCGATTAGGTCGCACGGTGCCACATGCTCCAATCTGATGATCAAACAAGTGACTAAACAGTGGCACGCTCGTGTAATAATTGTCCACATACAAGTGGTACCCCTTTCCGAATAAGGGTAACAACAATTTCCACACTATCTTGCCAGCGCTCCCTATGTAATCTGGGCAGTTGACCGGCTCAACCTGACTATCTTTTCCCTCATAAACCATAAAGCTCCATACATAGCCTGTTGCCCTGTCACAGAACTTATAGAGCTTGACCCCGTATCTGGCACGCTTGCTGGGAAGGTACTGCTTGAAAGCCAAGCGGCCAGAAAATGTAATCAGGGACTCATCAACGCAGACAACTTGATCGGGAGTAAACAAGGCTGCAAAACGTTCGTTGAAGTGGTTTATGAGGGGCCAAATTTTATAGAGCCGGTCGTATTCAGGGTCCCCACGTGGACGACAAAATTCATTGTCGTTGAAGTGCATGAAACTCAAAATCTGCTCGTATCGTTTCCTGGGCATGGAGGCAGAGAACACGGGCATGTGGTCAATTGGGTGCGTGGACCAATAAGCACGCAATGACGGGAATTTATGTGTGCCCATGTTGAGGGAAAGGCCCAGAAAGGTCTTAAATTCGGAAACCGTAATTGGTTTCCAATCTTTGGCAATGGAAGGCAACTGGGGATTAGCGGCGATGAATTGACCAGCATATAAATTACTCTGGTCCACAATAGATCTATAGAGATCTTCCGTGAAAAACAGCGAATAATAATCAATTGGCATAAAATCAGCTGTTTCCACCTGAATTCCGGGTTGGGCAGAGAATGGGGGAAGTACGGGTTCTGCAGAAGTGGTGGGGACCCAATCAGGATAGGCGAATTCTGCAGGAAGAGCACTATGGGTACGACGGGCCTGCCTTTGTCTTCTTATTGGTGGCAGCGGGACACTACTTGTGCTTGCCACCTCGCCAGCTTGAACTGCACTTATAGGACTTGCCACATCACCATGTGATACTGCAGTGCTGGATGTACGCCCAGGCTGTACTAGGCCGCTGGTGCTTGCCAATTCACCAGAAGGAATAGCGGCGCTAGTACTCCTCTGCTCCATGATACGAGAGCCCTGCGGTTCTTGCTCCTCAACAACCTCAGAAGATCGGGATCGGGTACGCCTGACCTTAGCAGGGACCTCAACTTCGTCGTCAGAGCTATCTGACGTGGGGCCGCTGACGTCACTGTCTTCTACGGGAAGATATTCTGAGCCTGAATCTGACAGATACGTGACCTCCTCTTCACTATCTGTCATGCTCAGAATCTCGTAGGCCTCTTTACTAGTGTACCTTCGACTTGCCATTTTGAGCTCTAAATTTAGGGGTACACTAGTAAGATTCACAGGAAAAAAAGCACCTGACTGTCGTCAGCAAATATATCAAACGCTACAAAAAAAACTGTTAGCGATCGCAGGGATCAGGCCTGTCTCTGCGAATGCTGCAGTTATGTGTTTGGTAAGTGACAGTGATCGATCGATACTGCACTTGGGTGGGCTGGGCTGGGCTGGGCGGAGGGGCTAAACGCAGGTGCTAGCAGGTATCTGGGCTGATCCCGCTAACACTGTGTTTTTGGGAACCCTAAACTGCTGGGGACGCTAGTATAGATCTGTTCAGATACTATACCACTAAGGGAGGTGTATGCTTTGCGCGTGGGTGTTAGCGTTACTGGCACTAACCTAACGCTGCCTGGGGCGACGCAGACCCTCTCTGGTCCAAATATCTAATTGATCTCACCCGCCGGGCGATCAGCGGGTTAAACCTTTATTGGGTTATATACGGCGGGTGCCCTGATGCTATAAAAAGCAAACTAACCAACCAGCGTCACCCGTAACCTTTATATGGTGATCACTGGTGAAAGGGTTAACTAGGGGCAATCAGGGGGTTAAAACCTTTATTAGGTTAAATATGGGGGTACCCGACGCTATATAAAAACCTGACGGGTTACCTAAATAACTAAATAACTAACTGGGTAACCAGTGTCACCAGTGACGCTTATACAGTGATCACTGGTGAAAGGGTTAACTCTAGGGGCAATCAGGGGGTTAAAATAATATATGGGGGTACCTGGCGCTATAAAAACCTGCGGCGAAACTAAAAATAAATAACTGGCTATCTAGGGCACCACCGGTACTAAATACAGCGATTGAAAATATGATCGCTTAGTGACGCTGGCGTTAGGGGGTGAAAGGGTTACCTGGGGGGCGATCAAGGGGTTAAACCTTTATTAGGGGGGGTTGGGGGGCTACCCTGGACCTAAAGGGGCCTAAACCTAACTGCCCTGCAACTTTTTACTGTCACAGATGACACTAAATGCAGTGATCAGTAAAATAAATGATCACTGCAATCAGTGACACTGTGATTGGGGGCTGGGGGGTGACCTGGGGGGTGATCTGGGGGTGACTGGGGGGTGAAATGTGTGCCTATGTGTACCTATGTGTCAGTGGACTGTTGGTGCACTAACCTGCTTCTTCTCTCCTTGGCGCCGGGAACGAAAAGACAGACACGAGGAGAGATGACATCACTTCCTCTGCCTGTGTTTACATTACACAGGCAGAGGGAGCATTTTCATTCGCCGGGAGCGATCGCGGGGGGGGTGGCCGGAATCGAATGGCCGCCCCCTCATCTCGAAATGCTCCCCAATGATAAACGGCCGCTCACTGTATAGGAGGGGGGTCCGATTGGACCCCCCAACTGTACAAATGCGATCACGTACACTGTACGTGATTGTGCCTGTCGGTGCCATTCTGCCGACGTACATATACAGTGAGCAGTCGTTAAGTGGTTAAGAAGAGAATGTTGCTTATGAAACGCGTTGAGAAAAAACACTGATTTTGCAAATAAGTTGAATGTCAAAGTGCTTTTTGATGAGATCATATTTTTCAAATACCTGTATAAATTAAAATGCATGCATGAATGAATTGTCTTCAATCATTAACTAATTGTTGTATATTATTTTTCTATGTAATCACGGTTTTATGCTGTACACAATTGAAATGTATGGATTGTTTCCATTGTGTTAACCAGCTGTACATTGCTAAAATTCATCTGCCAATTTCAAGTCAACATCATGGTGGACAGAACATAACTTTAGTATAGGCACCTGTCTCACTTTTTGCACAGCTGATATACAGTATGTGATAGCTCTCAGTTTAATTAAATTGGGGTGAGCGTGATAACTATTGAATGGTTAGCCCAGCCATTCTTAATCAGGGTTTTGTAAAAACTAGGATTCCTCCAGTAGTTGCTAGGATCAGTGATGGAATGATTTGCCACCTAATTATGCCTGTATTATTACAAAACCAATGTCATTCAGCAGAGGAAGTAAGGTGGGACTTCTCCTCTAGTCACTGTAACCACTGACAACAATGGTTGTCTTTGATCTCCTTTAAGAAGGCACCTCTCCCAATCACCAAAAATGTAAGAGGCCACCTTTCCCACTGAACATCAATGAAATGGAGCACTATCCTGACCCCTATTGTAAGGAAGCACTTTTACAGTAACCACCAATGTAAAGGGGCAATACATTGACTACCAATGTGGGAGGGCACTTCATGGACTACCAATGTAAAGGGCATCTCACGGTAAAATTATTTAAAGGGTTCCCCTATGGTGAAAACTTTTAAATTGCAAGTTAGTTAAACTGTTTCTGCTATGTATATTGCTTTATTGTGCCTCACTCACTGTCAGGGAACTATCCGCAGAAGGACTGGCAGGTCTATCAATGTTCAGCAGAATCGCAGATCAACAAACACAATCCGCATGCGCGCCCGCACGCGGGGCAAGAACAGTCAGGCATCTACGCTCTCCAGTGCGCATGCACGTGCGCCAGAACACACGCAATATGTGAGTGACTCTAGGCGCTCAGTGGCCTATTTAATGCTTGCTGCAGCAGTCAATAACTGCTGCATGATCTTCAACCTTCCTGTGATTGTTCCTGGGTTCCTGTTTCTGCTATCTTGAATTACCGTTATCGACCCGGCTTGCCTGACCAGTCTTCTCTGTGTATGACCCCGGCTTGATCCTTGGCTTGTTCCTGTATCCTGCTCCTGTCTGCTGATCCTGTGTATGACCCCGGCTTGTCCCTTGACCTGTTCCAGTGATTCTACCTCTGCTTGCTAACCTTTGTATGACTTCCGGCTTGGCTCCTGACTCCGCCTCTAGTTCTCCCTGCTGCACAGCCTCATCTGGTACTTCCGAGGTACCCCCCACCTGGCAGTCTAACCTGCTCACCAGCTGATCTCCAGCATCACCTTAGCTTGTTGCAGCTGGCAACCCCTGCCTCTTTGGGTATAGCACTCCCTGTGCCACCTTTAGGGGGCGCTCCGCACTTAGTCGCAAGGGTAGCCCTCCCAGCACTTTGGTCACTGCGAAGGTACGTGACAGTATCATGCAGCCAGAAGTGTCAGAGGCCGACGGAGGTGCTTCCCCGCTCAAGACTTTGTGCCAGCAAGTCGCGGCCCTAACCCAAACGGTGACGAGCCTACAGGAGCAATACTCGCAGTTGGGAGATTGCCTTCCGAACCAGACGATGTCTCCTGTTGTGGAAACTTCTACTCCACCTACTGCAGTCACTACATCCGCTTCCTCCTCCTGAACCACAGGTACCCACTCCAGAACGCTTCTCAGGTGACCGAAAGAAGTTCAGAGCATTCAAGGTTTCCTGTCTACTTTACCTGGTCCTACAGCCAAGAACTTTCTCCCTAGAGACTGTCAAAGTGGGATTCGTTATTTCCCTGCTGTCCAAAGAACCTCAGTCTTGGGCTCATCAGTTACTGGAACAAAAGAATCCCGCTATTGACTCAGTGGACTTGTTCTTTGAAGCCATGGCAAAATTATATGATGACCCACAACGCCCAGCCACCGTCGAAGCTGCCCTCCATGCCTTGCGACAAGGGCAGCACCTTGTAGAAGATTATACTGTGGACTTTCGCAATTTGGCTACGGACACAGGGTGGAATGAGGCCGCCCTCAGATATCAGTTCCGATTTGGCCTGTCCAAACCTATCAAAGATGAGCTAGCACAAGTGGGAGCCCCAACCACCTTAGAAGGGCTCATTTAGCTAGCCATCCAACTTGATAGGCGCCTGTGGGAGCGACAGTCTGAACATGCACGAGCCTGCCAGCCTTCTTGGATGCTGCCTACGGTTCCAGCCGCTCCTGCACCCTCCACACCGGTCACGTCCAACAGAGGGCCTATGCAGATTGGCATGGTTCACTCTGATCTTGCCCCTAATGAGAGACTTCATCGCCGGCAAGCGAACCTTTGTTTCTACTGTGGAGAAGCAGGACATTTCCTTTACAACTGTCCAATAAGGCCCAGTAGATCTTCGGTCCGCAACCCTTTGCACCTCCAAGTCCCGAATCCTTCCCCAGCTCACCTTGTTCTTCATGTCACATTACAGTTGGCAAAAGGGGAGGTCAGATTACCAGCAATAATCGACTCCGGGGCTTACAGTTGCTTTTTGGACATTTCCCTTGCTAAAGACTTTCCGATTACTCTGCGGAATAAGGAACATAAACTTAAGATTCACTTGGCTGATGGATCCACACCTTGTTCTGGGCCTGTTACCCAAGGGACTTTACCTATACTTACCATGATTGGCTGAGGCCATCAAGAGTTCCTTCGTTTTGATGTTCTCTGTTCACCAGGGGCGTACCTAGAGCATTTGGCACCCGGGGCAGATCCAATATCTGGCACCCCCCCACGTTAAAATTTAAAAACACCCCACTGTGCCCCCTGCATACCTCTGCATCCTTCAATATCTCTTTGTTACTACTGTGTACCCCCTCTCCACAACTGCACCTCTGGACCCCTTTACATTACACAGCACCCTGCACCTCTGGACCCCTGTACATCATACAGCCCCCTGCACCCCTTTACATTACACAGCACCATGTACCCCTTTACATTACACAGCACCCTGCACCTCTGGACCCCTTTACATTACACAGCACCCTGCACCTCTGGACCCCTGTACATCATACAGCCCCCTGCACCCCTTTACATTACACAGCACCCTGTACCCCTTTACATTACACAGCACCCTGCACCTCTGGACCCCTGTACATTACACAGCACCCTACACCACTGGACCCCTTTACATTACACAGCACCCTGCACCACTGGACCCCTTTACATTACACAGCACCCTGCATCACTGGACCCCTTTACATTACACAGCCCCTTGCACCACTGGACCCCTTTACATCACACAGCCCCCTGCACCTCTGGATCCTTTTACATTACACAGCCCCCTGCACCCCTTTACATTACACAGCACCTCTGGACCCCTTTACATTACACAGCACCCTGCACCTCTGGATCCCTTTACATTACACAGCACCCCGCATCACTGGACCCCTTTACATTACACAGCACCCTGCATCACTGGACCCCTTTACATTACACAGCACCATGCATCACTGGACCCCTTTACATTACACAGCCCCTTGCACCACTGGACCCCTTTACATTACACAGCCCCCTGCACTATTGGACCCCTTTACATTACACAGCACCCTGCACCACTGGACCCCTTTACATTACACAGCACCCTGCACCACTGGACCCATTTACATTACACAGCACCCTGCATCACTGGACCCCTTTACATTACACAGCCCCTTGCACCACTGGACCCCTTTACATTACACAGCACAGTGCACCACTGGACCCCTTTACATTACACAGCACCCTGCATCACTAGACCCCTTTACATTACACAGCCCCTTGCACCACTGGACCCCTTTACATCTCACAGCCCCCTGCACCTCTGGATCATTTTACATTACACAGCCCCCTGCACCCCTTTACATTACACAGCACCTCTGGACCCCTTTACATTACACAGCACCCTGCATCACTGGACCCCTTTACATTACACAGCACCCTTCATCACTGGACCCCTTTACATTACACAGCACCCTGCATCACTGGACCCCTTTACATTATACAGCCCCTTGCACCACTGGACCCCTTTACATTACACAGCACCCTGCACCACTGGACCCCTTTACATTACACAGCACCCTGCATCACTGGACCCCTTTACATTACACAGCCCCTTGCACCACTGGACCCTTTTACATCACACAGCCCCCTGCACCTCTGGATCCTTTTACATTACACAGCCCCCTGCACCCCTTTACATTACACAGCACCCCGCACCTCTGGACCCCTTTACATTACACAGCACCCTGCACCTCTGGACCCCTTTACATTACACAGCACCCTGCATCACTGGACGCCTTTACATTACACAGCACCCTGCACCACTGGACCCCTTTACATTACACAGCACCCTGCACCTCTGGACCCCTTTACATTACACAGCACCCTGCATCACTGGACCCCTTTACATTACACAGCCCCCTTCACCTCTGGACCCCTTTACATTACACAGCACCCTGCATCACTGGACCCCTTTACATTACACAGCCCCCTGCACCTCTGGACCCCTTTACATTATACAGCCCCCACAGCTCTGGACCCCCTGCATGTTACACAGACCCCCTTCAGTTCACACCCCCCTTCAGTTCACATCCCCCTTCAGTGAAGACACCCCCTTCAGTGCAGACCCCTCAGTGCAAACCCCCCTCAGTGCAGACCCCCCCAGTGCAAACACCTCACCCAGTGCAGACCCCCCAGTGCAAGACCCCCAGTGCAAACACCCCCCCCCAGTGCAGACCCCCCAGTGCAAACTCCCCCCCTCAGTGCTGACCCCCCAGTGCAAACCCCCCTCAGTGCAAGACCCCCTCAGTGCTGACCCCCCAGTGCAAACCCCCCTCAGTGCAAGACCACCCCCCAGTGCAAGACCCCCCCAGTGCAACTCCCCCTCCCCATTCAGTACCTCAGATCAGCACAGTGGCGGCACATGGACAGAAGGTCGGGTCCCCTCCGTTCACATAAACAGAGAGGAGGGGGAGGCGGCTTCATTCGGCTGTGCTTGTGTGAAGTTAGTAAGGTCAAGTGCCACTGTGCCACTGTACAGATTTGCCCACACTTGTATATTTGAAGGTGAGAGTCCTGTGAGACTTTAGTTTGGAGATATTTTCTTCTATACACCAGGACATTCAGACATCCATCATTGCAATTTGGTTGAGAGACTTTATGCTCACCATATAATATTGTTCAATTATATACTCTTTTTTTTTATTCATGGACACATTTATTCATGGACACTGTTTCACTGGATTATTGACATTAATTTGAAACACTTGAATTATTTCTTTATTCATGTTCACGTATATATATATTCTTTCACGTGTTTTTGTATTGCACAGGCACTCTATTCAAAGGATTTTATTATTTCTTTTATATGTCCATATGCACTTTTTTAGATATTAGTGTTATTTATGATCATCTGTATGTATACTTTGTTTCACTCTTTTGTGTGTTAGTAATTAGCCTCGGAAACACATTTTTTATTATTTATCTACTGTCGTGTAAGGTGAACACGTTCAGTTACTGCAGCTTTTTGCACATTGTCACTTTTTAGACATTTCATTACTCACTATTAGCGCAAAAGATATTATTATTTTCTTCAAATCAGATTACTGCCATCAGCATTGCATAGTGCCTGAACCTATAGCACCTTCCAGTTGCCTCACCGTCCAGCCAGCTTCCACTTCCAGCCAAGACGTCCCTCCAGTTTACCATGACTTTCTAGATGTCTTCGATAAAAAGAAAGCTGACACATTACCACTCTGTCGTCCTTAGGATTGCCCTATCGAGTTGTTGCCTGGTGCAGAGATCCACTTTGGACGAAAATTCACACTTTCAGAGACTGAGCTTGAGACCCAGCGTCAATACATTGACGAGAACCTAGAAAATAAGTTCATCCGCCCATCTTCTTCTCCAGCCGCTGCTGGGATCTTTTTTGTGGAGAAGAAAGATCATACTCTCATGCCCCGTACACACGATCGTTTTTAATGTCATTTTTTAAACCGACGTTTTTCTCCTCGTTTTTTTTCATGTTTCCTCTCAAGCCTGCCTTGCGTACACACCATCATTAAAAAAAACAATCAAGCAAAGCGCAGTGACGTTCAACACGTACGACGGCACTATAAAGGGGAAGTTCCGTTCGAATGATGCCACCCTTTGGGACGCTTTTGCTAATTCCGTGTTACCGCGTGTTAGTAAAAGTTTGGTGAGAGACGATTCGCGCTTTTCAGTCTTCGTGCTTTGAAGATCGTTTTCGGGAGTTCAGTTTGCGCCTGTGGGTTCGTATCTGTTTAGCACTGCTTGTAGTCAGTTCGTATCTGTTTATTCAGTGCGGCCTGCTCTGCACGTTCGTGTTTTTCAGCTTGTTCTTCATAGGCCTTGCTGTTCTTCCGTGCGTTCTTCTAGTTCGTTCTGTACAGCCGACCGTTATCTAGCCATGTTGCGGCTACGTACTCGTCATAGAGTTCGTGCTGTAGTTGGTGCAGGGGTTCATGCTGTATCCTGACTCCATGCCATGAGCAGGGTCAGGAGGAGTTCATGGACCAAGAATTGGTTGCTCCAGCGGCACCAATTCTGTCACATGCCTTTGTTGCGGGAGATCAGGGAGAATAATCCTGATGAATTCAGGAATTTTCTCAGGATGTCTGACCCCGTATTTCAGCAGCTGTTGGCTTTGGTGTCCCCCTATATTACCAGGCAGGACACCGTTATGCGGGAAGCCATCAGTGCTGAGCAGAGGCTCATCGCCACGTTGCGATACCTGGCTACTGGGAGAAGCCTGCAGGACCTTAAGTTCTCCACAGGCATATCCCCCCAGGCTCTGGGGATCATTATACCAGAGACTTGTTCTGCCATCTTTCAAGTTTTGCAGGAGGACTATATTAAGGTAAGTGTTCTTCTTCAAAAATTCACATTGTATGGTTTTTAGTTTTGGATATTTTTAATTTGCTTTATTTGCAGTCCCTAATTCACATGATTCTTAGCTACAGGGAATGTCCCCTTTCTCCCCATGTTTTATTATTTAAAGTTTGGGGTTTGAGGCCTACCTGTAAATTTGGCTTACCTAACCTCTCCAGCATGCTATCCTGGGGCCATACCTACCTTGCCTAGTCATTTCCATGTTTTTTATTCTATGTTCCATCGTAGTGCTTTACCCAAAACGCACCCTAAATTTTGCCTAGGAATGTTTCATTTTTGTTAACTTCAATACAGAGTGCTACAGCCTTCATGTGTGATATTCCCAACTCATCTTCAACCCCCCCCATAATTTTTTGGTTTGTTTGTTTTTTGTTGCTTCCAATTTTTTATGTTTTGAACAGTTTCTACCAATGTTGGCCATGAATGTGTGTATGAAATCAGCTTTCAATGTTTCTGGCTCCAAGTATTAATTTATTATTTCTTTAATTCCACAGTTCCCTTCTTCGCCACATGAATGGCAGAATGTGGCTTCCGAGTTTGCCCAGCGATGGAACTTTCCGAACTGTGGAGGAGCCATCGACGGCAAACATGTTCGGGTCGTCCCACCACCCCATTCGGGATCCTTTTATTATAATTATAAGGGGTTCCACAGCGTCGTGATGATGGCAGTGGTGTCGGCCACCTACGAGTTCCTCTATGTGGACGTTGGCAAGAATGGCAGGATGTCTGATGGAGGAGTTTTTGCCCAGATGGAGTTTGGAGAACGGCTCCTTTTGGATCTGCTGGCCTTGCCACCAGCGGAGCAGAATGTGGAGGGACTACCTTTTGTCTTTGTGGCGGATGAGGCGTTTGGCCTGGGACCCCATTTGATGAGGCCATTCCCGCAACGCACCCTCACCCCTGAGAGGAGGGTGTTCAATTATCGGCTGGCCAGAGCCAGAAGGGTGGTGGAAAATGCGTTTGGGATCATGGCCAGCCGATTTCGCCTCTTCCTTACCTCCATCCACCTTGCCCCATACAAATGGAACCATGTGGTTATGGCGTGCTGTGTGCTGCATAATTTCCTAAGGGTGCATTCAATGAGTTATATATCTTTGAGTGGGCCTGAGGCCTCTTTAATCAATGCAGAAACTTTGGTGGCCCTGGAACCTGGCCGTCCTGGCTTGGCCCCCCCAACCGGACGTGAGGTCCGTAACCAATATGTGGACTATTTTATGGGTAGGGGGGCCATTGAAATGCCAGACAATCTTTAATAATTTTATACCAAAAAAATAAAACTTTTTCTTGAGTAAAGATTGGTTTGGATTTTTTATTGTATAATGTTTGATGTTTCTGGTAGGTTTACCTAGTGCACTTGTTTTGCCATGTGGATTAAACAATCTTAATTAGCCTTCATTGTCAGTGTAAACACCAAACATTGATTAGTTCACTCAGCACCACATTTACATAATGAAGCCACAATTATTTGTTATGTAAAAATACCTTTATTTCTTTTTTTAGGTGGGAAACTTCCTTAGAAATGTGGATGTTCCCTTAATTTCGGGTGTATTAAAACGCATGACCAGCCATGCATAAACAAACTATATTCGTCAAAATTTTGAAAAAGCTAAACATGTGCTAGTCATTAAAGGGTAAAATAACAAAAATACTTATAAAACTCTGCAAGTAAAACGTTATTTGGTGTAAAAACATTAGACACGCCCAAGCACAGCCATGATATTTTGGAGCCTTTCCTCCACCCGCTTTGTATTTGCCCTGATCTCTAGCAAGTCTCCCTTAATTTTTTCGAGGTCACGATAGCAGACCATCAGGTATTGGATCAGGATCTGGGCACTGTGATGTGTCAACTTATTGGGGTCTTCGGCCAGAACTGCACCTAAATGTAAAAATAAATATGTAGGATAGAATATGTAGGCCTACATCTATTTAACATGCATGTGTCTGGTTTCTCTCTAACCTGTGGTGGTGCCACTTTCCACTTCCACAACATCACATTCCTCTCCATCCTGGGGTTCTGGGGCTATTGTTGTAGGTGTTGCAATTATCGTCTCATCTGAGGTAGCTTTTCGAATCCCTAGGGAGATTGAAATAAAAGGAATAGTTTCATTAGTAGCGACTCAATTTTGCTAAAATAAGAAACATGAAAAAATACTTTGTAATCATTCTTTTGAAGCATGCTCCATTTTAAATTTTACCCCCTGTGCCAACCGGGACAAATGATTGGATACATAGCCAAAACCAGAGCATATACATTTTGAACACAAATTTGACACATTGTAACACCCCAAAGTATCTACACAGGATCACCTGTGTGTGACACCCTCAAGCTTTTTGGCTTTAGGCCCACACTTGTACTACTGCGTTCAGATGTTTCATCAGCTGCTGAGCATTCACTCCCTTAACATTACCATGCATATCGTTTTTTCAAACGAACAAATGTCCTTTGGATTAGCACCCAAAAAATAAGTGAGGCCCAAATTTACTCCCCCAAATAAACCAAAATACATGGGTGTTCACACTGGATGATCCTAAAACATCGTTTGAGGAACTGTACGGAGAAAGAGGTTTAATACGTCCGTTTACTGTGCGGACGAACCTGAAAGATGGTATCTTTCAGTGTACTATATGAAAGTTAAAAATACACGACAGAATACAAGAAAATAATATGTACCATGGAAACTAAAAAAAAATTACTTACTTTTTAATATAACTTTCTTGATTCTTTTATATTGGTCGGCCTCCCGCAACTTCAGATCTGACCATCGTTTTCTGAGCTGTTCCTTCGTCCTTCGCACACCCCGAATTTTTTGTGAAGACTTTTGACCACTTTGCCCATAATTCTGGACTTGACCAGATTAGGCCTTTTATACGGACCATGCTTGGCATCATAATCCTCCTTCTTTAAAATGGCGACCATCTCCACCATTTCCTCGAATGACATGTTGGATGCCTTATATCTCCTGGGTCTTGATTTGGGCTCCTCTGGAATTTCATCCTCTGTAGAGGTAATCTCAGCCACCTGTGTCTCCGCCATGTTTTGTTCAGCACTACGAGCGAGAAGGGGCGGGGAAAGTACAATATCGAACGTCAGGGGCGGGGAAAGCGTGCGGAGTTTCACGCATGCGCTGTGTATATCAAGTGAAGATCCATGTCTGGGAAATACGTTCATTTGTCGGGAGAGGGAGTTAGCAACGAACGTCGTGAGGAAGGTACCTAACAATTTTACTTTTTGAGGTTCATCAGACGAGGAGATTTGTGTGCTCAAAATATGTAGACAATGCACAGTTGAGGAATGTTGCCTGAAATATATATTTTTTTTGGTTTATCGCTTTTACAGATATCATGAATACTTTTAAAAACCCAGACTTCATGGGGGAGTTCATCGACAAATGGCAAGAGCTCCCTATATTATGGCAAACAAAAAGTGGCGCTAATAAAAATAAAGACGCCAGGAAAGCAGCACTGGAGAGCCTGCTTGCATTTGTGCAAACAAAGATACCCACAACAACTCTCCAAGATGTCAAAAACAAAATTGCGACCATCAGAGGGACATACAGGACCCAGAGGACTATGGTCCTGAGGTCCCAGAGGTCAGGTGCACCAGCAGATAAGGTTTATAAACCCAGTCTGTGGTACTACAGTAAGCTTGCTTTTCTGGATGACCAGCTGGAAGTGCGGGAATCTCTCTCCACCCTTCCCCCCAGATGTCAATCCAGCCTTCCTTGTACCCAACCCTCCAGCCTTCCCTGCAGCCAGTCCTCCAGCCTTCCTGTCAACCCTGCTCTGGCTTCCTCTGAGGATCAAGATCAGGGCCTTGAGGAGGCAGATTTGGAGATATGGAGCCAGGTAAAGTATTGATATCTATATTTATATCTTACAAAATTGTAGAATTTAAATAGATGTTAGTATTGTTAAAGGTATGTACACTTCTACCAATAAAGTTTGTGAAGAGCAAGATACAGTAGTGGCCTAATTTTATGTGCACAAGACAACAAAACCAGGATGCGGAATCAATGAAAATGACATAACTTTTGGCATTGATTTCAACAATGTCTAGAGGTGAACAATGTCTGTGAATGATGATGTGGCAAAATAAATAATGTCCCTTTCTTTTTTTACAGCCAGAGCAGAGCCAGGAAGAGGGTGATGTTGGGGATCAGGAGGAGGCAGGGCCCAGTGGCACCCAGGAGGAGGCTGGGCCCAGTGGCACCCAGGAGGAGGCTTGGCCCAGCACAAGAGCCCAGATGCCTCCCCTGGTAGTTAAACCATGAGGGCCAAGGAGAGGTAGGCAGGTGGAGGAGGAAACCAGGGCCTTCCTCAGAGAGGCAACAGCGGCCCTCAGAGAGGCACCCTCTGTTGATGAGGGATTTGCCGCAGTCCTCGCCCACAAACTAGGGCAAATGGAGTTGCAGCAAAAAATTTACAGTGAGACCCTGCTATTGAAAGTCATCAATAAGGGCGTGCTGGGTGAACTCACTAGGTACACGGACATAACGGAGGTTGTCCCTACTCCTCCACCTCCTCCTCCTCCTACTACTACTCCTCCTGCCACAACCTCTCCTCCTGATCCCCAGCCTCCAAGGAAGAAACCAACCAAGGCTGCAGAGAAGGCTGGAGAGAAGGCTACAAGGAAGAGGAGAAAATAATGCCTGCTGTAGTACCACAGACTGGGGACATATAGGACTTATCTGCTGTGGCTCCTGACCTCTGGGAGCTCAAGACAAGATTGGGCTCCTTTTTTTTGGGGATCTAATCTCTATTTTGGTTTGGACATCTTGGATAGTTGTTGTGGGGTCAAAGGGATGCACAAATGCAAGCAGGCTCTCCAGTGCTGCCTTCCACTTTAATTTGTTAATGTTCTGAAGTAAAAAAAAAATTAGTGCCCTTAAAAAAATGTGATTTGTATTTCAAAAGAGAGCTTGCTAGGGAGCAGGCAGGGACATCTCAAATTATATTATTGTTATTATCAGGGGACACAAACCTCCCTGAGGCCAAATGAGACACATTTGGAAGGTTGTTGTGGTAACTTTACACAAGAATAATTTAAGCCAAAATAATAAAAAAAAGGCCACAAAAAAAAAAACACAATAGTAAAATATAATTTAAAGAAAAAAGGAGAATTACATTATTTTATTATTAGTAGTATTATTTAGGAGGGAGGTGCGGCTTATAAATAATATTTTACAATCATTAGAGCAATTTGGAATTACTTTAGAAACAAGTTTGGCATAACTCTCAATGTCATTATCAAAAGAGGGTAATTTTAAAGCATTATCAAAAGAAGAACGGAATGCGCAGCATTAAAACGATGCTATTAATTCCACCGTGACGAATGTGCCATCTCCATTTTCAACATTAGCTTTACCAAAACGAGCGCTCCCGTCTCATAGTTGCTTCTGAGCATGCGCGTTTTTTTCACGTCGTGAAAGCATACACACTATCGTTTTTCACGTCGTTAAAAAAAAACGACATGAAAAACGACGTGAAAAAAGAGAGCATGTCCGGAATTTTTAATGGCCGTTTTTCACGTCGTTAAAAAGGCTCTGGAGCATACACACGATCATTTTTCAGGGCCATTTTTTAAAATGGCAGTTTTAACGGCATGAAAAACGATCGTGTGTATGGGGCATCAGGCCCTGTGTGGATTACAGGGAACTCAATAAAATGACTATCAAGAACCGATACCCTCTCCCTCTCGTTCCTGAACTCTTCCAGAGATTCCGTACTGCACGAGTCTTTACTAAATTGGACGTACGATGCGCCTACAACCTTGTGCGCATTCGGGAGGGAGATGAATGGAAGACCGCTTTTAGAACTCGCTTCGGTCACTTCGAGTATCTCGTTATGCCTTTTGGACTGTGCAACGCTCCGGCGACCTTCCAACATTTCGTGAATAACATCTTTAGAGAGTTCCTGGATCACTTCTTAATCGCTTACTTGGATGATATCCTCATCTTCTCTGCCACCTTGGAACTACATAGAACTCATGTCCGGAAGGTACTATCCACACTAAGGGCACACAGGCTCTACGCAAAAGCAGAAAAGTGTGAGTTTGAAAGGTCATCCATACAATTCTTGGATCTAATCATTTCCACATCTGGAATTGCCATGGATCCTCAGAAAGTATCCGCTATTCTGGAATGGTCAGCCCCTACCAATAAAAAAGGCATCCAAAGGTTCATCAGGTTCTCTATTTTTTACAGGAAGTTCATTAAAGACTTTTCTGGCATTATTGCCCCCATTACCCAGCAGACCCACAAGCATACCCGTTTCAATGGTCCCAAGAGGCCCAAGAAGCTTTCGATAAACTAAAAACTCTGTTCACCTCAGCCCCCATTCTGCAGTAGAGATGGCCTTGCGGTTCGCCCCGCAGTCGGTTCGCAGCGAATTTTGCGCATTCGCGGTTCGCAAAACCGGCGGACATATGGCGCTATTCGCGTCCGGTTCGCGGCCACCATATTCTGAATCTTTTACATTGTGGAACTTTGACCTATGACACATCCATCATGTGGTACAGGACAGCCAATGAGACATTTCAGCAGATGGACATACCCCCTACCTTATAAATAGACCTGATCTGGCTGCCATTTTACATTCTGTTATTTGTCAGCGTAGGGACAGGTTGCTGTGTGGAGCAGGGACAGACTGTAATCCTAGCTATTAGGTCCACAAAAGTCCTTTTAAGGACTGGTATAGGTGTACAATTGTTTTGTGTGCAGTGTATAGGGGTGTAATACACTTTTAGTTCATTTCAATTGTGCAGCATTGGGACTGCAGTGCTGAGCGGTTCTGCAGCTGTCTTTAGTCAGTGTAGGTAGGTTGCTGTGTGTGTACTAGCAGGGACAGACTCTACTAAAACAAAAGTCCTTCTAAGGACTGGTATAGGTGTACAGTCCACAAAAGTCCTTTTACGGACTGGTATAGGTGTACTATTTTGTGTGCAGTAAATAGGGGTGTACTACACGCATAAAATACTCTAGGAAGAATAGTATAGTGCGGTTCTGCAGCTGTCTTTAGTCAGTGTAGGAAGGTTGCTGTGTTTGTACTAGCAGGGACAGACTCTACTAAAATAAAAGTCCTTCTATGGACTGGTATAGGTGTACAGTCCGCAAAAGTCCTTTTACGGACTGGTATAGGTGTACTATTTTGTGTGCAGTAAATAGGGGTGTACTACACGCATAAAATACTCTAGGAAGAATAGTATAGTGCGGTTCTGCAGCTGTCTTTAGTCAGTGTAGGAAGGTTGCTGTGTGTGTACTAGCAGGGACAGACTCTACTAAAACAAAAGTCCTTCTAAGGACTGGTATAGGTGTACAGTCCAAAAAAGTCCTTTTACGGACTGGTATAGGTGTACTATTTTGTGTGCAGTAAATAGGGGTGTACTACACGCATAAAATACTCTAGGAAGAATAGTATAGTGCATTTCTACTGTGCAGCTTCTGAGCGGTTCTGCTGCAGCTCTTTTCTCGGTTTAGGTAGAAATTGCTGCTGTGTGTCGCAGGCACAGACTAGCGACTAAAATCGCTAACCAATAAAGCTCCCCAAAAGTTCATTTTAAGGACTGGTATAGGTCTGTACTATTTGGTGTGCAGTATATAGGGGTCTAATACACGCATAAAAAACTTTCAAACATACTATATAATATATACTATATACTATGCTATATAATATATAGTGCATTTCAACTGTGCAGCATTTCTACTGTGCAGCTTCTGAGCGGTTCTGCTGCAGCTCTTTTCTCGGTTTAGGTAGAAATTGCCGCTGTGTGTCGCAGGCACAGACTAGCGACTAAAATCGCTAACCAATAAAGCTCCCCAAAAGTTCATTTTAAGGACTGGTATAGGTGTGTACTATTTGGTGTGCAGTACATAGGGGTCTAATACACGCATAAAAAACTTTCACATATAGGAAGAATAGTATAGTGCATTTCTACTGTGCAGCATTGTGACTGCTGAGAGGTTCTGCAGCAATACTACAAAGAGTGACAAACGCAATTAGAAAAAAGTATTATAACTGCTGTGATAGACCAGTGGCCCCCGAAAACGACAGTTTGAAGCGGGGTGTTATATACCTTCTTTCACATATACTGCCCTTCTCTACAGCCTTTTGTCACAGGGTCATTTAAAAAGATGACAGGCAGAGGAAGAGGTAGGCCCTTCCGCAGGGGTGGTAGCGGTAGGGCAGGAGCACCAGGCCGGAGCCAAAGTGGGAAGTTGCAGAAGGTGCGTTCGATTACGTCAAAGGATGCACCAGACTTGGTTGACTGGCTCACTCAGCCTTACTCTTCTGCACCCTCCTCATCCTCTCTATCTGCACCCTCTTCACTCTCTGCTGTGTGCACCCCCAAAGACACTACCACCAACACCACCGCCACCATATACCCTCCGCTTGAGTCACAGGAATTATTTTCCGATCCATCACAAGACTTCTCTGATGCGCAGGCATTCTTGACATTGGATCAGGAAGAGGAGGTAGCAACAACCGCCACTCAGCAGTCTGACGACAGTACCCAGATCAGCCCAAGGATGTTGGTCCCCGCTGTTGCTGCCTACTCCGAGATCTCTAATGTTAGTGGTGGGGAAGGTGACGTAGATGATGATGATGTGTCTATGGACGTCACGTGGGTGCCCACAAGAGAGGACCAGGAGGGGAGTTCAGAGGGAGAGATGGACCAGCAGATAGGGAGGAAAGGCAGGCGGAACTTACATTGCACAGGAGTGACAAACAAGACTGCTAATGTATCAGGACTCAGAGCGAGCCATCAACCATGTACGGTCACATCTGGCGCTCCCAGGACTCCGGCACATGGCTCCGCAGTGTGGGCTTTTTTTAACGTGTCCGCTGCTGACAATAGTGTTGCCATCTGCAGCCTTTGCAGTCAACGCATAAGTCGCGGTAAGCCCAACACTCACCTAGGGACGACCGCCTTAAGAAGGCACATGAACTCCCATCACCGAGCCCAGTGGGAGCAACGCCGTCAGAACCCACAAAGCCAAACTCCAGGCTCTCACCGTCCAGCCTCTTCTACTACTTCTCCTCTCTCTTCACAGTTGTCCTCCACTCCACCTTCCATCATTACATCCCCAAGTTTATCTGGAAAAAGGCAGGCTTCCGTGGGACAAATGTTCGAGTGTAAAAGAATGATGACGCCGGATAACCCTCTTGCCCAACGGTTGACCGCTGGCTTGTCAGAACTCCTAGCCCGCCAACTACTGCCATATAAACTGGTGGACTCGGAGGCCTTTCGAAAATTTGTGGCCATTGGAACACCACAATGGAAGGTCCCAGGAAGGAAATATTTCTCCCAGAAGGGCATCCCAGAGCTATATGGCCATGTTCAGCGGCAAGTGAATGTATCTCTGGCACACAGTGTCGGTGCCAAGATACATCTGACCACAGACACGTGGTCTAGCAAACACGGGCAGGGAAGGTATATTACTTTTACTGCCCACTGGGTGAACCTTCTGACGGCCGTCAAGCATGTAACCCGTGGCACCCGTGTAGATTTGGTTTTACCGCCACGGATTGCATGCAGGCCTGCCTCTTCTTCTCCTCCTCCTCCTACTCCATCCTCCCTCTCCTCCTCGGCTGACTCCTCCTCTTCCGCTGATACCGTCTCTTCCGCTGCGCCGCCCAAGATCCCCAGAACCTATTCGACATGCCAGGTGAGACATTGCCATGCTGTGCTGCGTCTGTTGTGCCTGGAAGCCAAGAGCCACACTGGCCCTGCACTCCTTTCAGCTTTGCGTTCACAGGCAGATCAGTGGCTAACACCGCTCAATTTGACAGTTGGTAAAGTGGTGTGCAACAACGGTGCCAATCTGCTGAGCGCGTTGAAACAGGGCAAAATTACACACGTGCCATGCATGGCACACGTCTTGAACTTGGTCGTGCAGCGATTCGTTGTCAAATACCCTGGGGTCCAGGACGTCTTGCGGCAGGCAAGGAAAATCTCGGCCCATTTCAGAAGATCTTACACGGCCATGGCTCGCCTTGCTGACATTCAGCGGCGACACAATCTGCCGGTCAGACGTCTTATTTGTGACTGCCCGACGCGATGGAACTCAACCTTGTATATGCTTGATAGGCTGCTCCAGCAGAAACGTGCAGTTAACGACTACCTGTACGAACTCTGCGCCAGAACAGGTTCTGGGGATCTTGGTTTTTTTTCACCGCGTCAGTGGCTGCTCATGCGCGACGCATGCAGACTTTTGCGGCCATTTGATGAGATCACCAAACTGGTCAGTCGCAGCCATGGTGCCATCAGTGACATCATACCTTATGCCTTCTTTATGGAGCGTGCATTGCGTCGTGTCATTGATCAAGCCGACGAGGAGCAGGAGCAGGAAGATGAGGAAGTCGCAATGCTGGATGAATTCCCAGGGGGGCTACTCTATCTGAGACAAGTCAACAACAGGAGTCTGAAGAGGAGTCAGAGGAGGATGGTGCCGGGGCGGATGAGGAGGAGCAAGAAGAGCATGCTTTAAACCTTTCTGGGATCCCTGCTGTTGTTGTTCGTGGATGGGGGGGGGAGATCGAGGACGACATTATCCTGGATGATGACGAGCAGGAGCCAGGCCACCACACTGCTTCCAGTTTAGTGCAAATGGGGGCCTTCATGCTCCAGTGTTTTAAGAGGGACCCCCGTATAAAAAGCATAAAGGGCAAGGACCATTACTGGGTGGCAACGTACTTGGACCCCCGGTACAAACAAAAAATGGCAGAAATGTTACCACTATCACAGAGGGCTGTCAGAATGGAGCACTTCCAGGCCTTGCTTCGAGAAATGCTGCATTCTGCTTTTGCGTGCGCTGGCAGAGGAATTTCCACTCCCAGAGGAACAGTTGTGGATACCAATCCAACAGCGCCTGCAAGAAGAGGGCGGTTTGAAGATGTCTTGGTCACTTCTGATATGAGATCATTCTTTCAGCCGACCCATCGACAGGTCTCATCCGGATCCAGCATCAGGGAACGCCTAGACCGACAGGTGTCCGACTACATCGGATTAACGGCCGATGTGGACGCTCTGAGAAGTGATGAACCCCTGGACTACTGGGTGGGCAGGCTTGACCTCTGGCCAGAGCTTGCACAATTTGCAATGGAACTGTTGGCTTGCCCCTCGTCCAGTGTCCTGTCCGAAAGGACGTTCAGTGCAGCAGGGGGGATCGTGACCGATAAGCGCACTCGCTTAGCTCACGACAGTGTTGACTACCTCACATTTATAAAAATGAATGAGGCATGGATCTCTGAGGAATTCAACACATGTGACCAGTAGACCATGTTTCATTCAAATTCCTCATGACAGGCCACAAATATCCACCACCACCTATAACAATTATTCATGGTCCTTGTCTTCTTAGGTAAATACAGCGGCATAAAAGGCCTTTTATGTCCGTTGAATGCCTAATTTTTGGGGCCTGTAGTGCCCGAAACATATTTATCCTGTGAATGCCTAATGTACCTCCAGCCACAGAATTTAAAGTTCTTTGCTGTCAGATGAATGCCTGTTGGCTAATTTTTGGGGCCTGTACTGGCCGACACTTACTTCTTTATCCAGGCTGTGAATGCCTAATTTTTCAGACTGGAATTGAAAATCAATTCCGCTAAATTGTGGAACGGATGCGGACCCATTTTACAGACGTGTGAATGGACCCTATATGTATTTGACATGTATTTACCGGCTGCTGTCAGTTCCGGCTGATTTAGGCCGAGCTATTACAATAAAACCGAGCAATATTACAAAAAACGAAATAAAAGTTATAACTGTATAAACGATTTATACAACTTATAAAAAAAAAAAAACATTTATGGCAACTTTTCCAATAGCAGGATCATCTCATGCACCCCCTTCATAGCCTGGCCTTGCGTCTCTTCCATGGCCTTCATGCGCTCCTGAATTGACAAAAAATTTCAGATAAAAAAAGAATGCTTGTCGTTGTCGATCTCAAATTTGCTTAATACTTCTGTTATGTCATTGTCCATGTTGTGGGACTATGTGTGCACAGCTAGTAATTATTTTGTGGCTGCAAATATGACCTGGAGGTTTTTAATGTTCGCCTCCCATTGAAATGAATGGGGCCCGCCGCGAACCCGTGGTTCGCGAACATTTACCCGCGTTCGCACGATCGCGTTCACGAACCATCCCGGGAGATGTTCGTCCATCCCTATTTTGCAGCACCCAGATCCAGCTTTGCCTTATGTCCGGGAGGTAGATGCATCAGAAGTGGCCATAGGGGCTGTCCTGTCTCAACGCCAAGGCCCTAAAGCATTGTTGCATCCAGTAGCTTTTTTCTCCCGAAAATTGAGCCAGACAGAAAATAATTATGATGTGGGGGGTCGGGAGTTACTGGCAATAAAAGCTGCTTTGGAAGAATGGCGGTATCTCCTTTAAGGTGCAGCTCACCCCATCATGGTATTCACAGACCATAAAAACCTCGAATACCTCAGATCCGCCAAAAGACTGATGCCCCGTACACACGATCGTTTTTCATGCCGTTAAAAATGCCATTTTAAAAAATGGCCATTAAAAATGATCGTGTGTAGGCTCCAGAGCATTTTTAACGACGTGAAAAACGGCCATTAAAAATTCCGGACATGCTCTCTTTTTTCACGTCGTTTTTCATGTCGTTTTTTTTAACGACGTGAAAAACGATAGTGTGTATGCTTTCACGACGTGAAAAAAAACGCGCATGCTCAGAATCAAGTATGAGACGGGAGCGCTCGTTCTGGTAAAACTAGCGTTCGTAATGGAGATAGCACATTCATTACACAGTAACGGACTGAAAAGCGCGAATCGTCTCTCAACAAACTTTACTAACATGAAGGGTGGCGCCATTCGAACGGAACTTCCCCTTTATAGTGCCGTCGTACGTGTTGAACGTCACTGCGCTTTGCTTGATCGTTTTTTTTAATGATAGTGTGTACGCAAGGCAGGCTTGAGAGGAAACATGAAAAAAAACGAGGAGAAAAACGTCGGTTTAAAAAATGACATTAAAAACGATCGTGTGTACGGGGCATGAGACCACGGCAAGCCAGATGGGCCTTGTTCTTTTCAAGGTTTAATTTTCATCTCACCTACCGCCCAGGGTCCAAGAATGGGAAGGCAGATGCTCTCTCACGCATGTTGCCAGAAACCCCAGAGACTGTAGTTCCTAGTACCATCTTGTCTCCTCAGAATCTCCTGTTGATTCAGCCTGATCTGAAGTCGACCCTTGAACAAGCCTCTGCTCAATGTCCTGAATCTGAGAGCTCCGCATTCAGAAGACAGGAAAGTCTCCTGTGGCACGGAAACAAGATTTTTGTCCCAGAGGGAGCCAGACTTCAGCTCCTCGAGATCTTTCACGAACACCAGCTTGCCGGCCATTTCGGGGTCCATAAGACTTCTGAGCTGATTCAGCGATCCTACTGGTGGCCTAACCTGAGGCAAGATTGCAAAGACTTTGTAAGTTCCTGTACAATCTGTGCCAGAAGTAAAGGAAGCCGCACACAAGCTTGGGGTCTGCTAAGACCATTGCCTGTCCCAGACCACCTGTGGAAGATGCTGTCCATGGATTTTATAGTGGAGTTGCCCCCCTCTGAAGGCTTTACCACTATCTTGGTGGTAGTCGAACATCTAACAAAGATGGCACACTTTCTGCCTCTATTAGGTACCCCCTCGGCCATGGATACAGCACACACCTTTATCAATGAGATCATAAGATTGCATGGTCTGCCCAACGGTATTGTCTCTGACAGAGGAGTGCAATTTACCTCAAGGTTTTGGAGGGCTCTCTGTAAAGCTTTGAACATTGAAATCTGCTTATCGTCTGCTTACCATCCTCAGAGTAATGGCCAAATGGAGAGAACAAACCAGACGCTAAAGCAGTATCTTCGCTGCTTCTCCACCTTTTCCCAAGATAACTGCTTCCCATGTGCCGAATTTGCATACAGCAATTCGGTACATTCCACCACTAATCAGTCCCCGTTTTGGGAGAACTATGGATTCCACCCGTCCTTCTTGCCCAATGCCATTCCGGAAGCAGCAGTACCTGCCGTACAAGACAGATTAACTTTTATTCAAGAAAATTTACAGGTTCTTCAAGAAACCATTCAAAAATCACAAGAAGACTATAAGAAGTATTATGACAGGAAGAAGAAAAATAATCCAATTCTGAAAGTAGGGGACAAGGTATGGCTCTCTACATTGAATCTCAAATTGTTCTGCCCTTCCCGGAAGCTGGGACAAAGGTTCATTGGTCCTTTTGCAATAAAGAAGGATCTTAATCCTTCGAATTGTCCCTGCCAAACTTTTACAAGATTCACCCAGTCTTCCACGTCTCACTTCTCAAACCAGCCATCACTGGCCCCGTTTCTGGAAGTGAAGACCCACCTCCACCTCCAATCACATTAGGTGAACAAACGGAATTTGAGGTGGAAACCATTTTGGATGGTCGAAAGAGAGGTAGACAAATCCAATACCTAGTATATGGAAGGATTACTCACTCGAGGAAAGCTCTTGGAAACCTGCAAAAAATGCTCATGCCCCTAAATTGCTATGTGAGTTCTTCAGAAAATATCCAGAGAAGCAAGCACGTCTGGGCATCCGGAGGCTGCCCCTGAGGGGGGGCACTGTCAGGGAACTATCTGCAGAAGGACTGGCAGGTCTATCAATGTTCAGCAGAATCACGGATCAACAAACACAATGCACGCACACGGGCAAGAACGGTCAGGAATCTACGTTCTCCAGTACGCATGCGCGTGTGCCAGAACGCACGCAATACGTGAGTGACTCTAGGCACCCAGTGGCCTATTTAAAGCCTGCTGCAGCAGTCAATAACTGCTGCATGATCTTCAGCCTTCCTGTGATTGTTCCTGAGTTCCTGTTTCTGCTATCTTGAATTACCGTTATCGACCCGGCTTGCCTGACCAGTCTTCTCTGTGTATGACCCTGGCTTAATCCTTGGCTTGTTCCTGTATCCTGCTCCTATCTGCTGATCCTGTGTATGACCCCTGCTTGTCCCTTGACCTGTTCCAGTGACTCTACCTCTGCTTGCTAACCTGTGTATGACTTCCGACTTGGCTCCTGACTCTGCCTCTGGTTCTCCCTGCTGCACAGCCTCATCTGGTACTTCCGAGGTACCCCCGCCTGGCAGTCTACCCTGCTCACCAGCTGATCTCCAGCATCACCCCAGCTTGTGGCAGCTGGCAACCCCTGCCTCTTTGGGTATAGCACTCCCTGTGCCACCTTTAGGGGGTGCTCTGCACTTAGTCGCAAGGGAAGCCCTCCCAGCACTTCAGTCTCTGCTAAGGTACATGACACTCACACTATGGCACTGTGACTCTGATTAGCAAAGAATAAGACCAGAATCCCAGCAACTGTGATTTATATATAGGGATGAGGTTTGGGTTCCCTGCTCCCATTTGGCTAAACAGTTGGCAGGTTGGCCTCCAAAAATGATGAGCAATCTATAATGAGGTGCATATACAGTATCTCACAAAAGTGAGTACACCCCTCACATTTTTGTAAAAATGTTATTATATCTTTTCATGTGACAACACTGAAGAAATTACACTTTACTACTTTACTACAAAGTAGTGATTGCCCAGCTTGTATAACAGTGTAAATTTGCTGTACCCTCAAAATAACTCAACACAGCCATTAATGTCTAAACCACTGGCATCAAAAGAGAGTACACCCCTAAGTGAAAATGTCCGAATTGGGCCCAAGGGTCAATATTTTGTGTAGCCACCACTGCCTTAACCTTTTTGAGCATGGAGCTCACCAGAGCTTCACAGGTTGCCACTGGAGTCCTCTTCCACTCCTCCATGATGACATCACATAGCTGGTAGATGTTAAAGACCTTACGCTCCTCCACCTTCAATTTGAGGATGCCCCACAGATGCTCAATAGGGTTTAGGTCTGGAGACATGCTTGGCCAGTCCATCACCTTTACTCTCAGCTACTTTAGCAAGGCAGTGGTCGACTTGGAGGTGTGTTTGGGGTCGTCATCATGTTGGAATATTGCTCTGCAGCCCAGTCTCCGAATGCAGGGGATCATGCTCTGCTTCAGTATGTCACAGTACATGTTGGCATTCATGGTTCCCTCAATGAACTGTAGCTCCCCAGTGCTGACAGCACTCATACAGCCCCAGACAGTGACACTCCCACCACCATTCTTAACTATAGGTAAGACACACTTGTCTTTGTACTCCTCACCTGGTTGCTGCCACACACTTGACACCATCTGAGCCAAATACATTTATCTTGGTCTCATCAGACCTCAGGACATGGTTCCAGTAATCCATGTCCATGTCCAGTCTGCTTGTCTTCAGCAAACTGCGGGCTTGCTTGTGCATCATTTGCAGCCAGGCAGACAAATTTGATGCAAAGTGCAGCGTATGGTCTGAGCACTGACAGGATGACCCCCCCCCCCCCACCCCTTCAACCTCTGCAGAAATGCTAGCAGCATTCATATGTCTATTTCCCAAAGATAACCTCTGGATATGACACAGAGGACGTGCACTCAACTGCTTTGGTCGACCATGGCGAGGCCTGTCCTGTTAAAAAGCTGTATGGTCTTGTCCACCGTACTGCAGCTCAGTTTAAGGGTCTTGGCAATCTTCTTATAGCCTAGGCCATCTTTATGTAGAGCAACAATTCTTTTTTTCAGATCCTCAGAGGGTTCTTTGCCATGAGGTGCCATGTTGAACTTCCAGTGACCAGTATGAGAGAGTGAGAGCGATAACACCAAATTTAACACACCTGCTCCTAATTCACACCTGAGACCTTGTAACACTAATGAGTCACATGACACCGGGGAGGGAAAATGGCTAATTGGGCCCAATTTGGACATTTTCACTTAGGGGTGTACTCACTTTTGTTGCCAGCGATTTTAGACATTAATGGCTGAGTGTTGAGTTATTTTGAGGGAACAGCAAATTTACACTGTTATACAAGCTGTACACTCACTACTTTACTTTGTAGTAAAGTGTAATTTCTTCAGTGTTGTCACATGAAAAGATATAATGAAATATTTGCAAAAATGTGAGGGGTGTTCTCACTTTTGTGAGATACTGTATATTGTTGGTTTGTGTTGAATATTTTGGGGAAAGATGACATATCTGCATAAGAAAATATTAAGTTGTTTTTCCGTTTTTCTTTTTTTCCATTTTGGCATTAGCATATGCTTCTTATATTATTGCCTGGCTTCCCATGACTTTTGTTTAAGGCAAGGTTCGCAAAGATTCAAGCAAGCCTTGCTCATCCCTAAATATGAATTGCATGACTCTTCAAAGATGCAAAATAAAGATTCATGAATTGCCAGATTTGCACTTTTCTTTTATCACAATTACTAGTTTGCATGATAAGCAGGAATACACCTTCCACGTTCATACAGTTTTTTATGTTTCAGTTTATTGCAGCTCTGTTACAGTACATGTGACCAACAAAACCCAAGGACTCTTTAAATACTATTTATGCTTTGTTGTGTAGCTATGGATACTAGGATATTCAGAGAAAAAATTACTGTGTTGGCTCTTAGCATGCTTTTGCAAATACCTGATTGACATTAAATAGACTACATATATGTGAAAATATTGCAAATAGCTTTGAGACTATAGTTGTAATACTAAAGCTGGGGCTTATGACATGTTTATTAAACCATTATTTGTCATACTGGCAATCATCAGTATTCTATACAAAAAAGATAGATATTTTGAATAAAGCTGTTTACTCAGTAAAGTAGTATGATCTGTTCTGAGTCCTGGAGCCCTGAAACTTTATAGAGCTTTGGTAAAGATAAAGTCCCTATTCCTAGGTGTACATCTTATCTGGTAGCCTGGCCTCATTACTAACTCCAGCAGTCAATAGGCCTTTCTATATATATATATATATATATATATATATATATATATATATATATAAATACACAGTATATACACATGTATACAGTATATGAGCTGACTTGCTCAGTGCTCTCTGCTGTGGAGCCTATTGCTGGGTGAAAAGGCTGAGGGCTAAGAGAGATAAAAAAAAAGGTAATAGTGCTGCCTGTTTGCCATTAAAAATTAATTAGAGGGCACCATATTAGTCAGGGATTGACCTGAGTTTATTTAGTGGCTTAGACAGGCAGATGTATTGTTTGTTTTCTTCTTTCTTGCTGACTTGTTGTACAAAGCCCTCCTGCATTGAAAATGTGCTGCCTTGCTGGATAAAAGTGCAGGACAACCTGCTTGGATGTTCCTGGGTGTCCCTATCTCATGTATAGTTTACTACTGCCAAAACCATTTGATCCTGTCACCATTACTATTTACGGTATGTATATATACACACCAATCAGCAATAACTTTATGACCACTGAGAGGTAAAGTGATTAGCATTGATTATCTCGTTACAATGGCATCTGAAAATGGGTGGGACATATTAGGCTGCAAGTGAACATCTTATCCCCGAAGTCAAAAGTGTTGAAAGCAGAAAAAATGAGCAAGCATAAGGATTTGAGCGACTTTAACAAGGGCTAAATTGGAATAGATAGACAACTGGGTCAGGGAAACCCCAAATTTGCAGCTTTTGTGTGTTGTTCCAGGTCTTTAGTGGTCAAGACCTACTGAAAGTGGCCCAAGAAAGGAAAAATGGTGAACCAATGAAAGGGTCATAGGCAGCCAAGGCTCCTTGATGTACATGGGGAAGTGAAGGCTGGCCTGTGTAGTCAGATCCGATAGACAGCTATTGTAGCTCAAATTCCCAGAAAGCTAATTTTGGTTCTGATAGAAAGATGTCAAAACACACAGTGCATCGCAGATTGTTGTGTATGGGGCTGCATAGCACAGACCAGTAAGGGTGCCCATGCTGACCCGTGTCCACAGCCAAAAGCACCTACAATGGGAATGCACATCAAAATTGGACCACAGAGCAATGGAAAGGGGTGGCCTAGTCTGATGAATGATGTCGTCCTTTACTAGCCGGATAATGTGCGCTGCCACACTTCTTTTGAGGAGCACAACGAGTTCAAGGTGTTGACTTGGCCTCCAAATTCTCAAGATCTCAGTCTAATCAAGCATCTGTGGCATGTGCTGGAAAAGCAAGTCCAATCTATGAAGGTCCCACCTTGCAACTTACATAACTTAAAGGATCTGCTTTTGATAGCTTGGTGCCAGATATCACAGCATACCTTCAGAGGTCCAGTGGAGTCTATGCATCAACGAGTAAGGACTGTCTTGGCAGAAAAAGGGAAACCTACTCAATATTAGGTGGGTGGTCATAAAGTTATGGCTTATTGGTGAATATCCATCCTGAAGTAGAAGATAGGCTGTGTTCTCCACCTAACATGAAGTACAAACCTCAAGGTATTCACAGCAATAAATTTGTGCTTTGGTAAGTCGGTCCTGTGAAGGGATGACCTGAGTCTCCAGCAGATAATCACAGCAATTTATCCAGAGGTGATGATGTTGCTTGGATAAATTCAAAATGTTTAAGGCTCTGTTCAGACCTTTGCGACCTGAGTCTTGTGTGTAGGTAGCTCATTAATTTGAATAGGCTCCCCTACCTGTAGAAACATGGGGAAAAAAGTCCTGGACTCTTTTAGTTTTCTGTGCATGAAAACATGGGTGGGCAGCACCTGTGAGTCTGCTTAAAATTAGCACCTTTCTATTGCATGTCGGGAACGCACGTGACTGTGTGCATGTTCTCAACACACGATAATGTGAAGCTAGCCTAACTGTAGATGGTGCAAAAAAAAATTTTCAAAAGTTTATTAGTGCTCTGACATTCCTGCTACATCGTACAAAAAATTGGTAATACGTAATTTGCTTAATGCTGCCAAGCACTGCATCGCTTTGCGATGGAAGGAATCTGATCCTCCGTCTATCCAACTGTGGCTTAGAAGAGTAGAAGACATTAATAGAATGGAAGACCAAGTCCTATCTGCGCAAAACAAACACAAACGTTACAAAAAAACCTGGCTGTCCTAGAACATGTTTATATACTCAGACGAGGGCAGATCCCTAGATGACAGTAGGGATGAGCTCAGTGTTCGAGTCAAACATACGTTCGTCTCGAACATCGGCTGTTCGATCGTTCGACGAAGATCGAACTATTTGGGCCGTTCGTGCCAAATTTGAGTGACGCGAACGGCCCACAATACACTGCGCCATCGCAGTGCAATCCCGGCGCTGTGATTGGCCAAGCATGCACTGTGACCCTGCATGCTTGGCCAATCACAGCGCCGGCAGCTAGGAGAGCCATAATTGGCCACAGGCAGCTTGCCTGTGGCCAATTATAGCTCAGGGGGTTTAGCACACGCCCCACACTATAAAAGGCCGCCAGCGCGGCGGCCTTGTGTAGTGTGTTCCAGTGCAGGGAAAGAGAAGGATAGGCAGGGACAGTGTCATTGTGCTATTCTTTGTGCTATTCTTGTGTGTAGGGAGAGAGAAGGATAGGCAGGGAGAGTGTCAGTGTCATATTCTTTGCTAAACCTTGTGTGCAGGGAGAGAGAAGGATAGGCAGGGGACAGTGTCAGTGACATATTCTTTGCTAAACCTTGTGTGCAGGGAGAGAGAAGGATAGGCAGGGAGAGTGTCAGTGTCATATTCCTTGCTAAACCTTGTGTGCAGGGAGAGAGAAGGATAGGCAGGGGACAGTGTCAGTGTCATATTCTTTGCTAAACCTTGTGTGCAGGGAGAGAGAAGGATAGGCAGGGAGAGTGTCAGTGTCATATTCTTTGATAAACCTTGTGTGCAGGGAGAGAGACGGATAGGCAGGGGACAGTGTCAGTGTAATTGTTGCTAAGCCTCCTGCACAGTATACACCTGAAGCTATCCCTTATTGCTGTGTTTTCCTGGTGTGTTACACTAACAGGCATTTGCAGCACTTACAGCGGGCGGAGTGTGCCTCCTGCACATTATACACCTGAAGCTAGCCTGTATTGCTGTGTTTTCCTGGTGTGTTACACTAACAGGCATTTGCAGCACTTACAGCGGGCGGAGTGTGCTTCCTGCTTAATATACACCTGAAGCTAGCCCGTATTGCTGTGTTTTCCTGGTGTGTTACACTAACAGGCATTTGCAGCACTTACAGCGGGCGGAGTGTGCTTCCTGCTAAATATACACCTGAAGCTAGCCCGTATTGCTGTGTTTTCCTGGTGTGTTACACTAACAGGCATTTACAGCACTTACAGCGGGCGGAGTGTGCTTCCTGCTAAATATACACCTGAAGCTAGCCCGTATTGCTGTGTTTTCCTGGTGTGTTACACTAACAGGCATTTGCAGCACTTACAGCGGGCGGAGTGTGCTTCCTGCTAAATATACACCTGAAGCTAGCCCGTATTGTTGTGTTTTCCTGGTGTGTTACACTAACAGGCATTTGCAGCACTTACAGCGGGCGGAGTGTGCTTCCTGCTAAATATACACCTGAAGCTAGCCCGTATTGCTGTGTTTTCCTGGTGTGTTACACTAACAGGCATTTGCAGCACTTACAGCGGGCGGAGTGTGCTTCCTGCTAAATATACACCTGAAGCTAGCCCGTATTGCTGTGTTTTCCTGGTGTGTTACACTAACAGGCATTTGCAGCACTTACAGCGGGCGGAGTGTGCTTCCTGCTAAATATACACCTGAAGCTAGCCCGTATTGTTGTGTTTTCCTGGTGTGTTACACTAACAGGCATTTGCAGCACTTACAGCGGGCGGAGTGTGCTTCCTGCTAAATATACACCTGAAGCTAGCCCGTATTGCTGTGTTTTCCTGGTTTGTTACACTACATAGTTACATAGTTACATAGTTAGTCAGGTTGAAAAAAGATAAAGTCCATCCAGTTCAACCATAAAAAAAAAAAAAATAAAAAAAAAATATCGTACAATCCCATATACCCAATTCTATACCCACAGTTGATCCAGAGGAAGGCAAAAAACCTCAGCAGAGCATGATCCAATTTGCTACAGCAGGGGAAAAAAATTCCTTCCTGATCCCCCGAGAGGCAATCAGATTTACCCTGGATCAACTTTACCTATAACTGTTAGTACTCAGTTATATTATGTACATTTAGGAAAGTATCCAGGCCTTTCTTAAAGGAATCTACTAAGCTGGCCAGAACCACCTCTGCAGGGAGTCTGTTCCACATTTTCAGAGCTCTTACTGTGAAGAAACCTTTCCGTATTTGGAGATGAAATCTTTTTTCTACTAGACGTAAAGAGTGCCCCCTTGTTCTCTGTGTTGACCGTAAAGTGAATAACTCATCACCATTTCACTATATGGACCCCTTATATATTTGTACATGTTAATCATATCCCCCCTTATTCTCCTCTTCTCAAGAGTGAATAAATTCAGTTCCTCTAATCTTTCTTCATAGCTGAGCTCCTCCATGCATCTTATCAGTTTGGTTGCCCTTCTCTGCACTTTCTCCAGTTCCCCGATATGCTTTTTGAGAACTGGTGCCCAAAACTGAACTGCATATTCCAGATGAGGTCTTACTAATGATTTTTACAGGGGCGAAAGTGTGTCTCTCTCTCTGGAGTCCATACCTCTCTTAATACAAGAAAGGACTTTGCTCGCTTTGGAAACCACCGCTTGGCATTGCATGCCATTATTGAGCTTATGATCTACCAAAACCCCCAGATCCTTCTCCACTACGGATCCCCCCAGTTGTATTCCCCCTAGTATGTATGATGCATTCATATTCTTAGCCCCCAAGTGCATAACTTTACATTTATCAACATTAAACCTCATCTGCCACATAGTCGCCCAATTAGACAGAGCATCGAGGTCGGCTTGTAATTTGGAGACATCTTGTAAGGACGTTATTCCACTGCATAGCTTGGTGTCATCTGCAAAGACAGAAATGTTACTTTTGATCTCAGACCCAATATAATTTATAAAGATATTAAAAAGGCTAACAGGCATTAGCAGCACTTACAGCGGGCGGAGTGTGCTTCCTGCTAAATATACACCTGAAGCTAGCCTGTATTGCTGTGTTTTCCTGGTGTGTTACACTAACAGGCATTTGCAGCACTTATGCCGCGTACACACGATCATTTTTCCCGTCGGGAAAAATGTCATTTCTTTTTTTCGCCGAGAAAAACGATCGTCTGTGGGCTTTATGCCGTTTTTCTCGTTGAGAAAAACGGCAGGAAAAACGACGAGAAAAATTAGAACATGTTCTAAATTTTCTCATCGTTTTTTCCATAATATTTTTCCGCGGCAGTTTTCCCATAGGGAGACACTGCCGCGGAGCCCACAGATGGTCGTTTTTCTTGACAAAGAAAAAAATGACGGGAAAAACGGTCGAGTGTGGGGGAAAATGCCGTTCCCTCGTTTTTCATTTTTTTTCATGTCGTGATTCACGGCGGTGTTTTCACCGCCGTGAATCACGATCGTGTGTACGCGGCATTACAGTGGGCGGAGTGTGCCTCCTGCACATTATACACCTGAAGCTAGCCCGTATTGCTGTGTTTTCCTGGTGTGTTACACTAACAGGCATTTGCAGCACTTACAGCGGGCGGAGTGTGCCTCCTGCACATTATACAACTGAAGCTAGCCCGTATTGCTGTGTTTTCCTGGTGTGTTACACTAACAGGCATTTGCAGCACTTACAGCGGGCGGAGTGTGCTTCCTGCAAAATATACACCTGAAGCTAGCCCTTATTGCTGTGTTTTCCTGGTGTGTTACACTAACAAGCATTTGCAGCACTTACAGCGGGCGGAGTGTGCCTCCTGCACATTATACACCTGAAGCTAGCCCTTATTGCTCAAGCTTTTTTTCTTTTGTGTTACACTAACAGGCATTTGCAGCACTTACAGCGGGTGGAGTGTGCTTCCTGCAAAATAAACACCTGAAGCTATCCCTTATTGCTGTTTTTTCCTGTTGTGTAACACAGGCAGTCATCTGCAGCACTTACAGCGGGCGTTGTGTGCTTCCTGCAAAATATACACCTGAAGCTACCCCTTATTGCTGGTTTTCCCATCTCCCATCTCCCTGCAGGCCATTGCTATGTCTGGAAGGCCAACAAAGAGAGGCAGACAGTCACGAGGCAATAAAAGAGGGCAAGCAGGCTCTGTGTCTGGGGGCAACAGTGCTGGTCGTGGACGCGGTGCATTGTCATCAGCACATGGCCATGGGACACGCTTGTCCTTCTTTTCGGCAGCTGGACGTGTTGAGCCGCATCATGCCGAAGACTTGGTAGAGTGGATGACAAAGCCCTCCTCATCCTCCTCATCCTCTCTCAACCAGGCTCAGGGTACTGGCAAAGCAGCTGCCAAAGCGTCCTCTTCCCTGGTATCAATGTCATCATCAGTCACTCCTTCCCTAGACCCACCATGTCATCCTGAGGAGTCCCCCGAACTGTTTGAGCACAGTGTTGGGTACATGCTCCAGGAGGATGCCCAGCGTTTCGAAGGGTCTGATGATGATACCCAGCTAGAGGAAGGCAGTAGCGTGAGAGCAGAGAGAGGGGATGCTCAAGAAGGACACCAATCTGGCAGTCATGTTCCAGCAGCTGCAGCATACTGCCAGATTGGCTCCAGTGATGAGGAGGGAGGTCACTGACTCAACGTGGGTGCCTAATAGGAGAGAGGAGGAGGATGAGTAGGAGGCACATCTCCAACGAGGCAGGATTCCCTCGGGGGGCCAGCGTAAGGGCAGCACACGGACTGAATCACACCGCAGAGCTCCGCCTGTGCAGGGCGCTGCCTCTACCCGTTATTCAAAAAGTTCTTTGGTGTGGGCCTTTTTTGAGTCGAGTGCATCAGATCGCACAGCTACTGTTTGCAACATATGTCTCAAGCTTATATCGCGTGGCCAAAACATCAGCCGCTTGAGCACCACATGCTTGACCAGACATATGTTGACCTGCCATGCAGCTTGTTGGCAAGCCTACCTTAAAGACCCACACCAAAGAACAAAGCGGACCTCTCCTTGCACCGCATCAGCTGGGATCTCCAACCCCACTATACCTTCAGTCCTCTCTGAAACCTGCACTTGGAGGAATGAAGGTGTAGAATTATGTGTGTCACAGCCAAGTACTTGCGGGCACTCTGCTAGCAGTACACCAACGTCCAATTCTAGCAGGCAAATTTCCCAGCCCCAGCTGCTGAACCGTCGAAAGAAGTTCACTCCCAGCCATCCACATGCCCAGCGGTTGAATGCTAGCTTGGCTAAATTGCTAGCGCTTCAACTGCTGCCTTTTCAGTTGGTAGACTCGGCCCCCTTCCGTGAGTTTGTGCAATGTGCGGTTCCTCAGTGGCAGGTTCCCAAATGCCACTTTTTCTCACGGCTCTCTACCGGCATGTGGAAGGCAATGTCTTGGCTTCGCTGGACAGGGCGGTCAGTGGTAAGGTGCATATTACCGCTGACTCATGGTCCAGCAGGCATGGACAGGGACGTTACCTTTCTTTCACGGCCCATTGGGTCACTCTTTTGGCAGCTGGGAAGGATTCAGGACAAGGTGCAGTAGTGTTGGAGGTTGTTCCGCCGCCACGCCTCCAAAATGCTACTACTGGTTGTGACACACCTCTCTCCTCCACCCCCTCCTCTTCTTCTTCCTCCATGGCCTCTTCCTGTGCTTTGTCCTCGGAACCAGCAGGGCTCCGTAGGCGTTCAAGGGGCTACGCAAGTACGCAGGAAAAAAGATGCCATGCCGTGCTTGCGCTGGTGTGTTTGGGGGACAGGAGCCACACTGGGGCAGAGGTTCTGTCTGCTCTGCAGGGGCAGGCCGAGAGGTGGTTGATGCCACGCCAGCTTAAGCCAGGAATGGTGGTTTGCGACAATGGCACCAACCTCCTCTCTGCCCTCCAACAGGAACAACTAACCCATGTGCCCTGTGTGGCTCACGTCCTTAACCTGGTGGTGCAGCAGTTCTTGGGCAGGTACCCGGGCTTACAGGATGTCCTGAGGCAGGCCAGGAAAGTCTGTGTGCATTTCTGCAGATCTTATAATGCCAGTGCTCGCCTGGCTGAGCTGCAAAAGGAGTTGAACCTGCCCAAGAACCGCCTTATATGTGACATGCCCACCAGGTGGAACTCAACGTTGGCCATGCTGCAGCGGCTGCACACGCAGCAGAGGGCCATCAATGAGTACCTGTGCGACTACGGCACCAGGACAGGGTCAGGGGAGCTCGGGTTTTTTTCACCACGCCAGTGGGGCATAATCAGGAATGCATGCACTGTCCTGGCACCATTTGAGGAGGCCACGAGGATGGTGAGCAGTGACAGTGCATGCATCAGTGACACTGTACCTCTTGTCCACCTGTTGGAACATACGCTGCGTGGAATAATGGACAGGGCACTTGAGGCAGAACAGAGGCAGGAAGAGGAGGACTTCCTTGCCTCTCAAGGCCCCCTTTACCTAGACAGTGTTCCTTCTGTCCCACCCATCGCACAGGAAGAGGAGGAGGAGGAGGATTGTGTCAGCATGGAGGTGGAGCCTGGCACTCAGCATCATCAGCAGCAGTCTTTTAGGGATGATTTACAGTCCCAAGAAACCCGTGGACTTGTACGTGGCTGGGAGGAGGTGGCTGCGGATCATGTCGTCCTTAGTGACCCAGAGGACTCCGGACCGAATGCCTCAGCTAACCTACGCTGCATGGCCTCCCTGATCCTGCAAAGTCTGCGGAAGGATCCTCGTATTCTTCGGATCAAGGAGAGGGACCATTACTGGCTGGCCACTCTCCTTGATCCACGGTACAAGGGTAAGGTTGCGGACCTTATCTTACCGTCGCAGAGGGAGCAGAGGATGAGACAACTCCGGGAGGCCTTGCAGAAAGGTCTGTGCAACGCGTTCCCAGAGACTGGGAGGTTACAAACTCCTGGTCCTGGACAACGAGTTGCTGAGGCTTCGGTCAGTCAAAGAAGGAGCGGTGGGGAAGGTGGCCTTCGGACCGATGCGTTCAGACAATTCTTTAGCCTGCAGCCCCAAGGTATGATCGGTTCCAGCAACCATCGCCAGCGTCTGATATACATGGTGCAGGAATACCTAGGGGCAAGGTCAGACTTGGACACCTTCCCCACCAAAAATCCTCTGGCTTACTGGGTCTTGAGGATGGATCACTGGCCAGAGCTTGCACAGTATGCAATTGAGCTACTGGCCTGTCCTGCATCCAGCGTTCTTTCAGAACGCACATTCAGTGCTGCTGGAGGATTTGTCACGGATCACAGGGTGTGCCTGTCCACCGACTGGGTTGATCGGATGACCTTCATAAACATGAACCAGTCTTGGATCACCACCAGCTACCAAACACCTGAAGCTGATATAACAGACTAATTTATTTTCAAATGTCACATCCCTTCAAGACTGATGCTGATGCTGAGTGACTGTCTTGTTATTTTGACTGACTATCCTCCTCCTCCTCAATGATCCAATTGACGATGATAGCTTGGAAGAACATTTTTGTTTCTGGGTGCCGCCACCAGTGGCTAAGGCCCAATTTTTCAGCCCCTGTTTAACAGGGGCATGTAATTACAATTTTTTATGCAATGCTTTGCAGCAGGGCTCATTCCTGCAGTCCAACTAGAGTATCTGGGAGAGGTTGCAGTGTCGTGGCACCAGCACCAGTGCCTAAGGCCCAATTTTTCAGCCCCTGTTTAACAGGGGCATGTAATTACAATTTTTTATGCAATGCTTTGCAGCAGGGCTCATTCCTGCACTCCAACTATACTATCTGGGAGAGGTTGCAGTGTCGTGGGACCAGCACCAGTGCCTAAGGCCCAATTTTTCAACCCCTGTTTAACATGGGCTGGGGTAGGGTGGGGCGATGGGGTTTAGCTATGCCATTTTTCTCAAAGATTTTCATCCATATTACCGGGACCAGACATTACATTAAAGCCGCAAGCAGTTTTAAATGGCTTTTTTTTCCTTTAGAAATGTCATTTTGTGCAGGGACAGTTCTAAACACGGGAAACATGTGTCACTTCACAGGCATACTTTAGACACCCCCCAGGTACGATATTTAAAGGAATATTTCACTTTTTTTTCACTATAAGCATCATTAACCACTTCCATACAGGGCACTTATACAGCTTCCTGCCCAGACCAATTTTCAGCTTTCGGCGCTGTTGCACTTTGAATGACAATTGCGCGTTTGTGCTACACTGTACCCAAACTAAATTTTTATAATTTTGTTCCCACACATAGATCTTTCTTTTGGTGGTAGTTGATCACCTCTGCGATTTTTATTTTCTGCTAAAAAATGTAAAAAAGACAGAAAATTTTGAAAAAAAAACATATTTTTTTTGTTTCAGTTACAAAACTTTGTAAATTAGTAAGTTTTCTCCTTCACTGATGGGCACTGATGGGGCTGCACTGACGGGCACTGATAAGGCGGCACTGATGGACACCAATGAGGCGGCGCGGATGGGCACCGATAGGCAGCGCGGATGGGCACCGATAGGCAGCGCGGTTGGGCACCGATAGGCAGCGCGGATGGGCACCGGTAAGCGGCACGAATGGGCACAGATAGGCAGCACGAATGGGCACAGATAGGCGGCACGAATGGGCACAGATGTGCACAGATAAGCGGCACGGATGGGCACCGATAGGCGGCACGGATGGGCACCGATAGGCGGCACGGATGGGCACTGATAGGTGGCATGGATGGGCACTGATAGGTGGCACTGTAATGTGTTAATGGATGCCAATCAGTGCCAAACAATAATGCCTGCCAATCAGTGATGCCCATTGTGGGCACTGATTGGCATCCATTAGGGGCACTAATTGGCATCCATTAGGGGGCACTGATTTCAATCCCTGGTGGTCTATGGAGGCATACCTTGTAATGGACATCCCTGGTGGTCCAGTGGCATCCCTGGTGGTCCAGTGTGGGCATCCTTGGGGGGGGCTGTGCTGATAATTGATCAGCACAAACCCCCCCTGTCAGAGGAGCAGCCGATCGGCTCTCCTCTACTCGCGTCTGACAGACGCGAGTGAGGAAAAGCCGATTACCGGCTTTTCCTGTTTACATGTGATCAGCCGTGATTGGACACGGCTGATCACGTGGTAAAGAGTCTCCGTCGGAGACTCTTTACCTAGATCGGAGTTGCGGGGTGTCAGACTGACACCCTGCAACAACGATCGCCGCGATGCGCGCCCCCGGGGGCGCGCAGCGGCTTAAAATCCTGAGGACGTCATATGACGTCCAGTCAGGATTTTAAAACCACTTTGCCGCCGTCAATCCGCTATAGGGCTGGCGGCAAGTGGTTAAAATCACTGCTCCCAAAAAAATTGCAGTTTTTAAAACTTTTTTTTGCACTGATACATGTACCCTGGGGCAGGACCCGGGTCCCCAAACCCTTTTTAGGACAAAAACTTGCATATTAGCCTTCATAATTAGCACTTTTGATTTTGAACGTTCGAGTCCCATAGACTTTAAAAAGTGTTCTAAAGTTCACGCAAACTTTCGGTCCGTTCGCAGGTTCTGGTGCGAACCCAACCGGGGGGTGTTCAGCTCATCCCTACTGGTAATAATGCTCTTGGTACGATATTTAAAGGAATATTTGACTTATTTTTTTTCACTTTATGCATCATTAAAATTACTGCTCCCGAAAAACGGCCGTTTTTAAAACTTATTTTTGCATTGATGCATGTCCCCTGGTGCAGAACCCGGGTTCCCAAACCCTTTTTAGGACAATAACATGCATATTAGTCGTTATAATTAGCACTTTAGATTTCGAACGTTCGCATCCATTGTATTTAATAGGGTTCTAACGTTCGTGCGAACTTTCGGTCCGTTCGCGGGTTCTGGTGCGAACCGAACCCGGGGGTGTTTGGCTCATCCCTACTTGACAGGACCACCCAACCAACTTAAACACTCCACCTCGGCCAGCGAGGTGGTTTATTACTCCCCACCTCTACCCCCCTTTTTTTTCCTGTCCATTGGTGCTTACCCCTTCACTTCTCTTCCCCCACCTTTCTGATTTCTCTCCCTCTTTTTAGCCTCCCCTTTTTCTTTTTCCTATCTACTCTAATAAAAACCTAGGTACCAGATCTTGAGCACATATTAGTAGTCCTTCCCCTACTTTCATGCTGGTACTAGTTATCTTCATATATTATCTGTTTTGCACTTTTGTAGCTATAATGCACCTATCTATCTTGACTACTCGTTTGCTGTCCAGACTGTGATGTGATTTGATAGTTACCTCTTGTGCCCTATGTAGCGCCCTCACCTCTCCCCCTACCTGCCCTTTTGTATGTGTTTTCGGCTCCTCGCAGGGAGGGGAGAGGCACACCGCACCACAAGTCCGTACCCCCCTGAGTAAGGAGGTTGAGCGGTGTTACTTTTCGGGCCTGCCTGCGGCTGGAGTTGAATCCTCCCGAGGATGATTCTCACCTCTACCTTAGATAGATGCAAGTCCTTATGTTTCCCCAGGAATATAACTGTCCACACCAACTGAAAGTCCAACTTCTATATTTATTTCACACGGATAATAAATATGCCTCTTTGAAAGCAGACGTGTTGGGACAAGACACAGGACAGCTTAGGTGGGAGGAGGTCCAGGCACAAACTTGAATCAGGTTATTTTCTGTTTAGATTTCACAAACAGTTATGGCGCACGATCTCTGCCACAGACCGTGAGGTTGGTCCCTGCCACAGACCAGGTGAATAGAAGTCACTGCCACTGACTTTAGGCGAGTAGGGTCACTGCCACTGACCTGGTGAACTTCCTTCTTAAAGTATTTGGCCCATGTCAAGGAGAAAAACATCCCTCCGGAGAGTTACCAGAGGCCCTCACCGTCACCACGACTCTGGGCCCCGTTGCTGGGCCCCGGGCCTTCAAAATAGTACCTCACCCCAGACTGAAGGTGTCTGGGATGGAACAAGAGCTCCACCTCCGGGCCTAAGGCACCCGGAGACGACCCTCCTCACGCCCAGGCCGAAGGTGCCTGGGCGTGGACAAAGACGAACCCCTATGGAAGATGACCGCCCCTTTTTATACCCTCTCCCGACAGGCACAGCAGGTTCCCCCCGCCCCACCGCACTGCTGCCGAAAGGGGACAAGAAAAGGCGCAACCCTGTATTGCGGTTCAACCCGGACCCAGGGCGACAGCGCCACCTGTAGGTCCCAGGGAACTACACACCAATACCAACTCCCATGGCACACAAATGGTCCCTTAACCCTAACAATAGTGTGTCTGAGCCCAACTACCCCTCACACACTCCCCTAAATTGTACACCCGGCTACACATTCCCCCCACCAAATAGACACTGGTCCCCAGTGTCTGGAGTAAACCTATGCCTCTCAGACTTGAGTCAGCATAAGCCCAATCCAGAGACTAACTAAAAAACAAGGGCAATTTAAAAAACTGTCAGTTTGTGCCGGAACCTAACATGGGGAAAGGGGGTGAAAAACATAGAGGGAAAAAGAGAAATCACACATGTGCACATTAAAACATTAAATGTCACATAAAACTTTTTTTTTTCATGAAAAATTTACATTTCCCTTTCGCCTGCATTAACTAAGATCCACCCCATTCTCAGTAATCTTCCTTGGCGTCCGCCTGCAGAGGAAGAAAAAAAAACATACACAACAAACAACATTTTGTTACAATGAAGAGATTCTCCCCTAGGGGAAAATCCCTTCCTTCAAAAGTAAACTGCATCACATCATCAGTAAGGCAATAGTTACGTAACACCGCCACCTAGTGGTAGTGCCAACGTCAGAACACTCATCCCAAAATAACATTTTCTTATTTTCTGTAGGGTAAAACTTCCTTTTCTTCTGTACTGTGGCCCTGAACTATCTACTCCCAAAGTCCTTGTATCTTTGTGGTAGGGGCGGAGAGGGGAGGAAAAGAACAACAGCTCCCGCTTCTCCAAAGAGTAGAGTACCCTTTTGTAACGGGAGGGCCCGGGGAACCCAGAAGCTCTTAGAAAGTATGAGATACCCTTGCTTCAGCTTCCCCAATGCCTCTTATGTGTAAACCACCCTGTGTCTCACTTGGGGCACAGGGTGAATGAGAACCCCACCATGATCTGGGATAGCCATATCCCATACTGTATATACATGGCATATATGGGGTATATACTGTGTGTGGGCTGTTATGTAATACTTGCTGTGATGGGGTGTGATTATATTCTATTGTCTTTTGTGGCGTGTTTGAGTTAAGCCTGTAATTATAGGGATTGCATTCTATTGTCTATCGTGAATAGTGATAATTAAGTCTGTAAGTATAGTTATTGGACTCTAGCAGACCGTCTGGCTGGGGGAACACAAAAAGGTCATGCATAATCATTTAAACTAGCAAGGGATTAGCTAACTTGTTGTCTAAGAGATGTGTATTGGAAGACAGAAAGTTTATGTGTCTGAGTCAGCAGCTGTAGCTAATTGGCTCATGTAAATTGGGTCTGGTCAGAGGGGTATTATGGGAGGAGGTTCAGAAGCTTCTCTCTGTGTGTATAAAAGTTGTATTATTTTTGCAATAAAGTGTCAGTCTATTCTGGAAAGATACAGAGCTTTGTCTCGTTCTTTGGAAGGATTAATCCTATGGGAAGTGGTCGCCTGACTGTGGAGGATCGGTAGCGAATGTGTGTCCAGGAGAGGGAAGGTCTTAGACGGAGTTAACCCCTTTCATATTTGGGCGGCCGTTACATTGGTTGGCAGCGGTGGGATTTTCCCTCCAGTTCCTGGGACACTCCAAACCACCACAGTGAATAACCAGCTATGCAGCCTGCAGGAAAGCCACGCTGAAAGACCTACTTGAGAGCCGTGGAGGGACCAGTGGGACAAAGAACAAGGCCACCTTGATCAGGGAGCTAGCCGAGATGGATCAGAGGGATGGTGATGCAGGACCCCGGTCAGTTGAAGATTTGTTTCAGCAACGAGTTCGACAGCGCTTGGCATTATATGGTGCTAACCCATCAGACACCGCCATACAGAATGCCATTAAAGGCATCCAGCTGCAGGATGCGCGACAAAAGAGAGAATTAGAGCGACAAAAGAAAGAACTAGAGCGACAACATGAGCTGAGAATGGCAGAAATACGGCAATCGGAGATCGCCTACAGACAGCTGCTAGAATCTGCTCAGCAGCAGGGTGGTGCTACCTTTGCCTGGGACTATCAGGAAATACCAGTGGACAACTCAGAAATCCTGGCTGAAGAATCGGCAGTGGAAAATCTGAAGATTGCCATCCCTAAAGCCGAAGTGGATGATATGGAGTTCCAGGGAGCTACCCTGGCTGAAGAATCGGCAGTGTAAAATCTGAAGATTGCCATCCCTAAAGCCGAAGTGGATGATATGGCGTTCCAGGGAGCTAGGGCAGTTGGCTTATCTCCCCAGCCACAGATTACAGAAGGTATGGACTACAGAAGAGCTGGCAACAGAGCAGAGTGCCGTGGGCCTCTGCTCTCAACTAACAGAAGAGGGAGTTCCTGTGGTACTGGATGGGACTTCGGTCCTCACTGACACAACCCCAGAGAATGGTGTGACACTGAGACAGGAGGATGTCAGCCTTGCTTTGCAAGCACTGGGGGATTTTCACCTACCACAAGTGGATGGAACTTCAGTCTCCACTTGTATACCCCAGGGATGCTGGGCAGTCGGCCCAGATCCCCAACAGCATGACGGACTGAGCCAAATCACCCTGTCTTCTCTCCAGCAGCTGAAAGGGCCCCAGGGAGAAGGGCCAGTCCAGGCCTCTCCCCAGCGGCGGGTATGTTCTCTGAGAGAGGCAGAGGTTGGCCGGGGAAGTAATGCTCTGTTTGGAGCAATTTATTTGGAGTACTGTGTGGATACCAGCATTAGGGGAATGGAACTACCATTCCCCTAATACCTTTGGAGTCAACCCGTCTGCGGTCTCCTCCTGTGTTAGTCTCCTGCCGAAAGGGGAGAGATGTAACGGGAGGGCCCGGGGAACCCAGAAGCTCTTAGAAAGTATGAGATACCCTTGCTTCAGCTTCCCCAATGCCTCTTATGTGTAAACCACCCTGTGTCTCACTTGGGGCACAGGGTGAATGAGAACCCCACCATGATCTGTGATAGCCATATCCCATACTGTATATACATGGCATATATGGGGTATATACTGTGTGTGGGCTGTTATGTAGAACTTGCTGCGATGGGGTGTGATTACATTCTATTGTCTATTGTGGCGTGTTTGAGTTAAGCCTGTAATTATAGGGATTGCATTCTATTGTCTATTGTGAATAGTGATAATTAAGTCTGTAAGTATAGGTATTGGACTCTAGCAGACCGTCTGGCTGGGGGAACACAAAAGGGTCATGCATAATCATTTAAACTAGCAAGGGATTAGCTAACTTGTTGTCTAAGAGATGTGTATTGGAAGACAGAAAGGTTATGTGTCTGAGTCAGCAGCTGTAGCTAATTGGCTCATGTAAATTGGGTCTGGTCAGAGGGGTATTATGGGAGGAGGGTCAGAAGCTTCTCTCTGTGTGTATAAAAGTTGTATTATTTTTGCAATAAAGTGTCAGTCTATTCTGGAAAGATACAGAGCGTTGTCTCGTTCATTGGAAGGATTAATCCTATGGGAAGTGGTGGCCTGACTGTGGAGGATCGGTAGCGAATGTGTGTTCAGGAGAGGGAAGGTCTTAGACGGCGTTAACTCCTTTCATATTTGGGCGGCCGTTACACCTTTCAACTAGGGCAAAATTTCCTGGGGCTCCAGAGAGTGCACTCAAGAAAAAAGCAAAGCAACATCAGAGTCTTGTCTCTCACAGGTAGTAGTGTGGGTCTGGCAACACCAACGGCTTCCAATGCCTATCAAATGTGTCTATATGGTACTCAACATCATCTTTGTCCTTCCTGCAAATGAGTACCTTGTCTGCATAAATGTGCCGACCCAACATCCAGGCAGCCTTACAGTCCTTGAACCTCTGGGTAGCTGCAGGTGAACATGAAAGGTATCTTCGGGTCTGGGGTACTTTAATATGTGTCCATATAAAGTCCTCGTACCACCGGTGTCTACAGGCCTCCACTTCAAATAAAAGTTCTTTAGGCAGGTACGGGTACTCCCACCCATACTCGCTGGCAACTTTCTGATTGAAAAGTCTCTGCAACCGGGACAATGGTGGCATGGTAGCACGGTCTCCCGTGCCAGGCAAGACGATGGCATCCAGATGCCGAGGAACTTTACCTACCTCTGGGCCAGACACAGGGGTCTGCAGCGACACACCTCTCGTCTCGGTAGCTAATGCAGGTGTCTCCAACTGTGGAAGGGCAGACATGGGGACAGATCCCTCCTCAGGCTCCGTGGCCACCACCCAGGGTGTACTTTCCCCAATGGACATGGGTGAGTCCCTAGCACTACGGGACAAGGACAGGGGCTTCTTATCCCAGCCCTTCCGTTCAAAAAGTTAATCTATGGCGGCGTCATCTCCCGCATCAGCGATGGACTCCAGATCGGAGGTGTCACATTCCTCCGTGGGCAGGTAACTCCTGACAGAGGACGAGTCACCGCCTCCGGTTATTTCACAGACATGTGAATCCCCAACACTCGGGACCTTAGACAGAGTCTCTTCCCCCGGCTTACCTTGGCTTGCTGCTGAACCAGGACTTTTCCCTTCGGACGCATCCGTTCCGAGTAAGCGCTGGGGCGTAGCTCCACCACGGCCGCGGGAAGCTTTCACGAACCCGATCTCCCTCTTGGGCGGTGGGAGAAAGGACTCTGTGGTGACCGAAACAGCATCCTCCAGTTCCTCATTCACTGACACAATGTCCTCTGTGACTTCCTCCAAAGTCTCAGCAGTGCGCGTAGGGGTGGCTGTGTAAGCTCTGATTCCTCCTTCCAGAGTGGTGGTGCCTGTAAGGCAATTGAGGTGGAAAGCCCGAGGCTTTTCTGTAGGTTGCTCCACCTCGAACAAGAACTCCTTACAATGCTCGCATCGCCCGAATGGCTTCAGATGAACCACCAGTCCCGAGCAGCCGGGACAAATCACTCCGAGGGCCTCCACATCTTTGCAAACGTAGAGGGCAAATCGTCCCCGGGGCTTGAGCCGAATCCCCGTATCCATCAAGGGAGCAGCAAAGGAAGTCATCTTCATGGTAGTAGTAGCCGGAACCCATGAGGCATGAGACGCCATGTTATCCATTCGCTGCTCCATCGCGCACTGTCCTTTTTGCGCCAAAGTCCCCACGTGCACCTCCACACATGGCCGGACTCCTCCCATCTCCTGCATTTTTCGCTGGCTTTCTCTCTGTCACGCCCACGAACTACGCAGTCAGGGTTCTCCTCGTGGCGTAGTTCTCAATATGGCCGACCTCCACGGAACTTCACTGGGGAATAAAGTTCAAACTCTGGGGGGTCTTCACACTTTCCAACCGCAGACACATCCCGGACTCAAGCCCCCACGTGTAGCGCCCTCACCTCTCCCCCTACCTGCCCTTTTGTATGTGTTTTCGGCTACTCACAGGGAGGGGAGAGGCACACCGCACCACAAGCCCGTACACTCCTGAGTAAGGAGGTTGAGCAGTGTTACTTTTCGGGTCTGCCTGCGGCTGGAGTTGAATCCTCCCGAGGATGATTTTCACCTCTACCTTAGATAGATGCAAGTCCTTATAATTCCCCAGGAATATAACTGTCCACACCAACTGAAAGTCCAACTTCTATATTTATTTCACACGGATAATAAATATGCCTCTTTGAAAGCAGGCAGGTTGGGACAAGACACAGGACAGCTTAGGTGGAAGGAGGTCCAGGCACAAACTTGAATCAGGTTCTTTTACTGTTTAGATTTCACAAACAGTTATGGCGTACGATCTCTGCCACAGACCGTGAGGTTGGTCAGTGCCACAGACCAGGTGAACAGAAAGTCACTGCCACTGACTTGGAGAACGGGTCACTGCCACTGACCGGGTGAATAGGGCACGGCCCTATGAAGTCACTGCCACTGACTTGAAGCGAGTAGGGTCACTGCCACTGACCTGGTGAACTTCCTTCTAATGCCGCATACATATGACTGTTTTTCACGACGATAAAAATGCAATTTTTTAAATTGGGCATTAAAAACGATCGTGTGTAGGCTCCAGAGCATTTTTAACGACATGAAAAATGGGCTAAAAAAAATGAGAACCTGCCCTATTTTTTCACATCATTTTTCACGTCGTTTTTTTTAACGACGTGAAAAACGATAGTGTGTATGCTTTTACGAGGGGAAAAAAAACACGCATGCTCAGAATCAAGTATGAGACGGGAGCGCTCGTTCTGGTAAAACTAGCGTTCGTAATAGAGATAGCACATTCGTCACGCTGTAACGGACTGAAAAGCACGAGGCTGACAAGCGCGAATCGTCACTCAACAAACTTTACTAACATGAAGGGTGGCGCCATTCGAACGGATCTTCCCCTTTATAGTGCCGTCGTACGTGTTGTAGGTCACTGCGCTTTGCTCAAGCGTTTTTTTTAATGAACGTGTGTATGCAAGACAGGCTTGAGAGGAAACAAGAAAAATCACGTCGAGAAAAACATTGTTTTTGAAAATGACATTAAAAACGATCGTGTGTACGCGGCATTAAAGTATTTGGCCCATGTCAAGGAGAAAAACATCCCTCCGGAGAGTTACCAGAGGCCCTCACCGTCACCACGACTCTGCGCTGGGTCTTCGGAAAGGGTTACCTCCCTGGCCTCCTCATCTCAGATACGGGTCCCCTCGCAAGGCGGCACCCTGGGAGTCCTCGATCCCTAGCGGACCCCAGCCAAAGGATGCTGGGCCCCGGGCCTTCAAAACAGTACCTCACCCCAGACTGAAGGTGTCTGGGATGGAACAGGAACTCCACCTCCGGGCCTAAGACACCCGGAGACGACCCTCCTCACGCCCAGGCCGAAGGTGCCTGGGCGTGGATGAAGACGAACCCCTATGGAAGATGGCCTCCCCTTTTTATACCCTCTCCCGACAGGCACAGCAGGTTCGCCGCCCGCCGTACTGCTGCCAAAAGGAGACAAGAAAAGGCGCAACCCTGTATTGCGATTCAACCCGGACCCAGGGCGACAGCGCCACCTGTAGGTCCGAGGGAACTACACACCAATACCAACTCCCATGGCACACAAATGGTCCCTTAACCCTAACAATAGTGTGTCTGAGCCCAACTACCACTCAGACACTCCCCTAAATTGTACACCCCGCTACACCTATATAAATAAAGAATTTGGAAAACGTTAAAAAAAAAGTTTATTAGACTTTTAAAAATAATCATAAAACTTTAAAAATGGTGACCTGTTGACCTCAATGTTATAGCGGCTGGAATTCACACCTAAATTAAATTACATCTTTCACACAGGCTATGGTTAATATGCTTCACCTAATAGGGCTTCATCAGGGGCTGGTGTGTGTTGACCTGTGACTCCTTTTACCTAACTCTCTAAATGTTTATTGCCACCTCACTACGCTGCACCTCCCCACAGACAGTTCACCAATGCCGATATACTTCAGACCTGGATTTTTTCCATGGTGCTTCAAAATGTGTAAGAAAATATTGCCATTAACCCTTTTTTTAATATCATTATGTTGCTTCACTCTTAATTCTCTGGTTGTATATCCAATGTGCTGTAGTGTACTGTACATGGGCATTCTAAAAGGTATATGACATATAGAATGTTGTGTAGAATATGTGACATTTGTGCAGATATCTAAAACAAGAACAGTGCGCATCCACTTCCATAGTGATCCAGGCCAATATAACCTCTGCACTATTCTCTCTCTGGTTTTTGCAGCTCCCAAATGCACTTCAGGAATGTGCCCATGAGTTAATCCTAACGCAAACTTTCAGTAAGGTTTGGGCACCACCAATTTCTCAATGGTTTCCGCTGACTTTTGTGACCCCAGTTTAATAGGTCCCTTCCCATGATGAAGTATGGAAGGGCAACCCTGTCTTGTGAGTTTACTAATTCCCCATCTCCTTCCACCACGTTCTCCCAGGCCCTTAGTAGTGTTTGGTGGCAAAGTCTTCTCTGTGTATTTCCAAATCAGCAAACACCAGAGGTTGTTGTTCTGAGGATGCAGGCTCCTCACTAGGCCCTGTTGTTTACTCTGCTAATACTGATAAGAGAAACCCATCAGAGGATTTCCTAGGAATACCTTCAAACTTTCTGTGTTGTCTACCCCTCATGACACAGTTTGTTCCCAGATGGGGTGTCTGGAAGGGAATGGTTAATACTCCTTACCTTATATTAAGCTTATGAAACAGGTTAAATGGTTCACGTATGTCTGTTAAAACTGTTTTGATGTTTGTACCCACTCATGCAAGTCTACTTTATATGTACTATTGTATGGCAGATATTGCTCACATTTCTGTTCTTTATGATAAATTTCAATAAAATATTGAACAAGGAATACCTTAAAGCTCTTTAGAAGCAATTAAGGGGAGGTCTGGGCAATCCAAACCTTTCCAGAGCTGTGGAAAATTGCTTCCCACAATGGCATCATGATGACGATGGCCACCTAATGATACATATTACCTAGGGAGGTCTCAAAGGACACTGTGGCTACAGAATACTCTCTAGTGTCCTCATGCACATAAATGACTACCATTTTTCTAGAGCGCAAAACTTTTGTAGCCACTAGTTCAGCTTTTACCAATGTTACCAGACTACCTGAATCCAACAATACAACAACATTTATCATCTATACATATTTTGCCTAAGTGTTTCTCATTTCCCCTTATTGCAGTGTATGTAACTATGGGCCTCCACAAGAAGGGGCATGGGGGGGGCATTTCCCCCCTTGAATCAGCAACGTGTGCTGTCCCAGTGGCCTCGCTATGGGGGGGCTGGAGGGGCGACATCACCCGGGTGAAACCATCAAGGAAGCAAATGTAGCGGGTGCTGTCAAGCCCCCTCCATATGTGAAGCGATGACAGGCAGTGGCGCTGTGATAGGGGAGAGCTACAGGCTGCTGTCAGAATGTTTCCCCCTCCTTTCTCATGTCGGCAGCACGGGAGAAGAGAAAGCTTCCTGCCCACTCTTCTTACCTCCCCATTGGCCACAGCAGCAGGCCAATCAGAAGAAGCTAGAAGGGCATCATGGGAAATGTAGTTCCGAAGATTGGTGGCTTAATTGTTCTCCACAGGGAGCAGGCCACAGCCCAAAGCATGCACTCTGCTGGGGGGAAAAGCGAGAACCCAGAAACAAGCTGAGGAAGTGAATGCTACAGTGTAGCAGCTATAGGAAACATGGAAAAAGAAAGAGAAGACTGTGCCGGTGAACTAATGGCCCCAGCACCACCAAATAGAGCCACACTGCACCAGCACCACCAGAGAGAGCCACGCTGCACTCTCACCACCAGAGAGCCACGCTGCACTCGCACCACCAGAGAAAGACTGAGCCACTGCCAGGGTAGAAACATGCAAATACAAAGTTTTGCCCATTCGGACTTTAGATGAAGCGCCACACAGTCAGTAATAAAAACATAGCGTAGATTTATTGAATATGCCAGCAATACGACTGGGAAAAATGTCAAGATGCCAAACAGTTGGCCCAAATGTACATATCCATTATATCGTTACATGAAGTCATAAAGTAATCCATAGTAGGTGTGTCATAGCATCTATGGTGACCCAACATGTTTTGTGAGTTCAGTCTCACTCTTCAGTGGTTGATGCATAGACATGATCTATAAGGTAAAATAGTAACAAGAAATAACGTAGTAAAGAACATGGAAATATGTCAAATAAATTGAGTTGTGGGAATCAAACTGAGGAATCCATACTCACAGAGATGCAGGGTGCTTCTTTCCCAATTTGCATCGGCGGGTGGCGGAGATGTCTCACCCGGGAGCTGTTGGTAAAGGATCCAATGAAGGGCCAGCAGAGCAAAAACAGGCAGATGGAAAACAGGCAAACAAAACTGTCCAGCATGGCCTGTCAAGATGGTGGCTAGAAAAAAAGTGTATGGAAATAATGTGCACTACTGAAATGAGAAATTTTAAAAATTGTAAAAATAATGGGGAGGTAAAAATTGGTGAAAATATTGAAGTATGATAGAATGGCCAGAAGCCACTGCAGGGATTAGTAGGAATGACCTGCACAACTGAGTTGAATGAGAATCCACATGTGAAATTAAGTATTATGCCGCATACACACGACCGGATTTCCCATTGGAAAAAGTCTCATGTGAGCTTCTGAACGGAAATTCTGACCGTGTGTATGCTCCATCTGACTTTTTCTGTCGGAATTTCCACCAGCAAAAGTTTGAGAGCAGGTTCTCTATTTTTCCGACGGAAAAAATTCCTATCGGAAATTCTGATCGTCTGTATGCATTTCCGATGGGAAAAAAAACACGCATGCTTGGAAACAATTAGACGCATGCTCGGAAGCATTGAACTTCTTTTTCTCGCCTCGTCGTAGTGTTGTACATCACCGCGTTCTTAACACTCGAAAGTTCAGAGAACTTTTGTGTGACTGTGTGTGTGTATGCAAGCCAAGCTTGAGCGGAATTCCATCGGAAAATCCATCCAACTTTTTTCTGACGGAAATTCCGCTCGTGTGTACAGGGCATAAGTGTTCTATAGCTTATAGTGCAACTTGGTGAAGCAGTGACACCAGTGCCTGGGAATACTCCAATATGCAAGGTTAAAAACAGGTTTAAAAAGTAAAAGTGTGAAAAGCAAAGATTTGTACTTACCAGATTCAAAAAATGCTAACCAAAAATTGTGTGTGCCCAACCACCTGGGAGGCCTTGCATAGACTGGTCTTGGAGCCTTCCTATTTATAGCTCCCCAGACCCATCAAAGGATCCCTCCCAACACCAGGTAGTCAACGCCCAGGGAAAGGGTGGGTCGCCATAGGGGAAAGGACAACGCATTCACTGGCGCCACCCATCCAAATTGAGATGAGCGGAGACAGTGGACACACCTACTATGGATGGGTGGTGGCAGTGAATGCATCGATGCCGGGTACAGCGTCCGACACATGGCACCGGCCTAGCCAACGTGTCATGGTGCCGGATCATGTGACATCTGCAGGGCTTTTTGTCTCAGAAAATAGGTGCAGGAACTCACCCTCCGCAGCCAACTCTCCACCCCCAATTCTGTCGTTTCACAGGGAGAGAAATAAAGCGGCGTCAAATCCGCGTAGGCCCAAAAGGCACAAAGTGCGACACTTAAGAGCGCATAACACACGGGGCTCAGGAAAGTGTACTCTGCAGTGATGAGGTGTGTGTTTCACACAGGGCACAGAAAAAAAAAATCAACAGCACTTACATATTTTCCCCAATGTAACCATCTATTGCTCATCTCTGTGCCCCCCATTCAAACCTCACCTTGTCCACAGCTGACCTATGCCCCCTTCCATAGCTCACCTATTCTTCCCCCCGTCTGCAGCTCACTTCTTCCCCCCATCCGCAGCTCACCTCTTTTTTCCCCTGTCCAAAGCTCACCTCTTTTTTACCCTGTGCACAGCTCACCTCTCCTTCCCCCTATCCACTGCTCACCTCTTCTTCCCCCCCGTCCACGGCTCACCTCTTCTTCACCCCATGTACGGCTCACCTCTTCTTCACCCCATCCATGGCTCACCTCTTCTTCCCCCGTCCACGGCTCACCTCTTCTTCCCCCGTCCACGGCTCACCTCTTCTTCCCCCGTCAATGGATCACCTCTTCTTCCCCCGTCCACGGCTCACCTCTTCTTCCTCCCGTCCACAGATCACCTCTTGGCTCACCTCTTCTTCCCTCCTGTCCACGGCTCACCTCTTCTTCCCTCCTGTCCACGGCTCACCTCTTCTTCCCTCCTGTCCACGGCTCACCTCTTCTTCCCTCCTGTCCATGGCTCACCTCTTCTTCCCCCCGTCCACAGCTTACTTCTTGGCTCACCTCTTCTTCCCTCCTGTCCATGGCTCACCTCTTCTTCCCTCCTGTCCACAGATCACCTTTTCTTCCCTCCTGTCCAGGGCTCACCTCTTCTTCCCTCAGTCCACAGCTCACCACTTCTCTCCCCCTGTCTGCAGCTCACCACTTCTGCACAAACTCTCCCCCTTTCTCCAGCTCTAACAACTTCACCCCCCTCTTCACAAATTCATCCCCACTGCAGTCCACAGCTGTCACCTCCCCTGCAGATGCCACTCACCCTCTTCATAGTTTTCAGGGCACTCTCCATAGCTTGCGGTGCATAGCTCATTGGTCCGTTTAGAGCATGCAGGCTTTTTTGCAACACAGTGCAGTTCCGGCCGAACACACATCTGACAGGTAGGCAGATCAGGCCGGGACGGGAGCCGCAGGGTGGGCCGGGATGGGAGCCCCGGGGCAGGGCGGAAGCCGCAGGGCAGGCCAGGACGGAAGCCGCGGGGCAGGCTGGGATGGGAGCCGCGGGGCGGGATGGGAGCAGTGGGGCAGGCCAGGACGAGAGCTGCGGGGTGGGATGGGAGCCGCGGGGCTGTGAAGGATGCTAGCCACAACTCCCGAAGCTCCAGTAAAAGTTTAAAAAAATGCAGCGGTCGCGGCGTGGGGACTCGGGGCACTGACAATAGCACACAGAAGCCGGTGGAGAAAGCGAGTAGTGCAAAAACCTTCTCTACCACCTTCTGTGTTCAGTGAATGGATGGAGAGGACAGGGCTGCCAGAGGCGGCAGAACGCTGTTCCGCCGCGTTTCGGCAGAAAAAAAGCCCTGGACGTCTGTCACATGATGCTGTAGAGGGGCTTGCATCACTGCATTGTCCTTTCCCCTATGGCAACCAGGGCTGGTAGGGTTAACCAGCTGACCCACCCTCTCCCTGGGCGTTGACTACCCGGCGTTGGGAGGGATCCTTTGATGGGTCTGGGGAGCTATAAATAGGAATGCAATTCCTCCCAGGTGGTTGGACACACAATTTTTGGTTAGCATTTTTTGAATCTGGTAAGTACAAATCTTTATTTTTCACACTTACTTTTTAAACCTGTTTTTGACCTTGCATATTGGGGTATTTCCAGGCACTGGTGTCACTGCTTCACCAAGTTGCACTATATACTATAAATTACTTATACTTATACTTAATTTCACATGTGGATTCTCATTCAACTCAGTTGTGCAGGTCATTCCTACTATTCCCTATTGTACCATGTGGCTGCTTCTGGCCATTCTATTATACTTCAATATTTTCACAAATTTTTACCTCCCCATAATTTTTCTAATTTTTCTAATTTCTCAATTCAGTAGTGCACAACAATATTTCCATACACTTTTTTTCTAGCCACCATCCTGACAGACCATGCTGGACGGTTTTGTTTGCCTGTTTTCCCCCCACGGTGTTACATTTGGCACCTTTCAGGGGGGAGGGGGTGCAGATACCTGTCTAAGACAGGTATTTGCACCCACTTCCGGGAACAGACTCGTGCGGGAGTCACGCCCCTACCCGCACTCCGGCTTTCTTCTGGGAAACACACTGTTCAAAGGAGAGAGCGGTGAACCAGTGACGGCGCGCCGCGCTACTCGCACATGCGCAGTAGGGAACAGGGCAGTGAAGCCGCAACGCTTCACTTCCCGATTCCCTCACCGAGGATGGCGGCGGATGCAGCCGAGGGACGAGCGATTGCTCGACCTTGGCTGCCAAAATCGCGGGCGCGCTGGACAGGTAAGTGTCCATATTTTAAAAGTCAGCAGCTGCAGTGTTTGTAGATGCTGGCTTTTTAAAAAAAAATTGGCGGAACCTCCGCTTTAAGTGCTTTCTGGATCTGGAATCTCTGAAAGACTGTCTAGGCTGCCTAGCTTCGTGTCACGTACCAGGCTGGAGGCTGAGGTGACGAGAGGGCTCCCCTTGCGGCTGAGAGCAGAGTACCCCTGGAGTGGGAGACAGAGGGTGCTCTGCCCAGAGATGCACGGGTTGCCTGCCGATGAAGCTTATCTGATGGTTCCAGAATCGGACACCCCGGAGCAGAGAAGGTGGTCACAGCCAATGATTCCCTGGAGATATTGGCGGATCTTAGCAGGTGGAAAAGCAGAGACGTCTTCAAAAGCCAGGCCAGGGGTCAAACACAGGAAGGCAGTCAGAAGCAGAGGCAGGAGGTGTTGTTGTGATCAAGCCGGGTCAAACACAGGAAGTCAATCTGGAACAGGCATGGAGCCTAAAACAAGCCAAGTTCAGAGCCAGGAGAGAAGCCAGAGCAGGTCAGGGTAAGCCAGGTCGGTAACAGGTGATCAAACAGTAGCAAGGAACACAGGAACACAGGATACAGAGCTAACAATAATCCAGCCATTTATGAGAGCAGTTGGAGTCCTTATATAGGCCAGCAAAACACTAGTAATTAGCACGTTTGCGTACGAACGTTGGCCGTTGCTAATGTGTGTTCACCGCTATGCGCCATTTGCTAATGCGTGGATTAGCGCGGCTATAACGGATATTGGCATATCTGCCCTTACACTTTGTGAGTGTTAATTTCATCTGGAAGAAATTATTTTGTGTAGGTTTTATGGGCACAATAAACACCCAAGGACCAATTTTTCCACACCTGTTTGACAGGTGCATGTCAGTAAAATTTTTGGCAGCAAGGCCAAGTCTTGCTTTCATCAAAAGTATCTCTATAGGGTTACGGTGTGAAGGCACCCTGGCACCCAAAGACCAATTTTCTGCACCTGTTTTACAGGTGCATATCATTAAAATTTTGACAGCAAGACCAATTCTTGCTTTCATCAAGAGTACCTCTATAGGGTTACGGTGTGAAGGCACCACCAACACCCAAAGTCCAAATATTCTGCACCTATTACTTTTATCCAAAGTCTGGTAAACATACAAAAATCTCTAATCTTGTTCCAAGTGCACTTACTTGGCCTCATCATACAGACTGGCTCCCCAAGCCGTTGTTTACAAAAAAATGAAAACTTGCAGGGAAATTTTTTGGCTTTATAAATGTTATTATTGCCGTAGCAGGTTCTATACACGATACAGATGTGCCACTTTACAGGCAGACTTTTCAAGTTCAGATTCCATAGACTTCAATGGGGTGGAACTTTTGCGATGTTCGAAAGTTCTGCCGCAAACCGAACCGGGGTTGTTCGACCCATGTCCACTTTACAGCTTCCTTAAAATAGGTGTTTTCTATTTTAAACACTTGATACCCCAGTTAGGAGTCCATCTTTTTTTGGCCAAAGTTCACCTTGAACCTCCTGAACATGCTACAAATTACACAATAAAGAAATCATGATACAGATTGGAGACAGCTAGCAGCCATAAGCACCATACAAAAGTAACCATTGGAAATGCCATATTTAAAGTATTAAACCCAAAAACAAAACTGTATTAAATTGCAGATTACCAATTCTTAGATGTGGTTGGTGTATTAGTTTTATTTTTTGTACTTTTTTTCCCCTTTATTTTACCTTGTGTCCCTGCCAGTAAAACATTTCCTGTCTTACGGTGTCTAGATTCAACTAACAGACCAAGCTGTTCAGACAAAGTGGCAGTTAGACAGTTGAAATAAACAATTTAACACTAACAGGGGTGCTTACAAAGGTCAGCTTTTAATCCTTTATATAAAACCTTATTCCAAAAGGAAAAACACTGTTTTCTGTAATTGCTTCTAAAGTGTTAGCTGATGATCAGCTTTAATTTGTTGATGTAGTCTATCTATATTTAAGTCAAGTCAAAACTATATCTGCTAGTTTAACAATACCCACTTCCCAGATTGACAATGCTGCAGTACAAAGGTCTGCTTTACTACTTCATCCAGAATGCAAACACCCAGACCCCATGTTTGCTTACCTAGACCTCAGTGGAAATTTAATGTCTTTGGGTAAAATTATTTCCCGATCATACCTCCATTGAGGAGCGTATCATAGAAAATGTTGCTTTCCACACACAATAACAAGACCCTCTGATATTCTGGAAGGCTTTTAAGGGGTTTTAAGGGGTATTTTATTTCAGAAATCAGGGCAGTCAAGAATGCAACCAGGGGACATGACTCCCAATTGACTCTTCTGGTACAGAGGCTTGAGAGGGAATATAATGTATAGCTAATCCATTAGACCACACCAAGGAGGCTTGGCTTTCCACTCAGGATGTTCTTGATAGGTTGGCCACTACTGAGAAAAGCAAACAGTTCTTCCACAAGTTAGCCTACTATGAAGAGGGAGAGCAAACTGCCTCCTGCTAGCTAAACTTGTAAATACACATCAGACCTCACAGCCAATAGGGGAAATTTAACCCTCTACAGGTAAATTGGTAAATTCGGACATGATTATGATGAAACTGGCCAGATTTTATATGGATCTTTATTTTTCCAAAACACATTCTACCATTGAGGCATTAACCACTTGGGGGCTAAGAATATGAATGCATCATATATACTAGGGGGAGTACAACTGGGGGGATCCGTAGTGGAGAAGGATCTGGGGGTTTTGGTAGATCATAAGCTCAATAATGGCATGCAATGCCAAGCTGCAGTTTCCAAAGCGAGCAAAGTCCTTTCTTGTATTAAGAGAGGTGTGGACTCCAGAGAGAGAGATATCATTTTTCCCCTGTTCAAATCATTAGTAAGACCTCATCTGGAATATGCAGTTCGGTTTTGGGCCCCAGTTCTCAAAAAGGATATCAGGGAACTGGAGAGAGTGCAGAGAAGGGCAACCAAACTGATAAGAGTCATGGAGGAGCTCAGCTATGACAAAAGATTAGAGGAACTGAATTTATTCACTCTTGAGAAGAGGAGAATAAGGGGGGATATGATTAACATGTACAAATATATTAGGGGTCCATATAGTGAACTTGGTGTTGAGTTATTCACTTTACGGTCAACACAAAAGACAAGGGGGCACTCTTTACCTCTAAAGGAAAAAAAGATTTAATCTCCAAATACGGAAAGGTTTCTTCACAATAAGAGCTGTGAAAATGTGGAACAGACTCCCTCCAGAGGTGGTTCTGGCCAGCTCAGTAGATTGCTTTAAGAAAGGCCTGAATACTTTCCTAAATGTACATAATATAACAGAGTACTAACATTTATAGGTAAAGTTGATCCAAGGTAAATCCGATTGCCTCTCGGGGGATCAGGAAGGAAATTTTTCCCCTTCTGTAGAAAATTGGATCATGCTCTGCTGGGGTTTTTTGCCTTCCTCTGGATCAACTTTGGGTATAGAATTGGGTATATGGGATTGTACGATTTTTTTTTCTTTTTTTTTTCTTTTTTTATGGTCAAACTGGATGGACTTTGTGTCTTTTTTCAACCTGACTAACTATGTAACTATGTAACCACTTCAGCCCCGGAAGAATTTACCCCCTGACCAGAGCACTTTTTGCAATTCGGCACTGCGTCGCTTTTACTGACAATTGTGCGACGTGGTACCCAAACAAAATTGACGTCCTTTTTTTCCCACAAATAGAGCTTTCTTTTGGTGGTATTTGATTTGGTTTTTACTTTTTGCGCTATAAACAAAAAAAGAGCAACAATTTTGTAAAAAAAAGCAATATTTTTTACTTTTTGCTATAACAAATATCCCCAAAAAATATATAGAAAAAAATGTCTTTCTCAGTTTAGGCCGATATGTATTCTTCTACATATTTTTGGTAAAAAAAAAAACGCAATAAGAGTTTATTGATTGGTTTGCGCAAAAGTTATAGCGTCTACAAAATAGGGGATAGTTTTATGGCATTTTTATTATAATTTTTTTTTTATTAGTAATGGCAGCGATCTGCGATTTTTATTGTGACTGCGACATTATGGCAGACACATCGGACACTTTTGACACTATTTTGGGACCATTGTCATTTATACAGAGATCAGTGCATAAAAATGCACTGATTACTGTGTAAATGACACTGGCAGGGAAGGGGTATACCACTAGGGGGCGAGGAAGGGGTTAAGTGTGTCCTAGGGAGTGATTCTAACTGTGTGGGGGCACTGCTCCCGATCACAGGGAGCAGTAGATCAGTGTCCTGTCACTAGGCACAACAGGGAAATGCCTTGTTTACAAAGGCATCTCCCCGTTCTGCCGCTCCGTGACACGATCGCAGGACACTGGCGGACATCGAATCCACAGGTCCCGCGTGAATGGTTACGGAGCTTGCGGCAGGCGCGCCTGCACGGCAGGGTTTTTAAAGCAACGTACAGGTACGTTGCTTTGCCCACACGAGCCATTCTGCTGACGTATATGTGCGTTAGACGGTCAGCAAGTGGTTAAACCAGATTTCTGAGTCTACTTGAGTTACCCATACTTTCCTGTTCCCAAAAAAGATTTTTAGATTTGCCAATAACTTTGTAGAAAGTTCAGTTGACAACCATTTATTTTTTTCTGAATTGTAAAGCACCGGGAGGTTAAAGTAAATAAAAGATATTCTGAATGTATTCTACTGTATTTACTAAAAGTGTACGAAGCGTCATTTGAGAAACAAAGCCTGTGTCATGGTTATGCAGTAATGTTTGTCTGTCAGCTTACCGCTCCATGTGTTCAGCTTAAGGAGAAAAGAAAGAATCCCCTTGTGGTGGACTTTTAAGGCACACTATGTTTTGGAGATGTATAGTAGATTTTAAAATATTTTATTTAGACAAAATATGTAAAAAAACATACAAAAACATAAAATGTTAACATATCTACAATATTGTCACCATCACATATTGACAATATTGTAGATATGTTAAAATTTCATGTTTTTATATGTTTTTGACATATTTTGTCTAAATAAAATACTTTAAAATCTACTATACATCTCCAAAACATAGTGTGCCTTAAAAGTCAACCACGAGGGGATTCTTTATTTTCTCCTTCAGTACTGGATGCGGCATCAACCAATGCTTAATCTTGCCGACTTACAAGTTTTATTGTGTTCAGCTTATAGGGGTTGTAAAGCTTTGCGTTTTTTCACCTTAATGCATCCTATGCATTAAGGTGAAAAAACATCCGATGCTTACAAGCCCCCAGCCCCCCGGTTTACTTACCTGAGCCCTCGAAAGTCCCACGCTGTGAACGCACTGGCTATTGGCCCCAGTCTTCTCAGCTGTTCTCGGCTCTTCATTGGAGATTGATAGCAGCGAAGCCATTGGCTCCCGCTGCTGTCAATCTAATCAATGACGCGGGGGCGGGGCCAAGTGATACCGTCGGCGGCTATGATCACGGGAGCGCGCCCGCAAGCTAACCCCCTTGGAAGAGAACTTCCTATAAAGGGGGCTAGCTCTTGCGCGGAGGAGCCGAGACAGCCGCCGAGGGACCCCAGAAGACCAGGATCGGGGCCACTCTGTGCAAAACGAGCTGCACAGTGGAGGTAAGTATGACATGTTTGGTGTTTTTTGTTTTTATATTTGAACCTTTACAACCCCTTTAAGAGGCCAGCCACTCTCACCTGGCTGCTTAAGTAATCTCTCCTCAAAGCATGGCTCCACCCCAGCCCCTATCAGGGAACTCTATATTAACCTGTGCACTTCAAGCCAGCCCTTCTGATCAGTTTTGTGTGTTTTGACTTCCGTTTGCTCATTGCTCTATGTCCTACGACTGATCCTGTTTACCGACCTTGGCTTGTTCTTGACTTTCCTTGTCGGCTTCATATCCCGACCTTTGGCGTGTTTTTTGACTATCCCTATCTGCTTGTTGCCCTGACCTTTTGGCGTATCTGCTGACTATCATTGTTGTTCCAGGCTGCTGCTTCATTTCTATCATCCAGTAGTTTACTGTGAGCGTGAGCTGGGAGACCCTGGGGGCCGCGACCTGGAGCCAGACTGCAGCGAAGTCCATCCCCACCATAAGGGGCCCTGGTGAACTCTGGCTCTGGCTCTTAGATTCCGCACAGTGGGAAATCTCATGCTCTAGCTCCCAATGTGATCCGTGTTGGTGCTCCAAAATACCTGCTTTCCTAAACCACCCAGGGCTCCATCCGCAGCAGTCAGCCATAGGGTCCACTACCTTGCGGTGCACTCCAGACCCCAACGGGGTGCACCTGTTACCTGGACTCAGGTTACCTGACAGCCTGCCTCTCTCTATATCTTAGACCAATATTTTTCTCCTATTGAAACCAGGCAAACCACCAGCTGATCCGAGTTTCTATAGGTCTATATGACTGTTACAAGTATATTTTAGTGAGTGTTTTTATTCCTCCAAACACAGCAAGTCCTTCTCCTCAAGTAGGAGGGGGACTTGCCAATGAACATCGAAATAATTCAGAGAAGGATTGGGAGAAAGTGCTGTGGTCAGATGAGACCAACATTTTTTTCTTTGGCATTAACTCGACTCGCCATGTTTGGAGGAAGAAAAATGCTGACTATTACCCTAAGAACACCATCCCTACAGCCAAGCATGGAGGAGGAAATATTATGCTTTGGGGCTGTTTCTCTGCTAAAGGTACAGGCCGACTATGCCGCACTGAGGGGCCAATGGACGAGGCTATGTATTGTAAAATCTTGGATGAGAACCTTCTTCCCAGAACACTGAAGATGGGTCGTGGATGGGTCTTCCAACATGACAATGCCCCAAAACATACCGCTAAGGCAACAAAGGAGTGGTTTAAGAAGAAGCACATTAACGTGATGGAGTGGCCTAGTCAGCCTCTAGATCTTAATCCTATAGAAAATTTACAGAGGAAGCTGAAACTACGAGTTGCCAAAGGACAGCCAAGAAACCTTAAGGATTTAGAGAAGATCTGTAAAGAAGAGTGTACCAAAATCCCTCCTGAGTTGAGTGCAAACCTGGTCCCCAACTACAAGAAACATCTTACCTATGATTGGCTGGCAACCATTCAAGGATATACCCTTTATCGCAAGGATAGGGAGGGTAAAAAATGGTGGGGTATGCCTATATATCAAGAATAATGTATAAAGAGAATGTGAGTGATGACATCACTAAGGGAGCTAGGGAGGAGGTGGAATCCTTATGGGTAGAGTTTCAAAGGGATGAAGCTAAGGGGGAAATAATACTGGGAGTATGCTATAGGCCCCCTAACCTGACGGAGGAGGGGGAGACAGATCCCCTATCACAATTTTGATTAGCAGCAAGGATGGGATCCAGACATAGACTGGGTGGAGGGAACCACGCATTCATCTAAGGCTCGCCAGTTCCTAAATGTCTTGCAGGAAAATGTTATGGGTCAGATGGTAGACGCACCAACTAGAAAAAAAAAGGGTTACTGGATCTACTGATTACCAACAATACAGACCTGATCACGGATGTGGAAATACGGGGCAATTTAGGTAACAGTGATCACAGGTCAATTGGCTTCAGTATAAATCACACAAATAGGAAACATGAGGGGAATACAAAGACACTGAATTTTAAAAAAACAACTTCCCTAAACTACAAACCTTGCTAGAACGCATAAATTGGGATAAAATCTTAGGAACAAAGAACACGGAGGAGAGATGGGTTTGCTTTAAGAGCATATTAAATAAGGGCATTAGCCAATGCATTCCATTGGGTAATACATTTAAAAGAGTGGCTTAACTCCAATGTAAAAATGCATATAAAAGCAAAGGAGAAGGCCTTCAAAAAATACAAGGTTGAGGGATCATCATCAGCATTCAGACTTTATAAAGAATGCAACAAGAAATGTAAGGGTGCAATTAGGGCGCCTAAGATAGAACATGAAAGACACATAGAGGAGGAGAGCAAAAAAATCCCAAGAAATACTTTAAGTATGTAAACAGTAAAAAAGGGAGGACAGACCATATTGGCCCCATAAAAATGAGTAAGGACATCTGGTTACAAAGGATGGGGAGATGGCGAAGGTATTGAATTTATTCTTCTCCTCAGTCTTCACGAGGGAATCGGGGGGCTTCAGTAACCAAAACTGCAGTGTTTATCCTCATGACACATCACAGGAAGCACCTTCATGGTTAACAGAGAACAGAATTAAAATTAGACTTGGGAAACTTAATGTAACGGGAAGGCCCGGGGAACCCAGAATCCCTTAGAAAGTATGAGATATCCTTGCTTCAGCTTCCTCAATGCCTCTTATGTGTAAACCACCCTGTGTCCCTATTAGGGGCACAGGGTGAAGGAAAACCCCACTATGATCTGTGCTAATCAGATTCAATGCTGTATATATATTGTATACATATTGGGTATATACTGTGTGTGGGCTGTTTATGTAATACTTGCTGTGATGATGTGTGATTTCATGCTATTGTCTATTGTGGCTTGTGAGAGTTAAGCCTGTAATTATAGGTTGTGGAACTAGCAGACAGACAGGTTAATTGAAGAGATGCTGAGGTGTCAGCCGTCTGCCTGAGTAATGTTAATGAACCTCGAATTCTACAGATCCTTTCATTGTGTGAATGTGGATTGGGAGACAGAAAGGGCATGTGTCTGAGCCATTCACTGTAGTTTATTGGCTCATGTAAATTGGGTCTGGTCAGAGGTGTATGATGAGAGGAGGGTCAGAAGCTTCTCTCTGGGGATATAAAAGTTGTAATGTTTTGCAATAATAAAGGTCAGTTAATTTTGGAAAGATACAGAGTGCGTTTCGTTCTTTTGGAAGGATTAATTCCTATGGGAAGTGGTCGTCTGACTGTGGAGGATCGGCAGTGAATTTGTGTCCAGGAGAGGGAATATCTTTAAACGGCGTTAAACCCCTTTCATATTTGGGGTGTCGTTACATTGGTTGGCAGCGGTGGGATTTTCCCTCCAGTTACTGGGACACTCCAAACCACCACAGTGAATGACCAGCTATGCAGCCTGCAGGAAAGCCACGCTGAAAGACTTACTTGAGAGCCGTGGAGGGACCAGTGGGACAAAGAACAAGGCCACCTTTATCAGGGAGCTAGCCGAGATTGACCAGAGGGATGGTGATGCAGGACCCCGGTCAGTTGAAGACTTGTTTCAGCAACGAGTTCGACAGCGCTTGGCATTATATGGTGCTAACCAATCAGAGACCGCCATACAGGAAGCCATTAGAGGCATCCAGCTGCAGGATGCGCGACAAAAGAGAGAACGAGAGCGACAAGAGAAAGAACTAGAGCGACAAGAGAAAGAACTAGAACGACAAGAGAAAGAACTAGAGCGACAAGAGAGAGAACGAGAGCGACAAGAGAGAGAATGAGAGCGAAAAGAGAGAGAACGAGAGCGGCAACATGAGCGAAGAATGGCGGAAATACGGCAATCAGAGATCACCTACAGACAGCTGCTAGAATCTGCTCAGCAGCAGGGTGGGGCTACCTTTGCTTGGGACTATCAGGAAATACCAGTTGACAACTATGAAATCCTGGCTGAAGAATCAGCAGTGGAAAATCTGGAGATTGCCATCCCCAAAGCTGAAGTGCTGACTGACCTTGATGATCCTGTTTCTGCTTGGGATGATCTTGGATGGAGGAATGTGCCTGTCCCGCAGCATGCCAGAGAATCGGCAGTGGAAAATCTGGAGATTTCTATCCCTAAAGCCGAAGTGGATGATATGGAGTTCCAGGGAGCTAGGGCAGTTGGCTCATCTCCCCAGCCACAGATTACAGAAGGTATGGACTTAAGTGACTGTTCAGAGGATGTTATGGATTATGCATCGCCTGCCCAAGTACTGGCAGCAGGACAGAGTACTGCAGACCCCTGCTCTACACCCGTGGCAGTTTTGGAGGCCCGAGGTGAGAAGGTGATGGTTCCTCTTTCCCAGGGGATTTCAGAGATGCAGGGAGGAGAAGCAGCCCTTTTCCCTCCCCAACAGTTAGCCAGAGCAGATGGTGTGAAGTCCCCAGCAGAAGTGCTGGCAAAAGGGCAGAGTGATAGCAACCTCTGCCCAGCACCGGAAACAACTGTGGAGTTTCAGGGAGCCGTGGGCAGTTGGCCCCTCTCTCCAGCAACAAGCTGAGGTGGTAGAGCTTTTACCCCCAGCTGAATCACTGGCAGCAGGGCAGAATGCTACTGGCCTCTGCACACAACTGCAACTTGAGCGGATATCGGTGGATGGGACTGCGGTCTCCACTCACAGCAACCCAGCAGAAGAGCTGGCAACAGAGCAGAGTGCCGCGGGCCTCTGCTCTCAACTAACAGACGAGGGAGTTCCTGTGGTACTGGATGGGACTTCGGTCCTCACTGACACAACCCCAGAAAATGGTGTGACACTGAGACAGGAGGGTGTCAGCCTTGCTTTGCAAGCACTGGGGGATTTTCACCTACCGCAAGTGGATGGGACTTCAGTCTCCACTTGTATACCCCAGGGATGCTGGGCAGTCGGCCCAGATCCCCAACAGCATGGCGGACTGAGCCCAGTCACCCTGTCTTCTCTCCAGCAACTGAAAGGACCCCAGGGAGAAGGGCCAGGCCAGGCCTCTCCCCAGCAGCGGGTATGTTCTCTGAGAGAGGCAGAGGTTGGCCGGGGAAGTAATGCTCTGTTTGGAGCATTTTATTTGGGGTACTGTGTGGATACCGGCATTAGGGGAATGGAACTATGGACTACCTTCGGAGTCAACCCGTCTGGGGTCTCCTCCTGTGTTAGTCTCCTGCCGAAAGGGGAGAGATGTAACGGGAAGGCCCGGGGAACCCAGAATCCCTTAGAAAGTATGAGATATCCTTGCTTCAGCTTCCCCAATGCCTCTTATGTGTAAACCACCCTGTGTCCCTATTAGGGGCACAGGGTGAAGGAAAACCCCACTATGATCTGTGCTAATCAGATTCAATGCTGTATATATATTGTATACATATTGGGTACATACTGTGTGTGGGCTGTTTATGTAATACTTGCTGTGATGATGTGTGATTTCATGCTATTGTCTATTGTGGCTTGTGGGAGTTAAGCCTGTAATTATAGGTTGTGGAACTAGCAGACAGACAGGTTAATTGAAGAGATGCTGAGGTGTCAGCCGTCTGCCTGAGTAATGTTAATGAACCTCGAATTCTACAGATCCTTTCATTGTGTGAATGTGGATTGGGAGACAGAAAGGGCATGTGTCTGAGCCATTCACTGTAGTTTATTGGCTCATGTAAATTGGGTCTGGTCAGAGGTGTATGATGAGAGCAGGGTCAGAAGCTTCTCTCTGGGGATATAAAAGTTGTAATGTTTTGCAATAATAAAGGTCAGTTCATTTTGGAAAGATACAGAGTGCGTCTCGTTCTTTTGGAAGGATTAATTCCTATGGGAAGTGGTCGTCTGACTGTGGAGGATCGGCAGTGAATTTGTGTCCAGGAGAGGGAATATCTTTAAACGGCGTTAAACCCCTTTCATATTTGGGGTGTCGTTACACTTAACATTAATAAATCACCGGGACCAGATGGCTTGCACAGGAGGGTACTTAGCGAACTCAGTCAAGTAATTGCCAGACCATTGTTCCTAATTTTTTCTGACAGTTTACTGATTGGAATGGTACCAGCTGAAAAGCCAATATAGCACCAATATTTAAAAAGGGCCCAAAATACATCCCTGTGAATTACAGACCAGTTAGCCTAACATCAATAGTATGTAAGCTCTTGGAGTGGATGATAAATTACTATATACAAGATTTTAGCAATGAAAACAGTATAATTAGCAATAATTAGCATGGAGTCATGAAGAATCATTCTTTCCAAACCAGTCTATTAACCTTCTATGAGGAGGTGAGCTGCCATCTAGATAAAGGAAGGCCTGTAGACGTGGTGTATCTGGATTTTGCAAAAGCATTTGACACAGTTCCCCATAAACGTTTACTGTACAAAGTAAGGTCTGTTGGCATGGACCATAGTGTGAGTACATGTATTGAAAACTGGCTACAAGTGTAAGTTCAGAGGGTGGTGATAAATGGGGAGTACTCGGAATGGTCAGGGGTGGAAAGTAGGGTCCCCCAGGGTTCTGTGCTGGGACCAATCCTATTTAATTTGTTCATAAACCACCTGGATGGGGTAAACAGTTCAATCTCTGTAATTGTGGACGATACTAAGCTAAGCAGGGCAATAACTTCTCCACAGGATGTGGAAGCCTTGCAAGAAGATCTGAACAAATTAATGGGGTGGGCAACTACATGGCAAATGAGGTTTAATGTGGAAAAATGTAAAATAATGCATTTGGGTGGCAAAAATATGAATGCAATCTACTCACTGAGGGGAGTACCTCTGGGGGAATCAAAGATGGATAAGGACCTGGGGGTCCTAGTAGATGATAGGCTCAGCAATGGCATGCAATGCCAAGCTGCTGCTAACAAAGCAAACAGATTATTGGCATGCATTAAAAAGGGCATTAACTCAAGAGAAAAAGCGATAATTCTCCCACTCTAAAAGACTCTGGTCCGGTCTCACCTGGAGTATGCTGTCCAGTTCTGGGCACCAGTTCTCAGGAAGGATGTACTGGAAATGGAGCGAGTACAGAGAAGGGCAACAAAGCTAATAAAGGGACTGAAAGATATTAGTTATGAAGAAAGGTTGCGAGCACTGAACTTATTCTCTCTGGAGAAGAGACGCTTTAGAGGGGATATGATTTCAATTTACAAATACCATACTGGTGACCCCACAATAGGGATAAAACTTTTCCATGGAAGGGAGTTTAATAAAACACGTGGACACTCATTAAAATTAGAAGAAAATAGGTTTAACCTTAAACTGCGTAGAGGGTTCTTTACTGTAAGAGCGGCAAGGATGTGGAATTCCCTTCCACAGGCGGTGGTTTCAGCAGGAAGCATCGATAGTTTCAAGAAACTATTAGATAAGCACCTGAATGTCTTTGGGAAATAGACGTATGAGTGCTGCTAGCATTGCTGTAGAGGTTGAAGGGGTGGGGGGTCAGCCTGTCAGTGCTCAGACCATATGCCGCACACTGCATCAACTAGGTCTGCATGGCTGTCATCCCAGAAGGAGGCCTCTTCTAAAGATGATGCACAAGAAAGCCTGCAAACAGTTTGCTGAAGACAAGCAGACTAAGCACATGGATTACTGGAACCATGTCCTGTGGTCTGATGAGACCAAGATAAACTTATTTGGCTCAGATGATGTCATGCTCGTGTGGCGGCAACCAGGTGAGGAGTACAAAGACAAGTGTGTCTTGCCTACAGTCAAACATGGTGGTGTAAGTGTCATAGTCTGGGGCTGCATGAGTGCTTCCGGCACTGGGGAGCTACAGTTCATTGAGCAAACCATGAATGCCAACATGTACTGTGACATACTGAAGCAGAGCATGATTCCCTCCCTTCGGAGACTGGGCTGCAGGGTAGTATTCCAACGTGATAAAGACCTGAAACACACCTCCAAGACGACCGCTGCCTTGCTAAAGAAGCTTAGTGTAAAGGTGATGGACTGGCCAAGCATGTCCAGACTTAGACCCTATTGAGCACCTGTGGGGCATCCTCAAACATAAAGGTGGAGGAGCACAAGGTCTCTAACATCCACCAGCTCCTTGATGTCATCATGAGGGAGTGGAAGAGGAGTCCAGTGGCAACCTGTGAATCTCTGGTGAACTCCATGTCCAAGAGGGTTAACTCAGACATGGAAAATAATGGCGGCCACACAAAATATTGACACTTTGGGCCCAATTCGGACATTTTCACTTAGGGGTGTACTCACTTTTGTTGCCAGTGGTTTAAACATTAATGGCTGTGTGTTGAGTTATTTTGAGGGGACAGCAAATTTACACTGTTATACAAGCTGTACACTCGCTAGTTTACATTGTAGCAAAGTGTAATTTCTTCAGTGTTGTCAGATGAAAGGATATAATAGATATATATATATAGAGAGAGAGAGAGATCGCAATGGTCTCTACAGCATTAACTACAGAGATGGGTATAATGCACACGCTGTATATTATTTTAGGGCTGCAAACAAAAATTATTTTCATAAACAATTATTTGTCCGTTTATTGTAATTGATTAATCAATTAATTAGATAAAAACCTCAAAAAAGTGTGGTGTATAATTTAGTTATTTTGTAAAGTTAAAAAAAGACAATTTATTCTTGAATATCTATATGCAGTGGTAAATATAAATAATCAGCCATATGGTTGGGGAGCAAAATATTGAATCCCCTCTTAAAAATACCAGAAGATGAGTACACCCCTCCAGGGCCGTCTTCAGGGCAGGGCAAAAGGGGCAGCTGCCCTGGGCTCCATCATTGTTGTGGGGCCCCTAGAATCTGCCTCATACTTGCCATCTACAGTTGAAATAATCTTGTCCCTTTTTAGTCCCGTGCTGTGTCCTGAAAGCTCAGTGTGATGTTACTAATGCTGTTTAGCTCTGCCCTATTGCCATGTAAAGATGACTCACCTGCAGACCCTGTGTTTACATGTAAATAACCTGCATTGATATGTAAATAGCGGCAGCATTAATATGTAACTAGCCGCGGACAACAGCATTAATATGTAAATAGAGGCGGCATTCATATGTATAGTATATCCCTGAGGTAATATCCACCATCACTTCTGCTGAATGCTGCCCACTAGGGCGGTAAAGGGGCATGCTTGCAAGTCCTGCCTACAACTGTGGTCAATAAGCCTAACATCAGCCTGTTTTGCAAAGGTAAGCAAATTGGAGGTGGAACCCTTTTTCAAAATAACATGGTGCCACATCGCCGTTATGAGCTAAACATAAGGTCACAATTTATAATAGATACATAGACATAAATGCCAGCCGACTTGAGAGCAACATGATAAAAATAATAGTGGAAATCATTCACATATGTTACATTAATGATATAAAACAATATGCAAGCATCTATAACTCAACGCGTTTGGCGAGGCAAGGAGTGTGTGTATATGCGTTGTATCTATAATATAAAAATATCAATTGAGAATATATATCATGATGGTAAATATCTTTGAATGGATATTGTATAATATAGGGGCCTTGGTAGAAAGGTCCCATACTCACAAGCCGGAGAAACCAAAATCCCAAACAGGGTGATCTCCCAAGAGGTAGCAGCGAGATGTGTCTGACACGGGAGCTGAAGGAGGGAAGCCAGCCGAAACCAAAAGGAGGGACAAATGGAGGGCAAGCATGATTAGGGAGACCATGTTGTATCCCTTTATGTACCTCAATGTACCTATTTTATACAATATCCACATGTAATAAAATGGGGCAATCAGTAATAAAAATTAGCTAAAATTGCAAGCTGAACACTTCAGGTTGATCACATCAACTCAGATACATATTAGTATAAAGAATAAGTGCAGCGCAATAACATTAATGTCCATCAATTCCAAGATAAAAATCCACTGAGGAACCACAAGTCCCAGAAAGAAGATGGGGTAGACCACGTGAAGGGGTGAATCCAATGCACTATTGGTGAGTGACAATCCCTCCACCAGCTGATAAATAAGCACTTACCAGATCGAATGGACCCCTGAATTACCAGGAAGTCAAACACGCTTTGTCTCCTCAGGAGAGAAATGAAAAGATCCCCAGCACTCCAGTAAATTGGAACAGCCCAAAACGGATATAAAAAAATAAGAGACAATCTGTTGATACACTTAAAACTGGTTATTATTTAATAAAAGTGTGCACTTGTGTATTGCAGCGATAACAGGCATGTAAAGTACCAATAGTAACGAGTTGCCATAAATTAGTTTGTGCACAGGATGGCGAGGGGTGGAGTCCGCAAAGGTAGCTCCTCCCACTGTATGCGTTACGTCCTACGGGACTTCGTCAGCAAGGGTGGGGCTACCACGTCACCCAAAGAAAGAAATAGATGGACGGTCACCATGGAAATCGCAGGAAGTCCTTGCCTCTCAAAGCAATCGTCTTTCTCATGGGGACACCGGCTAGCTAATCAACAGAATTTAATGATAAAACTCCCGAATGATACTTAATTCAAACAATCATCATGAGAAAATGACAAGGTAAATCAAACCAGAACTTTCACTTCCACATAAAGAAATTGAAACAATTATGCCGCGTACACACGATCATTATTCACGGCGGTTAAAAAACCGCCGTGAATAATGACATTTTAAACGAGGGAACAGCTTGTTCCCCACACACGGTCATTTTTCTCGTCATTTTTTAAAATGACGAGAAAAACGATCGTCTATGGGCTCCGCGGCAGTGTTTTCCTATGGGAAACACTGCCGCAGAAGGAATGTCAGGAAAAACGACGAGAAAAATTAGAACATGTTCTAATTTTTCTCGTCGTTTTTAATGCCGTTTTTAACGTCGAGAAAAAAGACATAAAGCCCACAGACGATCGTTTTTCTCGGCGAAAGGAAAAAATGCAGTTTTTCTCGTCGAGAAAAACGGTCGTGTGTACGCGGCATAAAAAATAAAATGAACAATACTTGATAAAAATTGTACATAAAATGATGTTTAACACCCGCGACCATCATTTTACAATGAATATAAACCTAATTAATACAACTTTATTAAAAATTAAAAATTTATTAAAACAACAATCAACTATTTGTCAGATATAATGCAGTTAAAGAGGAAGTAAACCCACTCTAAAAAAATAAATAAACAAAAACACCCTGCAAGACAAAGGCATAATGAGCTAGTATGCATAGCATACTAGCTCATTATGAAGTACTTACCTGAGATCGAAGCCCCCGCAGCGGTCCTCGGTCACCTCCTCTGTCACCGCCATGATACCCGGAGTGACTTTCGGGTATCGCTGCTCCGGCGCTGTGACTGGCCGGAGCAGCGATGACATCACTCCCGTGCATGCGCGTGGGTGCCGCCACTAACGGCATGATCGCCGTTAGAAGCGGGATGCTCAGTGCGCCTGCGCCCGATGTCTACAGCATATGCGCCGTAGACATCAATGCTGCTATTCTGCAAATATCTCCCAAACCTTTTAGGTTTGGGAGATATTTGTTGCACCTACAGGTAAGCCTTAATCTAGGCTTACCTGTAGGTTAAAGTAGTTGTAATGGGTTTACAACCACTTTAAGATTAAATTCTACATTTACCCCTTTCCAGAACCAGAACCTTGGTTTCAAAAATCCAGAATGATACTCTTTGGCTTAAATGTCAAATAAAGTTACACCCTCTCCAATGCTTTTGGACTTTCTCTATACCCCAAAACCTCAAACTCTATTTTGAAAATTTCGGAAGTGTTTAGACACACTGTGATCTTAGGCCCTTTTTAATATTGTTCACGTGTTCACCAATGCGTACACTCAACGGTCTGGAAGTTCTGCCCACATACTGGAGTCCGCAATCACCCTCCAGCATGTAGACAACCCCCATAGTGTCACATGTGATAAGGTTTTTAATGGAGTAATTTCTATTGGTAGCAGAGGAGGAGAAATCTTTTTGCTTCTTTATATTATGCTTGCATTGTATTGCTTGCATGCAGGACACTTGCCACATGCATAGAATCCTGAAAGGAAAGTAAACAATCTATTGTCCTTAACTACAGCAAGATTGTCACGTACCTGACGGTGATGAGCCCGGTTTAGCAGAGGGAGGCCTCTCTTACGGCTCCCACCAGCGGCCCCTGGTAGTGAAACAGGAGGCACGGAGGTAGAAGGGGTACGAGTGCCTGGCAGGATCAACACAGAGCAAGTGGCTGGGTGGTCCGGGCTGGATCCGGGTACACCGAGGTGAGGCGAGTTGACAGGAACCAGGAAGCCAGGCAGCACAGCAGGTTGACAGGAACCAGGAAGCCAGGAAGCACAGCAGGTTGACAGGAACCAGGAAGCCAGGAAGCACAGCAGGTTCTGGAACCAGGAAGCCAGGAAGCACAGCAGGTTGACAGGAACCAGGAAGCCAGGAAGCACAGCAGGTTCTGGAACCAGGAAGCCAGGAAGCACAGCAGGTTCTGGAACAGCTGAACGGACCGGACCGGAGCCTGGGTCAGGCAGGGTAGTCGGACAAGCCGGGTCGGATACACTGGCAGACAGCGAGGTACAAAAGGACAAAGCAGAGCGGTGGTCAGAAACAAGCCAGAGATCAGGTGCAGGTGGATAACAGGAAGGTCACAGGAAAGCCGGGTCAGATGCAGATGGGTTTCTCAGATCGGGTTACACAGGTACTACGCTGTAGAGCAGACAGCAGGGACTGTCTGTAAATGGCAGGTTTAAATAGTCTCTCTGGCGCCACCCGCTGGACGCACGCGCGAACGGAGACCAGGAAGTCCGGGGCGCCTGTTTCTGGCAGGATCTCCATGACATTGCCCCCCCCCCCCAAGGGGCAGCCTCCGGATGCCCATACGGATACATCTTTCGGGGTGAGATCTTCTGAAGGCCTGTATCAGATTCCTGGCATGAATGTTCTCCTCCGGTTCCCAAGAGTTCTCTTCGGGTCCGTAACCCTTCCATTTAATTAAGAATTGGTTCCGATTACCTCTTCTCCTCACGTCCAGAATAGCCTCTACTTCGAATTCCTGCTCCCCATCTATGATGACGGGATCAGGGCGAGCCGGAGTCCGGCCTGGGAATGGGTTGGAGACTGATGGTTTCAACAGGGAAACATGAAAGACAGGGTGGACTCTAGGCTTGTGCAATTCGTTTCGTAACGAATTGAAATTCGTCCGAATTTAGCAACTTTCGGACATTCGGAAGCATTCGAATTTCCGAACAAAGCAATTACGAATAAGACCGAATCCGAAATAAATTATACCGCAAATAGCGAATGCCCGAATGTCTTCGGCATAATTCGTTATGAAAAAGTTACGAATGTACGAATCCATACGAAGCACAATAACACTCACTCTGCTCTGCTCTCTGCTTCTCCCACACCGTGCTGAACTCCCTCTCAAAATGGTGTACAGGGGCGGAGGTTATAGCCGCATGTAAAAAACGAAAGTAAAATACGAGATTTTGAATCCATTCGAAGCACAATAACACTCTGCTCTGCTCTCTGCTTCTCCCTCACCGTGCTGAACCCTCTCAAAATGGTGTACAGGGGCGGAGCCTATAGCCGCATGTAAAAAACTAAAGTAAAATACGAGATTTCGAATCGTTACAAATAACCGCTATGTATTTAGAAAAGTACAAATCCATTCGAAGCACATTAGGCATAATAGGCAGCGTCGTTGTGAGAGAGACACGGAAAATTATGAATCAACGAACCCAAAAAAAGTTACGAAAGTAGGAGTTGTGTCCAGAATCAACGAAAAACAACGTACTCTACCGAAAGTACGAATTATAAAGCAACAAAAAATTCAACGAAAAATGTCGCTTGCAAAAATACGAATGAGTCCGAACACGAAAAATCCCGTCTAGCAAAATTACGAATGATTACGAATCAACAGGACCGGAAAGAAACGAACCGAAACGGAACGAATTTTTCCGTTGTGCACAAGTCTAGTGGACTCTAAGGGAGTCGGAGAGCTCCAGCTCGTAGGCCACTTCGTTAATCTTCCTCTTGACAGGAAATGGCCCTAAGAACTTGGGGCCCAACTTCCTGGAAGGGCACGCCAACCTTAGGTTAATGGTAGAGAGCCATACTTGGTCGCCGGGTACCAGCACTAATTCACCCCGCCTTCTCCTGTCGTAGACCATCTTGTTATACTCCTGAGTCTTCGCCATGGTTTCGCGTAAAAGCTGATTGTTTGATGAGAAGAAGTTCACCCTTTCCTGAACTGCAGGCACCGAACACTCCGGGAGGGAGTTGGGCAGGAATGCAGGGTGAAAACCATAGTTCGCGAATAGGGATGAGCTTCGAGTTCGAGTCGAACTCATGTTCGACTCGAACATTGCCTGTTCGCCCGTTCGCCGAACAGCGAACAAATTGGGGTGTTCGCGGCAAATTCGAAAAATCGATGGGAGAAATCTAAAGTGCTAATTATAAAGGCTAATATGCAAGTTATTGTCCTAAAAAGTGTTTGGGGACCGGGGTCCTGCCCCAGGGGACATGTATCAATGCAAAAAGAAGTTTTAAAAACGGCCGTTTTTTCGGGAGCAGTGATTTTAATAATGCTTAAAATGAAAAAATAAAAGTGAAATATTCCTTTAAATTTCGTACCTGGGGGGTGTGTATGATATGCATGTGAAGTGGCGCATGTTTCCCGTGCTTAGAACTGTCCCTGCAAAAAAAGTATTTTAAAACGGACTCGTGGCTATTAATGAATTGTCGGCTCCCGGCAATACATAAAAAAGTCATTGATAAAAAAAAAAAAAAAAAGCGTGGGGGTTCCCCAGAATTCAATTACCAGGCCCTTCAGGTCTGGAATGGATATTAAGGGGAACCCCGCCGCAAATTAAAACAAAATTTGACGTGGGGTTCCCCCAAATATCCATTCCAGGCCCTTCAGATCTGGCATGGATTTTAAGGGGAACTCCACCCCAAATTTTAAAAAAATGGCGTGGAGTCCCCCTAAAAATCTATACCAGACCCCTTATCCGAGCACGCAACCTGGCCGGCCGCAGGGGAAAAGGGGGGGACGAGAGAGCGGCCCCCCTCCCTCCTGAACCGTACCAGGCCACATGCCCTCAACATGGGGAGGATGTCCCCATGTTGATGGGGACAAGGGCCTCATCCCCACAACCCTTGCCCGGTGGTTGTGGGGGTCTGCGGGCGGGGGGCTTATCGGAATCTGGAAGACCCCTTTAACAAAGGGGACCCCCAGATCCCGGCCCCCCCTATGTGAATTGGTAAGGGGTACATTGTACCCCTACCATTTCACGAAGAAAGCGTAAAAAAATGTTTAAAAAAAACACACAAACACCTTGAAAAAGTCCTTTATTTAAAATAATAATAAAAAAAAAAAACCATTCCAGCGCTGAAATCCAGTGTCCCGCGGCGATCCCGATGTCCAGCGCTGTCCTTCATTGGTTGTGCCTGAGCGGACCTGATGGGGAACTCCCTCTCAGTATTTTAAATGTATAGACCCGCCCCTTCTGAACTTCCTTCACTGTGTAATTTAAATTTACATAGTGAAGGAAGTTCCCCGCTCAAGCCAATGACGTAGGCGGGTCCGACATACCGAGGGGGCGGACCTGATGGGGAACTGCTCTCACTTTGGCAATACATGTATAGACCCGCCCCTCATGTTCCGCATCTGGTCCGCTGAGCGGACCTGATGGGGAACTTTAGAAGGGGCGGGTCTATACATTTAAAATACTGAGAGGGAGTTCCCCATCAGGTCCGCTCAGGCACAACCAATGAAGGACAAGGCTGGACATCGGGATCGCCGCGGGACACTGGATTTCACCGCTGGAATGTTTTTTGTTTTTTTTTCTTAAATAAAGGACTTTTTCAAGGTGTTTGTGTGTTTTTTTTAAACATTTTTTTACGCTTTCTTCGTGAAATGGTAGGGGTACAATGTACCCCTTACCAATTCACATAGGGGGGGGCTGGGATCTGGGGGTCCCCTTTGTTAAAGGGGTCTTCCAGATTCCGATAAGCCCCCCGCCCGCAGACCCCCACAACCACCGGGCAAGGGTTGTGGGGATGAGGCCCTTGTCCCCATCAACATGGGGACATCCTCTCTCGTCCCCCCCTTTTCCCCTGCGGCCGGCCAGGTTGTGTGCTCGGATAAGGGGTCTGGTATGGATTTTGGTACGAAATTTAAAGGAAAATTTCACTTTTATTTTTTCATTTTAAGCATTATTAAAATCACTGCTCCCGAAAAAACGGCCGTTTTTAAAACTTTTTTTTGCATTGACACATGTCCCCTGGGGCAGGACCCGGGTCCCCAAACACTTTTTAGGACAATAACTTGCATATCAGCCTTTATAATTAACACTTTAGATTTCGAACGTTCGAGTCCATTGTATTTAATAGGGTTCTAAAGTTCACACGAACATTTTGTCTGTTCGCAGGTTCTGGTGCGAACCGAACAGGGGGGTGTTCGGCTCATCCCTGTTCGCGAAGAATGGGGTCTGGTTAGTTGCGGAGTGGATGGAGTTATTATAGGCGAACTCAGCCAATGGGAGCAGGGAGAGCCAGTCATTCTGAGCAAAAGAGGAGAAACAACGCAGGTATTGCTCGAGGGTCTGATTAGTCCTCTCCGTCTGTCCATTGGTCTGAGGGTGATAAGCCGAAGAAAACGATAGTTCTATCCCTAGGGTCTTGCAGAGGGATCTCCGGAACCGGGAGGTAAATTGTACCCCCCGATCAGAGACAATATTGGCAGGCACCCCGTGGAGCCTGACGACCTCTTTGATGAATATTTGTGCCGTTTCCGGGGCTGAGGGGGTCCCCTTCATAGGGACAAAATGTGCCATTTTGGACAGACGGTCCACTATCACAAAGATAGTGGTATGGTTTTCCGCTGGAGGCAGTTCAACTATAAAGTCGATGGAAAGCATCTTCCAAGGCCTGTCCGGAACAGGTAAAGGCCTCAGTAGTCCCCAGGCCTTGGATCTGGAACCCTTGTTTCGGGTACAAGTAATACAGGACTCCACGAACTTCCTGCAATCCTCGCGTAATCGGGGCCACCAGAAGGTACCAAATCAGTGGTCTTGGCAACACCAAAGTGCCCGGCAAGGGCATGATCGTGGCAGAGCTCTAACACGGTTATTCTTAGTTCCTCTGGTACGAATATCCTGTTCTGGTGCCATAGTAGCCCATCCTTAGCCTGCAAGCCCAGCTCAGAGGAGGGTTCCTGTCCAGTGGTGGCTTGTCTGATCCGAGTAAGTAAATCTTCCTGAAGAAGAAGAAAATTTCCAGGGGCGAGGATGGTATCGGGCAAGGGGGTTTCCTTTGATCCATGAAACATTCGGGACAAGGCGTCGGGTTTAGTGTTCTTGGCACCAGGGCGATAAGTGACATGAAAGGAAAACCGGGAAAAGAACAGCGCCCATCTGGCTTGTCGTGGTTTTAATCTATTTGCCGCTTTCAGGTACTCCAGATTCTTATGGTCGGTGAATATTAGAATCGGGTGAGCAGCTCCTTCAAGTAAGTATCGCCATTCTTCCAAGGCAGACTTGATCGCCAGTAGTTCCCGGTCCCCTACATCATAGTTTCTCTCCGCCGCAGATAGTTTGCGAGAAAAGAAGGCTACTGGGTGAAGCAAAGCCCTGGTTCCTTGTCTCTGTGACAGTATTGCTCCTACCGCGACTTCAGAGGCATCTACCTCAAGTACAAATGGCAGTGAGGAATCTGGGTGTTTCAAAATAGAAGCAGAGGTGAAGAGACCCTTCAGGACTTCGAAGGCCTTCTGGGCCGCTGGGGACCAGTGGAAGCGGGTTCCCTGCTTGGTTAACTGGGTGATGGGCGCAATGATTGCGGAGAACCCCCGGATGAATTTACGATAAAAATTAGCGAACCCAACGAACCGTTGGATTCCCTTTTTATCCATTGGCACTGGCCAGTCCAGGATTGCGGCAATCTTCTGTGGATCCATCCTGATGCCTTCGCCGGAGATGATTAACCCCAGGAATGCTATGCTCGCTTGCTCAAACTCACATTTCTCAGCCTTCGCATATAGGCTATGCTGGCGAAGCCGATCCAACACACTTCTGACGTGCCTGCGATGAGAGTCAAGGGAGGAAGAAAAGATTAGTATGTCATCCAAGTAGACAATAACAAAAAGGTCTAGAAAGTCCTGAAGTACATCATTAATAAAGTACTGGAAGGTGGCAGGTGCGTTGCACAACCCGAAGGGCATCACTAAGTACTCAAAATGTCCAAACCGGGAACGGAAGGCAGTCTTCCATTCATCACCCTCCTTGATTCGGACCAGATTGTAAGCTCCACTGAGGTCAAGTTTAGTAAAAATGGTGGCAGCTCCCAATCTTTGGAATAACTATGGTACCAGGGGAAGCGGGTAGCGATTCCTAATGGTGACCTTATTTAGTTCACGGTAATCCACACAGGGTCGGAGGGTATGGTCCTTTTTTTCCACGAAGAAGATGCCTGCGCCTGCTGGCGACGTAGAGGGGCGAATGAACCCCTTTTGTAGGTTCTCGTCGATATAGTTCTTTAGTGCCCCCTGTTCTACCTCCGTTAATGGGAAGATCCTACCGAATGGAATAGCTGCTCCGGGTAGCAGGTCGATGGGGCAATCATAGGCCCGATGGGGTGGTAGTGTCTCTGCCCCCTGTCTGCTGAACACATCAAGGAAGTCCAGGTAGGCATCAGAGATGATCTGACGTGTACCAGCATCAGTGTCGGTACACAGTAGAGCGGCCGGCCCAGGGAGCTTGTGTGAGCCGCAGGACTGTTGACAGTAGGAGGAAGGAAAGGTAACTACCCCCGTGACCCAGTTGATGGTGGGGTTGTGGGCTTGCAACCAGGGCATACCGAGAATCATAGGGAACAGTGGAGAAGAAATAATGTCCAGACGTAGGTACTCTCGGTGAACCCCGGTAGTGGTGAGGATGGTGACAGGTAAAGGGACCTTTTCTTGGACCACGGGTCCCGACTTGATAACGGACCCGTCAGTCAGGTGAACACATAATCCATGAGTCTTGGTAAGGAGAGGGATCAGCTGTGTGCGGGCAAAAGTTGAGTCCATAAAGCAACTACAAGCCCCAGAGTCAATGATAGCGGACACTTGCAGAGTCCTTCCTGGGAGCTGTAGGGAGATAGAAAGGGCAAGGTGAGATGAAGGCTTGGCCTGAGGGTTGGTTAAACTAGACGATACTGAGAAACACTTACGGGCTTTCAGGGGACAACTTCTAACGAAATGTCCGGGTTCCCCACAATACAGGCACAGGTTATGCGCTCGCCGGCGCTGGTGTTCCTCCGGAGTGAGGGAGGGAGGAAGGACTCCAAGCTGCATGGGTTCAGGTGCATCGTGTGAGGGGGTCAGGGGTGCGACAGGAGCTGGGTGCAGGTGACTGGGGACCCGAGGAAGCATCCAGGTCGGACGGGAGAAGCCTGTGGCCCTCTCAGCCCTCCGTTCCCTCAAACGTCGGTCAATCTGAATAGTTAACTCGATCAACAGATTCAGAGTCTCTGGTATTCCAACCCTAGCCAGTTCGTCCTTCAGGGGGTCTGAAAGACCTATGCGGAACTGGTGACGGAGGGCGGCGTCATTCCACCTGGTATCTGCGCTCCAGCGCCTAAATTCAGCTACATAGTCCTCTGCCTCTCTGCGTCCCTGCTGAAGGGTCCGCAAAGCGTTTTCTGCGGTAACTGAAAGCTGAGGGTCCTCATACAGTTGGGCCATGGCATCAAAGAAAACTGTAAGGCTGTCCAAGGCCATGTCCTTATGTTCCAGCAGGCGGTGGGCCCAATTATGGGGGTCTCCAGAGAGCAAAGAGATCACAAAGCCCACCTTGGTGGCTTCCAAGGAGAAGGTGCGGGGCTGTAAGGCAAAGTACAACTCACAGGAGTTATGGAAGGCTCTGAACTTGCTCCGGTCCCCGGAGAACCTTTCAGGTGTAGGGACCCTGGGTTCAGGAGGGAGCATGACCACCGTGGGTGTGGACCCTGTACCGGCAGAGGACGTAGAGGCAAGTGGACCCCCTTGGCCTCCAGAAGGGTTGGTGAGGGCCCACACTTGTCCTTCCAGGTGGGTGTAGCCTTGCTGGAGGCTTTTGACTGCTTCAGTCAACCCCGCCAGGTGCCGACATAGTTCCTCCATAGGTGAGGCTCCCTGCTCGGGCTCAGACATGGCTGTCTGCTGCTGTCACGTACCTGACGGTGACGAGCCCGGTTTAGCAGAGGGAGGCCTCCCTTACGGCTCCCACCAGCGGCCCCTGGTAGTGAAACAGGAGGCACGGAGGTAGAAGGGGTACGAGTGCCTGGCAGGATCAACACAGAGCAAGTGGCTGGGTGGTCCGGGCTGGATCCGGGTACACCGAGGTGAGGCGAGTTGACAGGAACCAGGAAGCCAGGCAGCACAGCAGGTTGACAGGAACCAGGAAGCCAGGAAGCACAGCAGGTTGACAGAAACCAGGAAGCCAGGAAGCACAGCAGGTTCTGGAACCAGGAAGCCAGGAAGCACAGCAGGTTGACAGGAACCAGGAAGCCAGGAAGCACAGCAGGTTCTGGAACCAGGAAGCCAGGAAGCACAGCAGGTTCTGGAACAGCTGAACGGACCGGACCGGAGCCTGGGTCAGGCAGGGTAGTCGGACAAGCCGGGTCGGATACACTGGCAGACAGCGAGGTACAAAAGGACAAAGCAGAGCGGTGGTCAGAAACAAGCCAGAGATCAGGTGCAGGCGGATAACAGGAAGGTCACAGGAAAGCCGGGTCAGATGCAGATGGGTTTCTCAGATCGGGTTACACAGGTACTACGCTGTAGAGCAGACAGCAGGGACTGTCTGTAAATGGCAGGTTTAAATAGTCTCTCTGGTGCCACCCACTGAACGCACGTGCGAACGGAGACCAGGAAGTCCGGGGCGCCTGTTTCTGGCAGGATCTCCATGACAGGGATCTATAACCCCTGCGGCAATGACATCCCTAAGGGTGGGGGCACATCTATATATAAAATGAGGACGAGCAGGTAAGACTGTACCAAGAACTCTGTCCTTTCTTGGAACCTCCCTGTTTGATAATAATTTTCTCGAATTTTTAATGCTAAATGTTATAGTCCAATATGATCTTATATTCATGCCTATTCTCTTTTTTATTTTTATTAGAGTCGGGCACTAATGGATTCATATCCAAATTCCCAATACTTTGGATTTCACTCTATATCTTATCCTTCTGATACCCTTTCTGTATAAAACGTTCTGCCAAAACGTTGGACTGTGTGTAATATTCAGACTCCAAGGAACAGTTCCTCCTAAGACGAATGAACTGTCCTCTTGGTATATTACACAGCCAAGATTTATGGTGACAACTATCTAAGGGGATGTAACCATTTCTGTCTGTCGGTTTAAAATAATAACGTGTCTTAAACTTCCTTCTTCGTATATTTCTAAATCCACGAATGCCATGCGTTCAGGATCAGCATTCCATAGGAGACTGATATTTTTGTTGTTATTATTCAGTTTAGACATAAATAAATCTAGACTGGCCGGATCACCCTCCCATACCATGATGAGATCATCTATGTATCTTTTGTAGCATACCAGCTGAAAAACAGTTTCATCCTCCTAGAGAGCCATGAATAGGTTTGCCACACTTGGGGCAAACCAAGCACCCATGGAAACTCAGAGAACTTGAAGGAAGAACTGTCCATCGTACCAGAAGTCATTTCTAGCAAGGCAAAATTCTAGTAACTTAATCATAAATGTTTTATGTAGATCTGGAAGGTCCGATCTATCTAGGGCCCACTTGACAGACCTCAATGTGTCAAGATGTCCAATAAAAGTATATAATGAGCTGACCCTAATCATGCCTCCAAGACGACCACTGCCTTGTTAGAAGCTGAGGGTAAATGTGAGGGCCAAGCATATCTCCAGACCTAAACCCTATTGAGCATCTGTGGGACATCTTAAAACGGAAGGTGGAGGAGCGCAAGGTCTCTAACATCCATCAGCACTGTGATGCCGTCATGGAGGAGTGGAAGAGGACTCCAGTGGCAACCTGTGAAGCTCTGGTAAACTCCATGTTCAAGAGGGTTAAGTCAGTGCTGGAAAAAATGGTGGCCACACAAAATATTGACACTTTGGGCTCAATGTGGACATTTTCACTTAGAGGTGTACTCACTTTTGTTGCCAGCGGTTTAGACATTAATGACTGTGTGTTGAGTTATTTTGAGGGGATAGCAAATTTACACTGTAGCTGTACACTCACTAGTTTAGATTGTAGCAAAGTGTAATTTACATTGTAGCAAAGGGGTGTGCTCACTTTTGTGAGATACTGTGTATCTATATATATATATATATATATATATATATATATATATATATATATATGCAAATGTACTGCCCAAAGCTTCACAGATTTTGGGCCAAAGTTACTGACTGTCAGGAACCATAAATCAGACAGAGACAGAAGATGCAGTAAAATTTACACCATTTAATATAGTAGAAAAAATGGTACCAATAGTAAATGTAGTCAAAACATAGCTCGGTAACCAAATCGGGTAGTCAGAACAAGCCAGGAAATCAGGAAGCCAGAGATCAGTGTAGTCAGAGCAACAGACAGAATCAATAACCAGAAGGGACATCAGCCAGACAAGTCTTCAACAGGAAACCAACTGAGAATCTCTAGATATGTTTGACCAAGTCGAAGGCACAGGAGATCTAATCCAGACAGCAGGGCTTGTTAACGAGCAGGATATGATCTCCAGGTGAGTCACTGTGGAATGATGAGTACTGGAAATTACCAGACAGCTGAGCAGCATGAACTCTGAGAATGACGGGCTGAGCCCAGCCCTGACAGTACCCCCTCCTCAACGACCCCTTCCCCTCAGAGGGCCACCAGGTTTGAGGGGAAAACCTCTATGGAAAGAACGGAGGACCAGGGGATGTACGTCTGAGGATGAGACCCAAGAGCTCTCCTCTGGACCGTACCCTTTCCAATGAACCAGGTACTGTATGCGCCCATGGAACTTATGGGAGTCGATGGACTGTACTTCATACTCCTCATGGTTCTCAACCTGTACTGGGTAAGGACATGGCACTGAGGTGGTAAAGTGATTGCACTTAATAAGGAGACATGGAATACATTAGAGATATGCATATTAGAAGGAAGGTCTAAAGCATAAGCCACTGGGTTAATTCTGCGGAGAATATGGAAAGGCCCAATAAACCGAGGTGCCAATTTCAGTGCAGGAACACAGAGTCGGAGGTTGCGAGATGACAGCCAGACTCTCTCCCCAACTTGGTAGGAAGGCGCAGTCAGGCGTCTGCGGTCAGCGTGGAGACTGTACCTATCATTGGTACGTCGCAAGGACTCTTTAACCTGTACCCAAGTGGAACCAAGACTATGGAGATGCTCCTCTTACGCAGGAATGCTCTGAGGAACAAATGAGTCAGGCAACATGGATGGTTGGAAACCATAATTCGCCATAAATGGGGACAATCAGGAAGCGGAATAAACTGCACTATTTTGAGCAAACTCCAACCAAGGTAAGAGTTTTGACCAGTTGTTATGATGGTCAGAAATATAGCAATGTAGAAACTGCTCCAATGACTGGTTGGCTCGTTTTGCGGCCCCATTAGACTGCGGGGGATACGCAGAAGAAAGGAAAGCTGAATTCCCAACTGTGCAAAAAAGGCTCGCCAAAACCTGGATACAAACTGGCTACCCCTGTTCGAGACGATAACCTTGGGTAGCCCATGTAATCAAAAGATCTCCCAAGCAAAAACGGATGCCAGTTCTTTGGATGTAGGCAACTTCTTAAGTGGAATGCAATGTGACATTTTCGAGAACCGGTCAACCACCATAAGGATAACTGTGTTGCCCTGGGAGTTTGGCAACTCCACAATAAAATCCATAGACAGGTGGGTCCAAGGCCTCTATCCATTGGGTAAGGGTTGTAGAAGGCCCACTGGAAGGTGTAAGGGCTGAAGCATAGGAAAACTGTTGTGAGAATGCATGAGCCCTTACATTCTTGGTATGAATTAGAATATATCATTTAATTTTGACAATTTTGGGTCCATCGAAAAACCAGCAGTAGAAATGACACATCCTAGGAATTGAACCTGTTCACGATGGAACTCGCAGTTCTCCAATTTACAATACAGGTTATTTTCTCTCAGCCTCTAAAGCACACGACAGACATCTGTGGGGTGGCTCTCTAGGGAATTGGAAAATATGAGGATATCGTTCAGATATACCACCACACATAGCTGCAACAAATTTTGGAGGACATCGTTTAAAAATTACTGAAAAACTGCCGGAGTGTTGCAAAGGCCAAATGGCATTACGAGGTACTCATAATGACCTGTTCTGGTATTAAAGGCAGTTTTCCATTTGTCGCCCCTTTTGATCCTCGCGAGATTGTATGCCCCTCTCAAATCAAGCTTTGTGAAAACCATTGCTCCCTTGAGGCAGTCAAATAACTCCATAATCAACAGAATCGGATAAGCATTCTGAATCGTGAAACAATTGAGACCCCTATAATCAATACAAGGTCTCAGTTCACCACTCTTCTTCTTCACAAAGAAGAAACCAGCACCAGCAGGAGACGAGGATTTGCAGATGAATCCTCGAGAAAGTGCACCTGGAACATACTCCTTCATGGCTGTGTCCTCTGAGAAAGACAAAGGGTAAACCCGGCCACGAGGGGGTATGGCACCAGGTTGAAGGTCAATTGCGCAATCATACGACCGATGTGGAGGCAAACTACCGGCTTGACCTTTGTCAAAGACATCGCTAAAATCGCGGTACTCCTCCAGAAGGGAGGAAAGTGAAGAGGTGCATAAGACTTTAGCCACTTTCTGAAAACATGTCTTACTGCATTGAGGCGACCAGGAAAGAACCTCAGCATGAAGCCAATTAAAAGAGGGATTGTGCCTCTGTAACCAAGGGTAACCAATACCCACCGGAAAATGAGGAGAAGAAATTACTTGGAATTGGATTGTCTCATGGTGAAGAGCCCCTACGGCCATGGTCAATGGAGCTGTCTCATGAGTCACATGGGCAGGCTGTAGAGGTCTCCGATCAATGGCCTCAATAGCAAGTGGAGTGGCATGAAGCTGCAGCGGAATCGAGTGCTTAGACACAATGGCACCATCTATGAACAGGCCTGCAGCCCCAGAGTCGATTAGAGCCTGTATCTCGATGGATGACTCAGACCAAGAAAGGGTAACCAGAACCAGGGGATTATCCTTCTGGATAATTGGGGACGTAACAACGCCACCTAAGGTCTGTCCCCTACAGGACCTCAGGTGCAAATGTTTCCCCGGATGGGTAGGACAAGACTTCAATAAAGTGACCTGCCTGGCCACAATAAAGGCACAATCTCTCCCTCCTCCTAAAGACCCTCTCATCTGCAGAGAGACGTGTTAAGCTCAACTGCATGGGTTCTTCTACCTCACTGGCAGACTCAGTACCAGGAGGTATAGGATGTGAGGGAGGCAAGGGTGGGACTACAAAGCTTGGAGCCGAGCACACAGGAGGCTTCCACAAGCACTCCTTATAGGAAGTTCTCTATCAGAGTCTGGAGTCAATGAGAATGCCAAACGCGATCAACTTTTCCAGCGCAGTAGGTATATCTCGGGCTGCTATCTCATCTTTGATGTTATCCGAGAGACCATGTGAAAAAGCAGCCACGAGGGCCTCATTGTTCCAAGCAACCTCTGTTGCCAGAGTACGGCATTCAATGGTGTAATCAGTAACAGTTCTTGTACTCTGATGGACATGAGGCTCTTGGCAGTAGAAGTGGAGCGTGCGTAAATATCAAATACCCTTTTAAAGGAAGCCACAAACTCTGGGTAACTCAGGACAACAGGTTTTTGCATCTTCCATAGAGGGTTTGCCCAGGCCAAGGCTCTCTCAGAAAACAAAGATATCACAAAGCCTACTTTGCTTCTCCCTGTGGGAAACATCTCAAAGTATATCTCAATCTGGTTAAGAAACCATCTGCATTAAAGGATCACCCCTGAATTGCTGGGGAAGCGGAGCGGAACCAGATATACCTCTTATAGAAATACTCGAGGCTGGTGCCTGCACAGAGACCAGAGCAGCAGCAGGGACGGCCTGCGACACAGGTTGTACCGGAGCAGCTACAGAAGCGTTCGTAGCGCTGTGGCAAACTGATCCATGCGGTAATCCTGCTTATCCTGGAAAAAATATTACCAGCCTGTGGATTGCCTAAATGTTCTGAATTCATGGCCTTCACCTACTGTCAGAAACCATGAATCAGACGGAGACAGAAAATGCAGTAAAAATCACACCAGATCCCCTAGTTACAAACATCCAACTTACAAACGACTCCTACTTACAAACTTAGTGAGACAACAGGAAGTGAGAATAAATCTACCCCTAGGAAGGGAAATTTAATCCTGTAAGAGTTATTATGGGAAAAAGGTACCTCCAGTGATGCTTTATCACCAAGGCTTTCCACAACAACCCAAAATTTTCTAAATCCAATTGTCATAGGGACAGAACGTGAGGTGAAATCTTCTAAACAGGGGCACAGACAGCAAAACAAAGGTTACAGGGGTGTTAACCCTTCCCTATGCTTTCCAAAAAGCTTAAAACATTTTTTTGGGCTGGAGCTACACTTAAAACTTACAAACAGATTCAACTTAATAACAAACCTACAGACCCTATATTGCTTGTAACCCGGGGACCGCCTGTAGTGGTAAAAATGGTACAAATAGTAAACGTCGTCAAAACATAGCATAGTCAAAACAGGGTTCTGTAACCAAATCGGGTAGTCAGAACAAGCCAGGAAATCAACATAGTTAGAGCAGCAGACAGGATCAAGAACCAGAAGGGACGTCAACCAGGCAAGTCTTCAATAGGAAACCAGCAGAGAGTCTCAAGATATGTTTGACCAAGGCGACGGGACAGGAGATCTTATCCAGGCAGCTTAAATAGCCAGCAAGGCTTCTTAACGAGCAGGATATGATCACCAGGAGAGTCACTGTCGAATGATGAGTACTGGCAATTAACCGACAGCTGAGCAGCCTGAGCTCTGAGAACGGAGGGCTGAGCCCAGCCCTGACACTGACACCATTAATATGTTTTTTTAAACCAATGTATTACTAGAACCCATACCTTGTCTGTTTGGCATTCTGGGAGGAAATTAGCTATCGTGTCATACTAGAGTAGCTATTTCCAGAGCCTTGTTCTAAGCTTTTATTGCAATATTGGAAGTCTGCACAACCACCAACTCATCAGGGTTATTTTTCAACATAGGGGATGCCCTGCAAATTTTGAAAAATTATGGGGGAAGTGATTGGCTAGTCTTAGTTGTCTGAATCTTGTGAAGTATCTAACATTTCCTTAATACTTGTTATCCGCAGTCACTAGGGGAGATTTACTAAAATGGGTGCACTCAGAAATTAATGTAGCTGTACATAATAAGCAATCAGCTTCTAACTTCAGCTTGTTCCATTAAACTTTGACAATAAAATCTAGAAGCTGATTAGTTACTTTTGCAAAGCTGCACCAGGTTCTGTGTGCACAAGTTTTAGTAAATCTCCCCCCCTGTGTTTTATTTTCAGGTGTGTATGTTGAGATGGTACTGATTTTTCTGACTTTCCTCTGTTATCATTTTGCAACCTGAGATGTATCCATATCTGATAACTGCTGTTTACAAGGGTGTTTCTGTTACCACCCGATTGTTGTAACTCTACTCTGGAACTCTATAACCTTTAATAAACATCACCTGATTTTAAAATAAAAGATTGCACCCTAATGTGGGGAACACACTATAAGAAAATCGGGCAAGCCATGGTCTGATTTTCCTCATTGTTTCACAGCAAATCGGAACCGATGAAAGAAAATCCGTACGAAAATTCTCGTACGACAAAGGCTTTTTTTGTTGTTTCTGATCAGGTGCAGTCTTTCGTTTATAATTATTCTTGTACGAAAAAATCATACAAAAAGGGTATACATTAAGTGAAAATCGTTAGTTTTGTTCCCGTATGAGAAAATTTTTGGAGCTTGCCTCTTCAGAAATTTTCATTCAGAAGGTCGGAATTGGCTGTAGAAAGTTGGGTACACACTATACGAAAATCGTACGATAGTTCTTTGGACGAAAATTCTCAGCCCGATTTTCTTATAGTATATACTTAAAGCGGAGCTCCGCCGGAAAAAAAAATATTAAAAGCCAGCAGCTACAGCTACAGCAGCTGCTGGCTTTTAATATTTGGACACTTACCTGTCCTGGAGTCCAGCGACGTCCGCAGCAGAGGATGAGCGACCGCTCGTCGCTCTGCTGCTCCCTCCGCCATCCTCGCTGAGGGAACCAGGAAGTGAAGCCCTGCGGCTTCATGCCCGGTTCCCTACGGCGCATGCGCGAGTCGCGCTGCGCCGTTCTGATTGGTGCTCCTGTGTTCTGGGAGCCGAGTGTCTCCCAGAACACCAAGGGAAGTCTGCGGGAAGTGACGTAACTCCCGCAGATTCCCGGAGAGAGGACTCCCGGATGTGGGTGAAAATACCTGTCTTAGACAGGTATCTTCACCCCCCTCCCCCCTGAAAGGTGTCAATTGTGACACCGGAGGGGGGGAGGGTTCCAAATAGCAAAAGTTGCTATTTAGGGTGGAGCTCCACTTTAAGACAGGAGGTGTGTTACTGGCAGGATCACCAGAAAAAGTCTTAAAAAAGAATGCAGCCACCACATCTAAGGATCGGTGTTATTTTGGGGTTTAATACACAGTTTAAGTGTGTATAAATAAGCATAAAAAGGTGAGAAATATGGATACCAATGTGGCTTTTGATGTTGAGAACTACATCATGGGGAAGAATCGGCAGACCAGGTTTTAAGGCATGTACTCATTTCCCTGCTAAAAAATATTGTTACTGATCCTGCGCGCTGCTAAGTAAATATAACCTAAAATCCCTATTTGTGAATTGCTCACACTCATATATATGTGAACAAAACAACAGTATAAATCTATTGGTGCCACGCTCCACAGTATATTTGATTTCCAACAGTGTTGTGGTATAACCCAATACATTAAATAATGATATCCCCTGAGGAAGACACGTGACCCTGTGGTGAAATGCGTATGGGGAGGGGCTTGACATCACGACGCTTGAACACCGAAAACGGAGGATTTATGGTAACTGATACTCTGAATAATTGTACTGGTGGATACTATATGTCATGGATATGCAATTAGCGGACCTCCAGCTGTTGCGAAACTACAAGTCCCATCATGCCTCTGACAGCCACAAGCATGATACCCAGAGGGAGAGTCTTGCTATGCCTCATGGGACTTGTAGTTCTGCAACAGCTGGAGGTCCGCTAATTGCATATCCCTGCTATATGTGGTTACATGTGATTATATTCTGGTGCACTGTGAGAACCATGAGAATGTGAGTGTTTTACCTGGAGCTGTTTTTAGCAATAAACATTAGCGGTTTTAAGGATAAAGCATTATGTATGGTGTCTCTTTGTTTATATGGAGGAGCAAGTAAGAAGGAGGAAGTATTTGTGCTGTCTTGATATCCAGAAGGATTACTCTAATGCCCTGTACACACGATCGGAATTCTCATGGGCTAAAATCCAATGGAATTTTTTGTCGGAATTCCGTTCAAAGCTGCCTTGCATACACACCATCAGACCAAATTCCGACCATCCAAAACGCGGTAACGTACAACACGTACGACGTCACTATAAAGGGGAAGTTCAAATCCAATGGCGCCACCCTTTGGGCTGCTTTTGCTGATTTCATGTTACCGCGTGTTAGTAAAAGTTTGGTGTTAGCCGATTCACGCTTTTTAGTCTCCGTGCTTTTCAGATCGTTTTCTGCGTTTCAGTTTATGCTCGTGGGTTCATATCTGTATTTCAGTGCGTGTAGTCAGGTCGTATCTGTTTTTCAGTGTGTTCTTGTCAGCTCGTTTACTGTTTTTCAGGTCGTTTTTCATAGGCCTTGCTGTTCCTCAGTGCGTTCTGTTTAAGTTCGTTCTAGCCATGTTGGAAGTACGTTCTCATCGTAGAGCTCGTGCTGCGTATGCGCTTGGTGTTGCGGTTAATACTTTGACCCAAGCTCAGTCCATGAACAGGGTGAGGAGGAGTTCATGGACCAAGAATTGGTTGCTTCAGCAGGACCAATTTTCTCATATGCCTCTGCTGCGGGAAATCCAGGAGAATAATCCTGATGACTTCAGGAATTATGTCCGGATGATGGACCCCATTTTTTACCGTCTGTTGGATTTGCTGTCCCCCTATATCACGAGGCAGGACACTGTGATTCACCAGGCCATCACTGCCGAGCAGAGGCTAGTTGCCACGTTGCGATACCTGGCGACTGGGCTGAAGCCTTCAGGACCTCAAGTTCATGACAGGCATCTCCCCCCAGGCTCTGGGGATCATTATCCCAGAAACCTGTTTTGCTATAATTCAAGTTATGCAGAAGGACTATATTAAGGTAAGTTTTCTCCTTTAACATCACATTCTATGTATCTTAATGCTTGCTAATGTATTGTATTTCTTTCATCCTTCCCTAATTACGATGATTGTAATATGCTGTGAATGTCCCCTTTGTCCTCATGCATGCTGTAAGCCTTTAATGCTCCTTTTTTGGCCTACATGCATATTTCCCATAACTAACCTCTCCAGCATGCTATCCTGGGCCCAAACACACCTAGCCTGGTCTGTTAAGAATGTATTTTGTCAGCTCCATTGTAGTGCTTTACCTCCCCCCCCCCCTAAAATGTGTAAAAATGTTTTGCTTCCCATTATATTTAGGCAGAGTGGCAGAGGTGGGACTTCCCCAACTGCGGAGGGGTAATAGATGGGAAGCACGTACGCATAGTGCCACCACCCCATTCGGGGTCCTACTATTATAATTATAAAGGTTTTAATAGTATTGTGTTGATGGCGGTGGTATCGGCACACTATGAATTCATGTATGTGGACGTGGGGAAGAATGGCTGGATGTCGGATGGTGGTGTGTTCGCACAGACGGAATTAGCCCGACGTCTCCAGACTGGTAGCCTGGCACTGCCACCTGATGAAAACAATGTGGAGGGACTAACATTTGTTTTTATTGCTGATGAGGCTTTCGGACTGGGACCACACCTGATGAGGCCATTTCCCCTGAGGACCCTCACCCCGGAGAGGAGGGTTTTTAATTACCGACTGGCCAGAGCCCGAAGGGTTGTGAGAATGCCTTCGGGATAATGGCCAGCCTGTTCCACCGGTTCCTTACCTCTATCCATATGGCGGACTACAAATTCAATCATATAGTTTTCAGCTGCTGCATACTGCACAACATTTTGAGGATAAACGCACCTAATTATATGACAACAGTTGGGCCTGAGGCCAGACTTTCAGACACTCCCCTGATGGGCCTGGATACTGGCCGTATTGGCTTGGCCCCCCAAAGCTTGACTAAAAAATAAACAAAAAAAACATTTTTGTGAAAAACTTGATTTGTCATTATTGCTTGTGTTTCTTTTATCTGTCTCCCAGGTTCTCCTAGTGCACTTGTAGTGCCAAGTGGATTTGTCTTTAGTAAATAACCACCATTGCCACAGTAAACAAGCACTTAATTTTCAAACTGGCATTGAGCATAGAAAGAAGAAGCCACACATTGTTGAGTAGAAAACTATTTTTACTCTGTGCACAACTTTCAGAGAAAATTCTAAAAAAAAAATTAACAAAAATATACTTTTCTTTTGTTTTTTATTTGGCATAAACAGGCATGTTTCAAACAATAAAACATATAAAAACTATGGAACTTACAAAGTTCAAACTTTGAAAAACTGAAGGCAATATCAGACATTATATAGTGTTTCAAAAAATGTGTTGCTGTTGCCTTCATGAGATGGGGTGATGTCACCCCTGAACAAGGCAAATTTGGAAGATGCACACAAATTGTGCATCAAAATGTTGATTTCCTTCCTGATCCCATGCCAAATGTCAACATGTGCTATCTGCCATCATGGGGGATCAATGGACGTGTTTTTGGGGTGCAAACCATTCCTCTCACCTACTTGAGTTGCGAGGAAGGGGTTGCACCCTCAAAACACTTACATTGATTTCCCCTGATGGCAGATAGCACATGTTGACATACTGTGTGCATCTTCCAAATTTGCCTTGTTAAATTACACAAAAATTAAGAAAAGTAGGCCACAAAAATGTGAAATGGTTGCATTCAAAACATCTTTTTACACTCTCCCCAAAACATCAATCATGTTCTTAATTTGTTTGTAAAAACTATATAGTTTGTGCCTTATAATGTCCATTTCACGACTCATAACCATGAGATGCTGGATTATGATTTGTGCGCTACCACTTGAGAAAGGAGGAGATTGTTCTTCAACAAGCAGCACATCACCTAAAAAAACAAAACGCATGTCTTATAAATATGCATGCATGCATGCATGCATCTATTCCCTGAATCTGCGGTGTATGACACTGACCTGTTGTGGTGACAATCTCGCACACTTTCTCCACATCTCCTTTCTCCACCTCTTCTTCCTCCACCTCTTCTTCCTCCACATCTCCTTCCTCCACATCTCCTTCCTCCACATCCTGAGCTTGGGGTTCTCTCTGGTCCCCTTCTTTCTGAGGTGTGGGGTTCCTGGCCTCCTCAGAGTGGTGTGCTCCGAGTATTCGCTCCCCTATGAGAATGAATCAAAAGGTATACTTTAGCACACAGATATTTGAGGGCAGAAATCGGAATATGAAACATTGCTTGGAAGTGGGGTACAATTGTCTGTTTTGGCAGAGTTCCAAGATGATGACATGTTTTTTGGATTTTTACAAAGCTGGAATACATACATTTTTTGTCCAAGTTACACACATGGAGACACCCCAAGTATCAACTGTAGCACCTGTGTGGGACACCCTAAAAAGGTTGTTCTGGTGTCCCACACAGGTGCTCCTGAGTACAGCTGTTAAAACAGCTGCTGAGTGTCTTCTCCTTTACACTGAATCAAGTTTGAATTTCACATTCTAGTTACAAACACATCATCTAGACAACAATGTTTATAAACGTTGTTTTAATACAAATAGGCATGACCAAATGTGGTTTACCTGTATCTGCGCAAAACAGCATATTTTTGACGATGGATGTTTACTACGAACGATTATACTTTGGCCACTACCTGAAAGTTGCCATTTTCAAATGTCCAACCAGTCAATCAAAGCACATGGAGCAACATGCAAGTATAATAATCAAATTAGTAATGACACAGGAGAAATACTTACTTTTTGCTAGCATGTTTTTGATCTTCCTGTACTGCTCCGGCTCCCTCAACTTCAGGTCAGACCACCTTTTTCTCAGTTGCTCTTTGGATCTCCGGACCCCAAATTTATGGTACAGACTCCTCACCACTTTGCCCATTATTTTGGCCTTCCTGAGATTAGGGGTGTTGTACAGCCCATGCTTCCCATCATAACCTCTACTCCGCAAGATCTGCACCATCTCCGCCATCTCAGCAAAGGACATATTACTGGCCTTGTATCTTCTTCTCCTGGATTGGGACGTTTCCGGCTCAGGGGCTTTCCTCGTCGGTACTTAATATAACACGCACTTGCTGTGTCATCGCCATGTCATCTCCCACTGTGTGCAGAACGAGAAGGGGCGGGGAATAAACTAGAAAGAACGTCAGGGGCGGGCAGAGTTTCACGCATGCGCAGGGTATATAATGATAACACGCATTTGTCGTAACTACGTTGTGTGCGCGGAGCAAGGAAGACCGGAAGTTCCAAACGTCACAAACGAAGGTAAAAATTAAACTTGGCCCATCAGTGATCTATACTGATTCATGATTATAAAGGCCTATATTGGGATAAGATTAGGACAGTTTAAACCGACCTAGTGTTTTTGTCTTGTGTTTTATCTTGCAGAAAATATGCAGCAATTTAAGGATCCTGTGATCATGACAGCTTTTATTGATAAATATAGAGAGCTGAGAAACTTGTGGGAGGTTAAAAACAGTTTGTATCATAAAAGTGATGTTAGGAGGGCAACAATAGAGAAATAGTTAAATAATAAAATCAATAACGTGAGAAATATGTACAAAAAGCAGTACAAAGAAGTCCGCAAATCACAGAGATCAGGAGCAGCAGCAGACCAAGTACATGTCCCCAAGCTATGGTACTACAAACACCTGCGTTTTCTGGGCAACCAGATTGAAGCCAGGGAATCACTTTTGAGCCTTCCCTCCAGCCTTCCCTCCACCCTTCCCTCCAGCCTTCCCTCCATCCTTCCCTCCACTCCTGCAGAAGGTGCCGAGGAGCTAGCTGACCTTGAAGAGCCGGATCTGCACATTTACAGTAGGTGCCGCCGACATTGTATATTCATCGCGATCCTATCACAAAGATTCTCGGCGACAGGGGTGCCGACATCTCGGCGACAGGGTGGCGACACATCTTGCGCTCGTTGCAATAGCGAGGAGACGCGGCACTGTATTGAACGGGGATCCAACGTGGATTCCCGCCAATACCAGGCACTGTGTTTGGTATGAACCCTGAGCGGGAACTCCACGCCAATTTTTAAATAAAAAACCGGCATGGGTTCCCCCTCCAGGAGCATACCAGGCCCTTGGGTCTGGTATGGATTTGAAGGGGACTCCCCTAAGCCGAAAAATCGGCGTGGGGGTCCCCCTCAAAGTCCAAGCCAGACCCTTATCCGAGCACACAACCTGGCAGGCCGCAGGGGAAGAGGGGGGGCAAGAGAGCGGCCTCTCCTCACTCCTGAACCGTACCAGGCCACATGCCCTCAACATGGGGGGTTTGGTGCTCTGGGGCAGGGGGGCGACCTGCGGCCCCCCACCCCAGAGCACCCTGTCCCCATGTTGATGAGGACAGGGCCTCTTCCCGACAACCCTGGCCGTTGGTTGTTGGGGTCTGCGGGCGGGGGCTGATCGGAATCCGGGAGCCCCCTTTAATAAGGGGGCCCCCAGATGCCGGCCCACCACCCTATGTGAATGAGTATGGGGTACATCGTTCCCCTACCCATTCACCTGGTGGAAAAAAAATGGCAATAAAAAAAACACACACAGCTTTTTAAAGTAATTTATTGCACAGCTCCGGGGGTCTTCTTCCGACTTCGGGGGTCTCCGGTGTCGTCGCCGCGCTCTTCCTTCTGCCGGGCCACCGCTATCTTCTTCCAGCTCTTTTGCTAGCGGAGGCCCGGTCTTCTCGTCGTCTCGTCCGGCTCTCCGTTGTCCTTTTGCCGGCCCCTCCACTATCTTCTTCCAGCTCTTTTGCTAGCGGAGGCCCGGTCTTCCCCGTCGTCTCATACGGCTCTCCGTTGTCCTTCTGCCGGCCCCTCCACTATCTTCTTCCAGCTCTTTTGCTAGTGGAGGGGCCGGTCTTCCCGTCTTCCCGTCAACGTGAATCCCTGGCTTCAAGCTGCTCTGCCAGAAGACGCAGTTTGTTGGAGTACCACAGCCTGGGGACATGTATGACATCTGCTTGCTGCTCCTGATTTCTGAGATTTGGGGACCAGATTGTGCTCCCAATTAGAGGGACTCCTCAAGATATTTAATTTTCGTTATAACACACTTTGACGTCTGCCTTGGGGTCCAAAGGCTGCATAAATTCTACAAATTTCTCCATTGTTGCCCTTTCTCTTTATTTTGTTAACCATAATAAATGGATATTTCATTTAATTTAAATACTTGCCTATGTGTTTTTCTGTGAGTAGGCATTATATTTCATAAATACAATGTGTAATTAACAAGAGACAACAACACCAACCTCCTTGAGGGGAAAAAAATACAAGATAATAATGTTATTGGGGTAACTTGACCAGAAAATAAAAATAGAGATCACAAGAACATATTAAAACCGCACCAAAAAATAAGGAGATCTTCAAATCACCAACGAAAAAAAAAAATTACGATATTTTGGAGACCTGGCTTTAAAATAAAATACGAAGATTCATGAGATCACAAGAAACAAAGAAATAAGTTTGTCAGAACAGGGTGTGAATATCCGCAGCGAAAAATAAAATTTGTTCTAGCATTAGAAAGAAGAAAATGTGCTACATTTAACGATGCAATAATTAGCAGCATGACGAATGTGCTATCTCCATTACGAACGCTAGTTTTACCCGAACAAACGCTCCCGTCTCCTAATTTAGTCTGAGCATGCGTGGATTTTTCTCCGATGTGTCAGGTCACCTGTGGCCAGGTGACAGATGCACACCGTAGGGGGTCAGGAGTGCACCACAAGGTAGTGAACCCTATGGCTGACTGCTGCGGATAGGATACTGGGTGGTTGTGGAAAGCGGGACCAGAAGAGCACAACCGGGATCCACAGGAAGCTAGAGCCGAGATTCCCCAGGGCGCGGAGTCTAAGACCCAGCAGGTCTTCACCAGAGCCTCTAGTGGTGAGGATGTTACGCTGCAGCTAGGTCCAGGTCACGACCCCTAGAGTCTCCTAGCTCACGCCTCGTAGGGTAAGGAGGAAAAAGGGGGAGCAGCAGCACAGGATACAAGAATAGTGAGGGGAAAGGCCAAGGTCGGGGTCACAAGCAGGCAAGGCTAAACGAAGGACAAGCCGAAGGTCAAGGGTCACAAGCAGACAGGGATAGTCAGGAACAAGCCAATATCGTAACAGAGAGACAGACGTAGCACACGGCAGGCAGGAACCCAAACACACAATGCTTAAACAAACACGTTGATCAGCCAAGCAGGCTTGCAGTGCACAGGTTAATATAGTGCTCTGTGATAGGGCCTGGGGTGGAGTCAGGCTGGGAGGAGATTATAAAGGAAGCCAGGTGAAAGAGGCTGGCCTCTAAGATGAACACATGGAGAGCAAGGTAAGCTGACAGACAAACATTACTGCATATCCATGACACGATGGAGTTCCACACAGACGATCTGAATTTTCTATAGTTTTTTTTTCAGATCAGATGGGGCCCACACACAATCCGAATTTCCGATGAAACAAGTCCATCTGACTTTTTTCATCGGAAATTCCGATCGTGTGTACAAGGCATTAGTCCCCTCTGGTGGGACTAAAATGCAATTAGACCATATTATTGTGTGTAATCAACTATCCCAGGTGAGAGCACACCCGGTGAAGGGTTTATACACAGTATGGAGCCCAGTTTTACACTGGGTAGTTGAGTGTGATAAGAAGATCACTGAGCAGTTTATATCACTGTGGAGTGTAATAACAGTGCAGCAGGTTCTAGTGACACTAAGGACATTGTTTCACAATTTTTCACATTGAAACTGTGAGTTATTATTTTTATTACTTATATTTTTTATTTTATTTGGTTTACTTATTAATTTGTATGCATGTATTTCTAAAATAACAGACACATCATTTACAATTTTTTTATGTATTTGGTTATACCAGAACACTGTTGGGAATCAAGTACACTGTGGAGCGCGGCACCAATAGATTTATACTGATGTACTCAGTTCTAGCCATCCACAAAACCGTCATAGTGACAATGACATTCAGCCAGTATGTCTGACATGTTCTTGGCAAAGAATCATGCTATTGTCAATGAGAACACATATCTTGTACTTGTTTCCAAAACAGATTCTTTTGTATTTGTTTTATGTGCTGAAAATAACTAATTTATCCTGAGTTAAGTTACATTTTAAAGTGCTAACAACCTGAAATGTTGATTACATTTATTAACATTTAATTTGACCCAGTTCTAATGCAAAGGATCAATTAAAGTGTGTGTATAACCAAAGTCTTTTTTTTTTAGTTTTGAATAAAGTACAGAAGGGTTAAAACCCCAATCAATCGACTTTTTACTGTCTGTTAACTATCAGTGAAATGTCCCTTCACATCCTGTTTCAGAAACACAAAAGAAAATTAGGACAATTACCCTTTTAGACAGTTGTTCCAGGAACAGATCTGAAAATTTCCCCCTATCACTTCTTCTGTGGACAATGAAAAATTTTTGGATTTCCTGTCCCTTTTTTTATTCTCTGTGACAATGGTCACTATTACAAAAAAAAAAGGGTTGATCCTCACCAACAGGAGCACAGACTAAAATAAAAATTTAACAGAGGGTTTAACCATTTTCTGCTATCCAAAACTAAAAAAGGTTTGCCTAGGGATACTCTTTAACCCCCTTAGCAGTATTCCCGAGTCAGGCTCGGGGTGAGTTTTTCATACCAAAAGCGGTAACCGCAAGCCAGACTGGGGCTGCATCGCAGTATCTAGGGAGAGTTACTTACCTTGTCCCCTGGATCCTGTGATGTCCTCCCGCAGTGTGTGCGAGCTGTCATCTCGCTCGATTCACACTGCCGAGTGCCGAGCTCCGTTCCCTGCGACGTTGCGGCACACGGGGACGGAGTTCGGTGCCAAATTCAAAAAGTGAAAAAGACAGTATAGATACAGTATACTGTAATTTTACAGATTACAGTACTGTATAAAATAATTACACATCCCCTTTGTCCCTAGTGGTCTGTCCAGTGTCCTGCATGCACTTTTATATTGTAAATACAGTTTTTTCTACCTGGAATTTGGAGATTGTTCATAGCAACCAAAAATTGTCCCTTTATGTCAAAAGTGTTTTTAGACCAGCTAGAAAACAGCAATAATAAATTAGAATCACTTGCAGAATTGAGTGATAGCGATTTGTGGGGAAATTCGTCATCAAACACTGAAAGTAATGACAGTGACAATTCTGCAACTGAGCGAATTTCAGTGTTTTTGATTTGATTACATTAGTGAATAATTTTTATTATAATTACATTACTATTTGTTATAATTATTTATAGTTATTTATTATATTATAATTTATGATTTTGTGTTTCAAACTTTATCATACCTGGGATGTCTACTAGACTCTTGTTTGGTCAGGTTTAAGTAAGTAATTACTAAGAATTGCAGGCCTACAATGCATAACACCAAATTTCCATGCAAAATAATTGTACCGCTTTTGGTACAAAATTCCAGACAGAATCATACCGCCAGGGAGGTTAAACTAGAATTCAAAGATGCTTAGGCGAAACATGATATATAAGTATATTTTCATTCGATTGGAGAGATTAGTAGTGGCCAATGGTAAAAAAAACCTTACATAAATTACAGACCTTCCAACATGCCCAAATTTTTAAGCTTCATTCTGCTTTCTGCTTATTGTGATACTGGGATCAATTCACAAAAAGTTATTTTCCTCTTTAACCACTTGCCGACCAAGCTATAATGACAGCTACAGCATGGTTGTCCAGTTCTGCAAGGGCGTCTATTGATGTCCTCCCAGAACTGTGCCCTCTGCGTCGTGCACCCAGAATGCTTTGTGATCGCTGTGTCCTTCAGACACAGCTGATCACAGGTCGGGGTAAAGGGCCAATCACAGTGGCTCTTTACCATGTCATCAGCTGTGTCCAATCACAGCTGATCACAATGTAAACACACTTGTTGGTTATCACCGGTAACTGGCTAGTGTGAAAGAAGACATCTGCACTGATATTCAGGACATTGATCATCAGTGTCCTAACTATCAGTGCAGCCCCAACAGTGCCCATCAGTGCTGCCTATCAGTGCTGTCAATCAGTGCCCATCAGTGATGCCAATCAGTGCTGCCAATTAGTGCTTCCTCGTCAGTGCCCCCTATGAGTGCTGCCTATTAGTGCCCATCAGTGCTGCCTATTAGTGCCCATCAGTGCTGTCTATCAGAGCCCATCAGTGTCACATATCAGCGCCCATCAGTGCCGCATATCAGTGCAGCATCATCAGTGCTGCCTCATCAGTGCCCATTAGTTCTACCCACCAGTGCCGCCTCATCAGTGCTGCCTATTAGTGCCCATCATTGCAGCCTCATCAGCACACATCAGTGCAGAAGAAACATTACCTGTTTGCAAAGATTTTCTGACAGAAATTAAGAAAAATGTTTTTTTTGTCCAAAATGTTGGTCTTTTTTCATTTGTTTAGCAAAAAATAAAAAACCCAGTGGTGATTAAATACTACCTAAAGAAAACTCTATTTGTGTGAAAAAATTATAAAAATTTCATAAGGGTACAGTGTTGCATGCAATTGTCGTTCAAAGTGCGACAGTGCTGAAAGCTGAAGATTTGCCTGGGGAGGAAGGGGGTAAAAGTGCCCAGTAGGCAAGTGGTTAAAATCAGTGGTAAAAACATTTTTTTCAATTCACAAAAAAACACTAGTAAAATAAGGCATGAATTATTTAATTGAAATATGAGGTATTTATCACATGAAACTGTTCGGCATTTTATTTCATGGCATAATATCATGGAGAGGGATTAGAACACTTGTCAGTTTTTATTGCTGTCTGTACCCCCTTTATTGTTACTGTTTTTCCTTATCACTGAAAGTGAAAGGAAAAGAAATTCCCACATTTTGGGTTGACATCAGGACATATAATAGAGGGGAAATCCCCCCAATGGGACACAGAGGGCAAAAAACCCTCCATTATTCTACTACTCTGAAAAATATAATTTTTTTACACTTTAAAGTCATTTTTGCTGAGACATTTGGCAATGTCCTTGCTATATCTTTGGATAGGTCTGTTTTGTCATCATTCGCTGATGGTCTTGAAAGTGTCATTCTGGTATCCATCTGGGCAAAACAGGATTGGAGCTGCCATTGTTGGCTTTTTATTGAAGGTACAAGCTACAGGGCTGTCATCCTTCATTACCTTACTAGTAATTGACCTGGAACAAGAATGTGCTGACATCTAATATAAATTTGGTAATTTTGGGATAGTAGTTCAGTTTTTAAATAAATCTGCAGTGGTTGATTCTATTTTTATCTTTCTTTGAAGAAAAACGCAGGTATTTGGGCCCTAAACCAGAGGTGATCTTAAAGTGACAATGGGGTCAATTCACTAAAGGTTACCGCATGTGATATGAAGATCACGTGACCCATTTTTCAGAGATATCGTATGAGATAATAAAAGAGTAATTTCATCAAAGTAAAATATCGAATGCGAGGTAAATACTTGTTAAAATAGTCAGATAAATGCCACAAAAAAACATGAGATAAATCATTAATGTCAATTCACTAAAAAACACACACATTCGTAATATATCACCTGTTGTTTGCTGGCCGTATTTTAGAAATTTACAAAAGAACCATTAGAGGAACTTTGCGCTGGCCAGTAAGTTAAGTATAAAATGTATCAGTGTGAAAATGTTCTCCTATGAGCTCAGGAATGAAAATAAATTGTAACATTTCATCAGAGGGAAATAGTTTTGTGAATGAAAGCACCCTTGAATGTTTTTAGAGGTTTCACAATATTGCTGTGTGCCTTAGGTCCCTTTCACACTGAGGCGTTGAAAAAACGCTAAAAAATCATGAGTTTTTTTACCGCGATTTCACCGTGTTTTTGCGGTAAAAGGATTATTTAGTATCCCACAATCCTCCACTCTACTGCGGTGTTTTTATCGCGTTTTTACCACGTTTTTACCACGTTTTTACAGCGGTACTCATTCATTTCAATGGGGATAGGCGTTTTTACAGCACTATTTTATGCGCCCCAAAGATGCTCCAAAGAAGCTGTTTGCAGGATTTTTCCCAACGCACAGCCAGAAAAACGCCTCAGTGTGAAAGCCCTCAGGGCTTTCACATTGAGAATGCTGGGGCAGGATTATTTCAGGCATCTTTAGAGCGCTATTTTTAACGTGAAAACGCGGTAAAAACGCCTCAGTGTGAAAGGGGCCTTATGGTGCATTGTTAGCCTGCAAAAAAAATTGGGGTAAAAAAATGCAAAAAATAACGCAAAATTTAAGTGCTAAATATCGCAAAACCCCCATATCACTTAAAAAAATTAAATTATGCTGTTATCAGAAATAAAGAAAAATATCTTACTTTCTGAGACCTTATTACAAATTTTCTTTTGGTTAAATGGTCAATGATAGAATTTTTTAATATGTGTCAGACACTCCAATATAGCTTCTCCATAAAGTACAAAACTTTGTCACTTACAAAAAAAGAAGCTACTAATAGGCATCTAGAGGTGGCTGAACATACCTGCAACAACTTTAATTGCTCCTTATAGATCGTGACACCTTTGGCAGGCCAAACATGCTCAGACACTACCCAATAGTGATGGAACTTGCCCGCCCCCTCTCATGCATTTCTATTGAATGAGGCTGTTCATCATAGTATTGGATCATCAGGAATTTTGGGGGGTGGAACAAATCTGGGAGACTTTGACTATACCCACAAGTGTAAAGCCCTGTACACACGATCGGATTTCCTATGGATTCTAATCCGATGGATTTTTCCATCGGAAATCCGATGAAACTGACTTCCATCAGTCTTGCCTACACATCATCAGTCAAAAATCCGACCATCCCAAACGCCGTGACGTAAAACACTCCAACAAGCCGAGAAAAATGAAGTTCAATGCTTCTGAGCATGCGTCGACTAGATTCTGAGCATGCGTGGGTTTTTTGCCCGATGGAGTTCCACACAGACGATCGGAATTTGCTATCGTTTTTTTTCCCATCGGATAAATTTAAAACATGTTCTATTTTTTCTCACCAATGGAAAAAAGACCGATGGGGCCCATACACGATCGGTTTGTCTGATGAGAAAAGTCCATCGGACTGTTTTCATCGGTAAAACCGATCGTGTGTACACGGCATTAGAGTTTGACCTGTCCAGAATGGCCCAGCTGTAAACACCTTTATTTTTTTAAGGGACAGAGGGCTCCATTCACTAAAGCATATCGCATGAGGTATACGTAGTACTATCAAAGCATGGCTACAGAAATTGTGAATGCAGTGCTTATGCCAAGTTGTGTTCATTTTGTTTTCAAACATTTTACTAAAATTCTTCTGTTACATCCTATAAAATGAACCTCCTGTAATGACAATGATCTCTAATATATTTTTCTTTTGTTTCTTATTATTGTGACTAATCAGTTACTTCCCTAAGGATCCATTGACACCACTCTGAATGCGCAGACGCTGGTGTTTGATGGGAGGATACAGCGTTGAAGCATCGATCCTGGCATATCAAGCTGTTTACTTTTTTATCTTTTGTCGTTAGAACTTTGAACTTTACAAGTTCTATTCACACAACAGTGTAGGGATGCAATGTTTTCCACCACAACCCTGTAGACTGGAAAAATATACTACATGATGACCTTTTTTCAGCAAACACCAATGCAATGCAGTGCTGTTAACTGACACCATAGGAAACAAGGCAAATGGCCTTATCTTTGTGTTTGTACTGCACTGGGCAATGCTGCCCAGTGTAACCGCCAAGGCAAATGGTGTGAATGAACCCCTATTGATTTTGCTATTGGAAATCCCAATTTTTTACAACGATATAACAAAAACATACACACAAACGAACTTTGCATCAAAAAGCAATACTAATAATAATACCACAAATCTTTTAGTATAACCATTCTGCAAAGTACTTTATGCTGTGATTAATGAGGAGACAGAAGAAGGATGCATACTGTTAGTCTTCAAGTGACAGAAAATTCTACTGAAAGAATAAACATAGTCCATGGGGAGGTATTCAGAGATCTGGCAGCAATACAGCAGCTTAAACCAATGAACATTTCCAGTAATATGAAGTCCACAGTGAGCATCATGGGGATTTAGTTACTTATTTTTCAAATGTTTTTATATGTATTATTCACTCATTTGCTTTTTCAGTGCTAAAACTAAATGTAATTGAAAAGAACACAGAATTTCAGTAAAACAAATAGCTGATGCTGTATGCCAAGCGTGATTCCTTAATTTATTTTCTGCTTCTATAGATTTTACAAAATAGAATATCTGGCAGTACACAGGATTTGAGACTGGTTTGATTGCTGTAGAGGTATCTAGGAAAAAATGTTTTTATTATATAAAACAGGAAAATACTATTGTTTATATACAGTAGGTCACAATACCCTTAATGGAGCATAGGAATTTGTAGGAGCAAGGATACAGTTTGTTTGTCTCGGTAAAGTAAAGGCAGAAGGTTTTTTTTTACCTTAATGCATTATCTGCATGCGACGTTATACCCAAACAAAACAAAAAAGATGGGGTTTTTTTCCCACAAATAGAGCTTTCTTTTGGTGCTATTTGATCACCTCTGCGGTTTTAAATTTTTGCGCTATAAACAAAAAAAAGATTTAACCTTTTGCTATAATACATATCCCAAATAAAAAAAACAAAAACAAACTTATTCATCAGTTTAGGCCAATATGTATTCTGCTACATATTTTTGGTAAAAAAATCCCAATAAGCGTATATTGATTGGTTTGTGCAAAAGTTATTGCGTCTACAAAATAGGAGATCGATTTAGGGACTTTTCATTTTTTTATTGTTTTTACTGGTAATGGCGGCGATCTGCGATTTTTAGCGACATTGCGGCGGGCAAATCTGACCCTAAGTGACACTTTTTGGTGGCCAGTAACACCAATACAGTGATCAGTGCTTAAAAAAATGCACTGATCACTGCATAAATACACTGGTAGGGAAGGGGTTAACACCAGGGGGCGATAAAGGGGTTAAGTGTTCTCTAGGGAGGTGTTTTTTTACTGTGGGGGGAGTGGACTAACAGGGAGTAGAGAGAGATCGCTGTTCCGGATCACTAGGAACAGCAGGTCTCTCTCTCCTGCCCTGTCAAAACGGGGATCCGCCTTGTTTACATGGGTAGAGCCCCATTCTGCCTCTGTAAGGAGCGATCGCGGGTGCATGTGGGGGGAGCGTGCACGCCGCCGGTGGTGCATGCGCCCACACGATCACATGCAAGGACCGATGTACGGGTAGGTCGGTTCATGCAGCCGAGCCACCTTGCCGCAGTATATCTGCGGTGGGCGGTCGGCAACTAATTAGACTTATTGGATAATAAAATACTCAAAATAAGTTAGATAAATACTTATTAGGATACCAAGTGTAGGTAACCAGCACCAGCGGGTGTGACCAGTTCAGTGTAGCTGTACTTAGGAAACTGAAACCAGACTGTGAATGACTAAAGTTAGATTTATTAATAATAAAGCAAAAACCCATCCATCCAAAAACCCATCCAACACCAGTAAACACTATACAAAGCAACTAACAACTAACCTAACTGTAATACAATATATTCAAATGGAGGAGCACATGCATAAACAGGCTAAGTCAGAAGATGAGGATGTAACAAGGAAAAAACAACCACGAACAACAAGAGGAGATGGGAATTGGAAGCAGGGTGCAGGATACAGGTACTAGAACGGAAACAGGATAACAGTGGGAATCAGGGCTGAGGACAAGCGCATTATTACCAGTAGGGATGAGCCAAACACCCCCCGGTTCGGTTCGCACCAGAACCTGCGAACGGACCGAAAGTTCGCGTGAACTTTAGAACACTTTTTAAAGTCTATGGGACTCGAACGTTCGAAATCAAAAGTGCTAATTATGAAGGCTAATATGCAAGTTTTTGTCCTAAAAAGGGTTTGGGGACCCGGGTCCTGCCCCAGGGTACATGTATCAGTGCAAAAAAAAGTTTTAAAAACTGCAGTTTTTTCGGGAGCAGTGATTTTAATGATGCTTATAGTGAAAAAAAAAGTGAAATATTCCTTTAAATATCGTACCTGGGGGGTGTCTATAGTATGCCTGTGAAGTGGCACGTGTTTCCCGTGTTTAGAACTGTCCCTGCACAAAATGACATTTCTAAAGGAAAAAAAGTCATTTAAAACTGCTTGCGGCTTTAATGTAATGTCTGGTCCCGGCAATACGGATAAAAATTATTGAGAAAAATGGCATAAGTACCCCCCCCCCCCAGCCCATTACCAGCCCCTTTGGGTCTTGTATGGATATTATGGGGAACCCCGCACCCAAATTAAAAAAAGTAAAGGCGTGGGGTCCACAGGCCCAATATACTCTGAACAGCAGTATACAGGCGGTGCAAACAAGGCAGGGGCTGTAGGTTTGTTGTTAAGTAGAATCTGTTTGTAATTTTGAACTGGTATATTTTTAAAGTGTAGCTCCAGCCAAAAAATCTATTTTTAAGCTTTTTGGAAAACATAGGGAAGGGTTATCACCCCTGTAACATTTGTTTTGCTGTCTGTGCACCTCTTCAGAACATTTCACCTCACTTTCTGTCTCAATGACAATTTTTTTTTGAAAATTTGGGGTTTTTAGTGAAACAAGGATTGGTGATAAAGCATCCGTGGAGAGGAGACACGTTTTTCCCATATTAACTCTTACAGGAGAGAATTTCCCTTCCTAGGGGTAGATTTCCTCTCACTTCCTGTTGTCTCCTTCCGTTTGCAAGTAGGAGTCGTTTGTAAGTTGGATGTTTGAAAGTAGGGGCCTGCCGTATATACTCTGCAGAAATTTGGCCCTTAGGTGTTAGTGTTGCCACAACACTGTAAGCCCTCACAGTTACTCTTGGTGGGCGCTGGAACGGGCCCTGCTGTGAGCTATTATATCAGGAATTGTAATTACATGTCATTGTTGAACAGTGGTAGAAAAATTGGGCCTTTGGTGGTGGTGGTGCCACAACACTGTAAGCCCTCACAGTTACTCTTGGTGGACGCAGGAATGGGCCCTGCTGTGAAATATTAGATCAAGAATTGTAATTACATGCCCCTGTTGAACAGGGGCAGAAAAATTGGGCCTTAGGCACTGGTGCCACAGCACTGCAACACCTCACAGATACTCTAGTTGGAGTGCAGGAATGAGCCCTGCTGCAAAGTATTGCATCAAAAATTGTAATTACAAGCCCCTGTTAAACAGGGGCTGAAAAATTGGGCCTTAGCCACTGGTGGCGGTGCCTAGAATCAAAAATGTTCTTACAAGCTATCAGCATGATCATTGAGGAGGAAGAGGATAGTCACTCAGCATAACGGGATAGTCACTCAGCATCAGCATAGGCAGTCTTGAAGGGATCTGACATTTTAAAAAAAATGACTCGGTTACATCAGCATCAGGTGCTCGGTAGCTGGTGGTGATCCAAGACTGATTACTTTTTATGAAGGTCAGTCGATCGACCGAGTCGGTGGACCGGCGCACCCTGTGATCGGTTACAAAGCCTCCAGCAGCACTGAATGTGCGTTCCGAAAAAACGCTGGATGCAGGACAGGCCAGTAACTCAATTGCATACTGTGCAAGCTCTGGCCAGTGATCCATCCTCAAGACCCAGTAACCCAGAGGATTTTCGGTGGGAAAGGTGTCCAAGTCTGATCTTGCCCCTAGGTATTCCTGCACCATGTAAAACAGACGGTGGCGATGGTTGCTGGAACCGATCATACCTTGGGGCTGCGGACTGAAAAATTGTCTGAACGCATCGGTCAGACGGCCACCTTCTCCACCGCTCCTTCTTTGACTGACCGAAGCCTCAGCAACACGTTGTCCAGGACCAGGAATTTGTAACCTCCCAGTCTCTGGGAACGCGTTGCACAGACCTTTATGCAAGGCCTCCCGAAGATGTTTCATCCTCTGCTCCCTCTGTGACGCCAAGATAAGGTCCGCAACCTTACCCTTGTAACGTGGATCAAGGAGGGTTGCCAGCCATTATTGATACCTCTCCTTGATAGCACGAATACGAGGATCCTTCTGCAGGCTTTGCAGGATCAGGGAGGCCATGCAGCATAGGTTTGCTGAGGCATTCAGTCCGGAGTCCTCTGGGTCACTCAGGACGACATGATCCGCAGCCACCTCCTCCCAGCCATGTACAAGTCCATGGGTTTCTTGAGACTGTAATTGATCCCTTGAAGACTGGTGCTGATGCTGAGTGCTAGGCTCCACCTCCATGCTGACACAATCCTCCTCCTCCTCCTCCTCTTCCTGTGTGATAGGCAGGCCAGCAGGAACACTGTCTGGATAAAGGGGGCCGTGAGAGGTAAGGAAGTCCTCCACTTCATCCCTCTGTTCTGCCTCAAGTGCCCTGTCCATTATTCCACGCAGCGTGTGCTCCAACAGGTGGATGCATGCACTGTAACTGCTCACCATCCTCGTGGCCTCCTCAAATGGTGACAGGACAGTGCATGCATCCCTGATCATGGCCCACTGGTGTGGGGAAAAAACAAAGCTCCCCTGACCCTGTCCTGGTGCCATATTGCAACAGATTCTCATTGATGGCCCTCTGCTGCGTGTGCAGCCGCTGCAGCATGACCAACGTAGAGTTCCACCTGGTGGGCATGTCACAAATTAGGCGGTTCTTGGGCATGTTGTATTCCTTTTGGAGGTCAGCCAGCCGAGCACTGGCATTATATGACCAGCGGAAATGCCCACAGAGTTTCCTGGCCTGCTTCAGGACATCCTGTAAGCCCGGGTACCTGCCCAAGAACCGCAGCACCACCAAGTTAAGGACGTGAGCCAAACAGGGCACATGGTCAGTTGTCCCTGTCGTACGGCGGAGAGGAGGTTGGTGCCATTGTCGCAAACCACCTTTCCTGGCTTAAGCTGGTGTGACGTCAACCTCTGAGCCTGTCCCTGCAGAGCTGACATAATCTCTGCCCCAGTGTGGCTCCTGTCCCCCAAGCACACCAGCTCAAGCACCGCATGGCATCTTTTGGCCTGCGTACTTGCATAGCCCCTTGAACACCTACAGAGCACCGCTGGTTCCGAGGACAAAGCACAGGAAGATGCCATGGAGGAAGAAGAAGAGGAGGGGGTGGAGGAGAGAGGTGTGTCAGAATCACCAGTAGTAGCATTTTGGAGGCGTGGTGGCGGAACAACCTCCAACACTACTGCACTTTGTCCTGCATCCTTCCCAGCTGCCATCAGAGTCACCCAATGCGCTGTGAAAGATAGGTTACATCCCTGTCCATGCCTGCTGGACCACGAGTCAGCGGTAATATGCACCTTACCGCTGACCGCCCTGTCCAGCAAGGCCAAGACATTGCCTTCCACATGCCGGTAGAGAGCCGGAATCGACTTCCGTGAGAAAAAGTGACGTTTGGGAACCTGCCACTGAGGAACCGCACATTCAACAAACTCACGGAAGGGGGCAGAGTCTACCAACTGAAAAGGCAGCAGTTGAAGTGCTAGCATTCAACCGCTGGGCATGTGGACGGCTGGGAGCGAACTTCTTTCGCTGGTGCATCAGCTGGGGCAGAGAAATTTGCCTGGTACAATCTGACGTCGGTGTACCAATAGCAGATTGCCCACAAGTACTTGGCTGTGACACACCTAATTCTACACCTTCATTCCTCTCAGTGCAGGTTTCAGAGAGGACTGAAGGTATAGTGGGGTTGGAGATCCCAGCTAATGAGGAGCAAGGAGAGGTCCGCTTTGTTCTTTGGTGTGGGTCTTTTAGGTGTGCTTGCCAACGAACTGCATGGCAGGTCGACATATATCTGATCAAGCATGTTGTGCCCAAGCGGGTGATGTTTTGGCCACGCCAGATACGCCTGAGACATATGTTGCAAATAGCAGCGCTGCGATCTGATGCACTCATCGCAAAAAAGGCCCACACCAAAGAACTTTTGGAATAATGCACAGAGACAGTGTGCTGCCCTTAAGCTGGCCCCTGGAGGTGTGCCTCCTCCTCCTCCTCCTTCTCTCTCCTATCAGGCACCCACGTGGAGTCAGTGACCTCATCATCCCCTCCCTCCTCATCACTGGAAAAAACCTGGCAGTAGGCTGCAGCTGGGGGAACATGACTGCCAGATTGCTGTCCTTGTTGGGCACCCCCTCTCTCTGGGCTCACGTTACTACCCCCTCTCTCTGGGCTCACATTATTGCCTTCCTCTAGCTGGGTTCCATCATCGGAGCCTTCAAAACGCTGGGCATCCTCCTGAAGCATGTACCCAACACTGTGGTCAAACAGTTCGGGGGACTCCTCAGGAGGACATGGTGGGGCTAGGGAAGGAGTGACTGATGCCATTGAGCCGAGGGAAGAGGCCGCGTTGGCAGCTGCTTTGCCAGACAAAGTACCCTGAGCCTGGGTGAGAGAGGATGAGGAGGATGAGGACGGCTTGGTCATCCACTCTACCAAATCTTCGGCATGTTGCGGCTCAACATGGCCAGCTGCCGAAAAGAAGGACAAGAGTGTCCCACAGCCACGTGCTGATGAGGATCCACCGTGTCCACAACCGGCGCTGTTGCCTCTAGACACAGAGCCTGCTTGCCCTCTTTTATTGGCTCGTGACTGTCTGCCTCTCCTTGTTTGCCTTCCAGACATACTAATAGCCTGCAGTGAGATGTAGCTGCACAAAGGTGGGATGTATATATTGTGGTAGTGTGGTACCCCACCAGTGTATGAATACAGGATTCTCAACCAGGCAGGTTGAGGGGCTCCAGGGTATTTTCTTGTTTGGGAGGAAACTGGCTTTTCAGTTTCCTCATGATTTACTAAAGTCCACTTTGGGACCTGGAGCTTGGGGATTTCTTAGAGATCCGGGTGGGATGAAATCCCCAGTCCTGGATCCGGGTTTTGAGACTCAACTGCACACTGATTGTTCAGGTGTGTGTGGGCCTGATAGTAGAGTCAGGACCAGCATTCTGGGCTCCACCCTCCCGACGAGTGCAGGTGTGCACAGTGGAAGCCAGAAACCCAAGTCTGAGGATCAGAGCAGTGAGGGGCTGCTATCTAAACGGATGGTCTTTGCAAGGGAATAGTCTGTGGGAGACAGATGAGAGCCTGAAGTAGAAGGACTGAGCAGCACTGCAGTATGTATAAGCCAGGAGGCTGAATGTCATTTTGTTGATGAAAATGAGTGCTGAAACCCCTGCGAGGGAAACCTTTGATTTTGTTTTGAACTTCTTTTAATAAAAATGGGCAAACAAAGCCCTTAAAAAGAAGAACCAGCGAGTGGCGGTGTCCTTCAAGCTTTACCTTTGATGCTATTCCATCACACGTGGTGGAGAATTTTGGCACAATCTGAGATCCCTACAATCAAGTAAGTTCATCTGTTATATGAACTGTGTTTTGCTTGCCAGAGACTGCATAATCTGTGTGTGTGCAGGTGAGGAGAACCTGCAAGCGAAAGGTAACTAGCCTTAAAGAGACAGTGCTCTAATTTGTTGCTGAACTGTGAAAAAAATTTTTTTGGAGTGATTGTGAGTATGGGGCGATCAAAACGCCTAAAAGAAGCAAGGATGGCTGAGATGATAGATAGAGCTCTGTGGCTGGAGGGGTTGTTACCGCCTGAACGAACCCCATACATGCCTAAACAGAGTTTTCCAAGGGAAAAGAGGACTGCTGTTGTCCCTAGTAACCCTGGTGCAATGAATGCACCGATGATGGCTAGTGTGGAGAATCCACCAGCGTTTGAATCTGCAGTGGATTGGTGCAAGCGACACCTGGCAGGATTGGACCAAGCTAAAGTGGAAGGCAAACCAACCTTCGATACAAAAATAGAACCGCCGGATGTCCATGCCTGGGAGAGGGGTGTTGTCCCTGGCAACGCTGCTGCAGTTAAACCAGCAGCTGTTGTGAAAAGTGTGAAAGTGATACAGCTTGAGACAGGGTCCAGCAGATGCAGTGTGGGAAACCCTGACAAGACATGGAACCAAGTGCGCTGTTTGTGGTGCAGTGAGTGGGGGCATGCAGTCTCCAAGTGCCGTTTGTCCCTGGCTCCAGTGCAAAGCTACCTAGCAAAACAAAGGTCTGAGAAGCCTGTGTTATATGCCAGAAGAGAGGCTGATCAAAGGCCAGGACAGAGAGTGGTTGCCCATAGCAACACAGAGGAGGCCAGTCGGGCTGTCTGTGGACCATGGGGTGTGCCTCCCATGGGTCGTGACAAGTGGCTTCCGGAGGAGCCAATACAGCATGTTGGAGAGAGCTAGCAAAGCTCTGCTGGGAGACTGCGATCTCCCATGGCAACGAGAGTGGAAGTTGTGCCTGGAAGGAATCATCAGGAGAGAAACGCACTGGGGAAAAGTCGTCCAGTACCATGCCTGGAATGTGGCCAGCTGGGGCACGAAATATTGTCTTGCCCTAGATTCTGGGGTGCACCTGGAGGTAATGTTGCTGAACAGAACTCTTTACCTGTGGGCCAAGATCCCTTTGCAAATATGTTTGCAGTTACCCCTGGCAACAAGGAGGAGTTTTCTGTGGTGTCTGCAGGGGGTGCTAAACAGTGGGGGATGCCTGCTGTGATTTCATCCCATGGCCACCAGGGGGAGTTGGCCAGTAAATATGCGGCTGAGGACTGGTTCTTAAGACAAAGTACTCAAATGAAGGTGGTGACCCCAACTACTGTGGTGGGTAAGACAATGTTTAATGAAATGATGCCTGGAACTGCTGATTTCAGGTATAAAAGAACTGGCTACGAGACAGTCCATGATGATGTGAGAGTGACCCCAGTTAGTGGGGCCACAGAATGTGCGCTTGAGAATGACTTTTTCATACCCAGTGGGAATGCAGGGGTTAAAGTCCAAACAGAACCTGTGTTGATGACTAAAAGTGTTGTGTCTAATGTCTGCCAGCCTCAAGTTGGCAGTGGGCTAGGACAACCTACAAAAACTAAAAATGCTATAAGTGTTACTGTTAATGAAACGTTTGCTGCTGTTGGGAAAACCCCAGGTTCTTCCAGAGCAAAAGCTGTTGTCACAAATGGGTCGTTGCCTGTAGCAATTGGTGGTAAGACAGCACAGTTGTCCCCAGAAATCTCCAGGGAACTTAATGTATTGGAGTCAGAGGTTGCCATGGACAACTGCGATGTCACTCTGGTGGGACAGAGTGGAACTGTACCGTGTAATGGTAATATGTTAGTGCAAGCTGCTAGTACTAAAAATGTGCCGGTAAATGGTGGCTTAACACAACCTGTGAAAAATGCAAAGGTGTGTGAGGCTTATGAAGCGCCGCCCGAGCAAGGTGGTGGTTGTGGTGTATTGCAACCTGTGGTGCTAAAACATGGGTTACCGAAGTCTGCCATGATTCGTAATTTGGGTGATGAATCTGCAACTAAACCTGTCTGTTCTAATGTGTCTCCTTGGGTGGATGGATCAGGGCTGAGGAGCGCAGATGAATGGAGCACAGCTACAACGGATTGGGATAGTTGGGTTAAAAATCTAATGTCCCTGATAGATGAGGCTTTCATGCACAAAAATAAGGTGGACAAAGTTTCTGCTGTGCCAGCAGGAGGGACGGCAGAACAGCTTATACCTGAGGGCGCGGTGGCTGCTGCAGGGATTAACCCTCGTGAGAAATATGGACCATATATAGGCAAGCACACAGCAGACACTTTGTCCGTAACCTACAGAAATGATGCTGACATGGCGTGTCAAAGGGACGTTGTCACTGGTAATGTGAAGCAGTTCATTGGTGCTGAACCTGAGAAGTTGGGTATGAGTCAAGCACCTGGCAGTGCTCTGGTAGAGCACCAGGCTGTGGTTGTCTCCAGCTGGGAGAAGGTTCCATTAAACCTTGCAACCTCTCACGTCTCAGCAAGTGAGTCTGTCTGCATCCCCAGTGTCAGGAAAGTCCCCAGGAAGGACTTGGGTCTGGAGCCAAGGGTATGGTTTCTAACAAAAGTATTAAAGGAGATGCTTAAACTTTGGGATGTACAGCCAGTCTATACTGGGGTGTCTCCACCACAGTCAGACAGTCTGGTACTGCGGAGTACCATTAGGTGGACCCCTGAATGGCAGGTGGTACAGCACAAAGGAAGACAAGACAGAAATGGTTTATTTATGACTGTATTACTGGTGTTGAAAATCGCCTCTAGGTATCCTGATGGGTTACTTCCTGTACAAGAGGTATATGGGAGAGGCTTTGGCGAAAAGAAAGCGTCTGAGGTTTCACCACCTAACAGCCAGGTAGAAGGCATTTCTGCTGCTATGGTCCAAGGTAGTACTGATCAGCTGTCGGTGAAGGGCGTGTATGCTGTACCAGTGGAAGAATCACATGAGATGGAAGGGCCAAGTGTGGTCCAGAAAGCAGCAGAAATCCTGACTGGGGCACAACAAGAGGGTGGTTAAAAAGACTGAGGTCCCCAGTCCAATGTTTGGTTTAGGTGACAAACCTATTAACCTAATAAGGTCCCCGAGACAGGGAAACGGATAAGAAGTGCGGTAACAATTGTATGTGGATCAGACAAGAGCTTGTCTGTTCAGGTGGATAAAAATACAGATGGCATCAGAACAGGTCAAGTGGTAGGACAGCTGCCTGCAGAGTGGGTGAACCCAGGGGAGGTGACGTCCTGTGAGGTTCCCGTGGGTGATGGCGGCCCTCCATTATGTGTGCCCTCTGCAGACTCTGCCCTAGCAAATACAAAAAAAAAGGCATTGGTGATCTGTGCAACGTTGAGAGGTGTAATGTTGGTTTGAATATGTCTGTCAAAGATGAACCAAATAGTTTGTTAAAGGTACATGACAGTGTGGTGTCCAAAGGTATTGGGAAACCTGGGAACCTGAAGCGTGGAGGCAAAAGGGTTGGTAGAAACACCAGGGGTGCCCTGTTAAAATTTCAGGAGAGGCAGTGCTTATGGAACCTGTTGTGGAGATTTTTATGGAGATGTATTTAATATGTATTGTCATAGTGTCACCCAGTGTTAGTACTTCCGTAACCCGCTCTAAAAGAGCTGATTGGGGTAGTCTGAGGCTGGTTGAATCCTGTCTGATAGGGGAAAACGTCTTGAGGTTGGAGTGTGATGTTTGCAGGGTGCAGATATGTCCGCCAACGGGGGCCCTCTGTGCATTAGCATGGACGATCGTTAAGGAGGGGATATGTTCGCTCTGCAATGACATCATTGGTTATAGGCGGATGCGCGCTCTTGTCTCTGCTGTGTCTGATCAACATTGGATGGAATTCGTAGCGCGCGTCTGCAGATAGCCTCCCTCCCCCATTCAATAATAGTATAATCTTAATATGTGTTATTCTATGGAATAGCGCAGAATAAGAATTCCTATCAACGGTAACTTTAGCCATCCTACGTTATTGTATTCCTAGTATGTATTATTGTATTGAATCCTTTAAGCCATATTTCCTGAGTGGGATTCATGTATGGCATCTCCTGTTGGAAGGAATGTCCAGGTATTGCCATTTTCCTGTGTGGAAGGGACATCCTGTGAGGTCCCCGCCCATGGGGGAGGGGATTGGTTGCTGCAGCCAATCACCTCCTGTGTGAGATCTTTTGAGTTTAATAAAAGCCTATGATTAGGCGTCGGCTAGACAGTCTATGCTGGGAAGCCGAGATGAGAACATAAGCTGTGTTGGTGCTTTCCTTGAATGAGTAATGGGATGAACGGTGAGTGGATTTTAGCAACCTTAACTAAAGATAGCATTATTGCAAAAAGATTAATCTAAAGTGTGTGCTTATAGAGCACAGGAAATATGGGCTGTGTGCTCTGCAAACAGCAGCCTAGAAATTCCACAACAGAATGGCGACTCTGATTGGACCAATTGCGGCCTCTTTGAGCATCGCATCAGCAGAGGGGGGAGAGTGGACCCGCGATGTGATGCGTGAAGGGGCTGTACTTTGTAAAAGAACACATTTTTCGTCTTTTTGAAATAATGCTGTATGCTTGCAGTATGAGAGATGTGTGTGTGCGTGTATGTCTGCGAATCTGATTGTGTGTGTGTGTTTTTGTTGGGAGAGAGATCGTATGCCTGTGAATCCGATCGTATGTGCCTGGGTGTTTGTGTGGGTAAGCTGTTTGCTGTAAGAGTGTTTGGCTGCATTGAGCCATAAGCTATGTGCTTGAATGGGGGAAGGGCTTGCCCACTGTTTTGTGTTGCAGGGGCTGTGCCCTGAGGGAAAGAAACTCTAAGCAGACATGTAGGACAACAATATACTGTATGTGTGTAGTGTTTGTGATTTCTATGAAAAATAGAAATGGATAGATTGTGATTTTTGTAGGGGACAAAGACACATGTCTCCATAAGTGTAAAAATATTTTAACAAAAGTGTTTGGTTTTTAAGTTGAAAATTCCTGCCGCATATTCAAGTGGCCAGGCATTGTTGGAAGCCAGACAATAGTAGCTGTTTGTTGAAAGGAATACGCCCTTTGAATGGTTGCAGGCTGTTTTGGATGCTAGCATTGAGGAGTTATATTTCTCAATGGCTTGTTATGGAAGCTGATGCCACAGTGTGTATATGAACTTTATGTAGAGAAAAGTGTTGTTTTAATGTTGTGCATGTAACTAACATTTATTGAATGTGCTGTTTAGTTGGCCAAAGGGTTTAAGTTTGTAAGTGTACATGTGGTCCTTGTAGAGTGTAGCTGACACCTTTTTCAGTGGATTTTGATGATAATTTAGAAAAGTTTCAATGGTGTAGTCAGTCTTTGTGAAGAAAAGCATTTTTGGTTCTCTAGTGAAGAGATCCTGGTTTTGGCGGCAAAAACTGCATGTGGTAGCCATCTTGTGGTCTGCCATGCTGCCATGGTCGTCGGCAGCCATCTTGAGAGATGCAGTTTCTCCTTAGCCTGTGGGCATCATATAAGGGAAGGTGCAGCCACCTTTCTTTTGGGCACTATACCATGTGGCATTCGTCTGCTATTTCGCTGGTGGAATTTCTCAGCCTTTGGGGCAGATTTTGATGTTTGGTGCGAATATAGTGTGATCTTTTCTGCGTTGGAACCTGGTGGAGGCCATTTGTGTTTTTCTTTGTGTGGGGGAACCCATGTGGTGTTCATTGTGACGTCCCATGCTGGTTTTGGCGGGAAAAATTGCATGCGTTAATGGCGCCATTGTTGTCCATGAGGTGTGCGATGTTCATCCACCATTTTGTTTGTCCTGGCTTGTCGGCCATCTTGAGAGATGTTTACAGTTTGAGATAGGAAGTTCCAGTTTAGCAAACACGGCCCCTGAATATGCTGTATTGGCATTTGTTGATTGGCGCAGTTTTCTTCTGTTTTATGCGTTTACAGTTTGACCTGTGCACTGCTGGGAAGAGTAGTGAGACACCAGGGTGACATGCTGAGAGACTGGTTTTTGTTTAATGAATTCGCTGGTTTAAATTGTTTTTCTAAGCATCGCCTTTTGAGTTGAGTAGAGTGGTATCTTGAAATAGCGCGGTCTTACCCCGAGGGGCCACACGCACATGCTGGGGCCTATTTATGGATGGGATCTGGCTGACCTACCAGCAGTTGGAGTGTGGGAGGAGGCCAACGCAGACACAGGGAGGACATGCAAACTCCATGCAGGTGGTGTTAGGAGGGGGATTTCTCTGTTTTCATTTAAGTGAATGTAAGCTATTGCAGGGTCAGCTGACTTTGCAGTATATGAAAAAGTTCACTTTACACTGAATTTTGATGGATTGTAAGACTAACAGAGTTTTTGCACAATGGTGTGTTATGTTTAAATTGGAGTCTTGATAGACACAGCAATGTGGCTGGGCCTCCCCTCCCCCTCCCTTTTCCTGAACAATTGATATGTAAATAAACCAGTTTGTTTTTTTTAAGTAGCTGAGCATAACCGGAAGTTTCTTTTCAGCATTTATATATCAGCAGAAAGTTGGTGGGAGGAGCTTGGGGTTGTCTGAATGAGATTTGTGCTTGGAAGGAAAATGGAAAGCATTTTGGCGTTTAAAAGTCTTTTATATTTTGTTCCAGTTTTGTGAAGTTTTGTACTGTAATACAGTTTTGGGTAGAGAGCAAACAGGGGGTATCACCATTATTGTAACATCTAGATACAGAGAGAAGCCACATTGTTCTGCAGGTGGTAAACTGGCGTAAGTGTTCTGTGTGGTTTAGTCTGACAACGCAGTGTATGGGTGTATAGCGGAAAATGCTTGTGTATGCATGCACTGTGAGGGGTAGAGGCCTAATTCGGGGGTTGATCTGTGGTTGTTGCTGTAGTTCTAAAAGTGTTGGGACAACAAGCCATAGAGTTGACGCCTCGGTTAGGGTTTCTAGTTGGGGGGACTTGACCATATAGTGGTTGTAGTTCTGCAATTCACCGTATAAGAAGACCCCGGGGCGGTGATCTCCGAAATGGGTGCAACGGTTTAACCTGGACGCAGGTTTAAGACGATAAGCCGATTCGAATCGCCATGGACACAAGGAGGTCTGTGCAAAGGGAAGGAATGGAGGCTTCCCATAGTCAGACGGTCACACAGTGCACGAAGCCTAGTTTTGGGGCAAAGGCCTTTGAACCCCAAAAAGATTAACATAGGTGGTCCAAGGATACTATTTTGGGTATCCCTCTGGAATGGATGTAGTTGAGCTGCGGCTTCAGAAATCTGTAATGATGAGGAACGGTGGCTCATGCCCGTTTGTTTGAACTTTGTATGGCTGGTCCATGAAGGTTCTCGAGCTGCTCTCATGTTTGTCCCATTGTATTTTTTTCTATTGCTGAAAGAGTGAAGAGAGAATTCTGGCTGTTTTTGGGTTTTTTTCATTTGTGGTTTTGGAGACTATGAAGTATCTCCCCCACATTTGTATCGGAATGTTTGTATGTAGTAACGTGAATATGTTCGAACTTACCGCAGCGATCCTTCGATGCGTCGTGGCTGTTGTATGTTTGTAGGAACGAGAAAAGTAAGGGTTACAGAGGGTTTTGTTTGAATCGGTTTTGAAAGAATGTCATTGACAATTTACCAATGTACAGGAATGTCATTATTGTTTTACCATTCTTTGCAGGTTAAATATGAAGGATAGAGTAATGATTTTGCTTATAAGTATTTTTCAGGTCCAAGGAGTTTGTACACAGAGAACAGGTGTATGTAGACAGCGATACATATGGATAAATACATGAGTCTAAGGGAGGTAAAAGTATCATAGGTTATTTCATTGTTTCTTTTTTCCTGCACCACGCATTTCTTCCTTCAGTCTGTAATGAGGAAGAAAAGGGGGGGGGAATGATAAATGTAAGAATGACAGTTTTTTTCAAACTAATAATAACCTCTGTAATTCTAACCAAGTTTGTGCCAAGACTGTCTTTCTTTAATAGAATTTGAATCGGCAAGCAGCAGTCTGGTGAAGTAGGTTCCCATCCCAGAGGCTAAGAACCTTGTCAATGGTTCCAGGTATTGTAAGCCACGCACAGGTTATGCAGTGACCACAGTCCCGATGTCTGGGTTATTGTCATATGAGGGTTGTTTGGAGGTCAATCAAAACCATAGTCGTACTCTCCTCATTAGCTGTCACTTATATTCTCGGCTGATGGGGTGGGTGCGATCGTTGTGACATGAACTTCAAAATGTCCACCACAGGGTTCACGAGTCCCTCCTGGACCCTGACTTAATAATCAGTTTACATTCTTTCCAACCAGGTGACTGGGTCGTTGTAAAGAAGCTTGAGGGATGAGACCACGCCAGCCACTGCAAGAAGCGGCTCAACCACACCAAAGAATGAGGAGTATCTTTGTTTATTTATATTTTTGTTGTTTAGTAAATTTTAGCAAGGGTAACGATGAAAAGCATCCCAAGTTATTATGTAAAGTGTATATCCTGACTAGCTCAGAAAGCGAACAGGACCGATGGTCTGTTCTGAGTCTTCACCGAGTTTTAGTCCCCAGCGATGACAGCGGTACATGCCATTTATGATGTTATTATGGGTATGAGGAGTTTTGACAAACTAGTGAAGACTCCAAACAGACACTTGTCAATGGAATCTAGCGATGCATTTTTTAGAGGGTAAAATTGGTTAGTTTTAATGGCTCTGCCTCTTGTCGGTTTGGGTATCTAGGTAGCCCACAAGTGTGTTTGAACTTTAGTTTGGTGTTTATGTGGATCTGCAGCTTATAAAGGTAATTCCCCCAAAGCAAGAGGTTCATGCGTGATGGTGAAGCTGTCCCAGCATCTTATCTCATGGCCGATCGCGAGGATCTGATGGCGCAGGAAATTAAGAATGGCAGGGACAGCTAGAAGGGATTTGTTCACCAACCCCGACCAGGTCTGGGCATGGTGTCCTGCATGAGGGGGGGGCTCGGGCTTGGGATACGATTGAACAATTCTCATCCGTTAAGGATAGGGTTCTTCATGTAATTGTTGAAGCCAGAGCTGTAGCTAAGTGAAGGTTGGGGGTCTATTCTAAGGGTCTGGGAATCTTTGGGGATCTAATTTTTATTTTACAGCGGATCGTGGTTAAAGGAAGTGGGAATATATATACTCATGTCGTTTTATTTCTATTCTTTCTATGTCGTGACGAGGTGCTCCTGTTGCCTGATTTGACGCGTGACCAGAGTTTCCTTGATGAGATGCCCCGAAGCCGGACCCACATACAAGACACAGAGGATCACAGACGGATCGGCGATTACTACAGCTCACCATGTCGTGTCCTCCTTTATAAGTCATGCCCCTGAAGAGTAGAGTCTACATGTCAAGCCGTGTTTTCCTTTTTATGGACTAAGGACTGATTCATTTACAGGTGTAAGAAGCAGATCAACTCTCATCGAGGGACACATGGGGTGCATATGACAAAAAAAGGGAGGACTGTTGTGGAGATTTTTATGGAGATGTATTTAATATGTATTGTCATAGTGTCACCCAGTGTTAGTACTTCCGCAACCCGCTCTAAAAGAGCTGATTGGGGTAGTCTGAGGCTGGTTGAATCCCGTCTGATAGGGGAAAACGTCTTGAGGTTGGAGTGTGATGTTTGCAGGGTGCGGATATGTCCGCCAACGGGGGCCCTCTGTGCATTAGCATGGACGATCGTTAAGGAGGGGATATGCTCGCTCTGCAATGACATCATTGGTTATAGGTGGATGCGCGCTCTTGTCTCTGCTGTGTCTGATCAACATTGGTTGGAATTCGTAGCGCGCGTCTGCAGATACACTCCCTCCCCCATTCAATAATAGTATAATCTTAATATGCGTTATTCTATGGAATAGCGCAGAATAAGAATTCCTATCAACGGTAACTTTAGCCATCCTACGTTATTGTATTCATTGTATGTATTATTGTATTGAATCCTTTAAGCCATATTTCTTGAGTGGGATTCATGTATGGCATCTCCTGTTGGAAGGAATGTCCAGGTATTGCCATTTTCCTGTGTGGAAGGGACATCCTGTGAGGTCCCCGCCCATGGGGGAGGGGATTGGTTGCTGCAGCCAATCACCTCCTGTGTGAGATCTTTTGAGTTTAATAAAAGCCTATGATTAGGCGTCGGCTAGACAGTCTATGCTGGGAAGCCGAGATGAGAACATAAGCTGTGTTGGTGCTTTCCTTGAATGAGTGATGGGATGAACGGTGAGTGGATTTTAGCAACCTTAACTAAAGATAGCATTATTGCAAAAAGATGAATCTAAAGTGTGTGCTTATAGAGCACAGGAAATATGGGCAGTGTGCTCTGCAAACAGCAGCCTAGAAATTCCACAACAAACCCCAAAAGAAGAGGGAGAAGGCTAATGCCGCGTACACACGACCGTTTTTCTAGACGAGAAAAACTGCATTTTTTCCTTTTGCCGAGAAAAACGATTGTCTGTGGGCTTTATGTTGTTTTTCTCGACGTGAAAAACGGCATTAAAAACTACAAGAAAAATTAGAACATGTTCTAATTTTTCTCGTCGTTTTTCCTGACATTTCTTCTGCGGCAGTGTTTCCCATAGGAAAACACTGCCGCGGAGCCCATAGACGATCGTTTTTCTCGTCATTTTAAAAAATGACGAGAAAAATGACCGTGTGTGGGGAACAAGCTGTTCCCTCGTTTAAAATGTCATTATTCACGGCGGTTTTTTAACCGCCGTGAATAATGATCGTGTGTACGCGGCATGAGTATAGGGAAATATAGGACCTTGTTAAGATCCAGGGTGGGACATACCTGGAAGCGCACCCGGAAAAAAGGTTGGGCCTACGTGGCTGACAGCCAGCACAGAGGTGTCCCAACCATAATGATGGATGCTGGTGTTCCTCCCTCCGGATCGAAACAAAGGGGGAGGGTATGTGGTAGTGTGGTACCCCACCAGTGTATGAATACAGGATTCTCAACCAGGCAGGTTGAGGGGCTCCAGGGTATTTTCTTGTTTGGGTGGAAACTGGCTTTTCAGTTTCCTCATGATTTACTAAAGTCCACTTTGGGACCTGGAGCTTGGGGATTTCTTAGAGATCCGGGTGGGATGAAATCCCTAGTTCTGGATCCGGGTTTTGAGACTCAACTGCACACTGATTGTTCAGGTGTGTGTGGGCCTGATAGTAGAGTCAGGACCAGCATTCTGGGCTCCACCCTCCCGACGAGTGCAGGTGTGCACAGTGGAAGCCAGAGACCCAAGTCTGAGGATCAGAGCAGTGAGGGGCTGCTATCTAAACGGATGGTCCTTGCAAGGGAATAGTCTGTGGGAGACAGATGAGAGCCTGAAGTAGAAGGACTGAGCAGCACTGCAGTATGTATAAGCCAGGAGGCTGAATGTAATTTTGTTGATGAAAATGAGTGCTGAAACCCCTGCGAGGGAAACCTTTGATTTTGTTTTGAACTTCTTTTAATAAAAATGGGCAAACAAAGCCCTTAAAAAGAAGAACCAGCAAGTGGCGGTGTCCTTCAAGCTTTACCTTTGATGCTAGTCCTTCACAATATATATATCTTGTGAGGGGGTTAGCTCGGCAGCGGGTATGTGTGACCCCCGGGATGGGCTCCCCACCCAAAAACAGGCCCAGCAGACGGAGGTTGTGGTTTTCAAAATCAAAAAGGTGCGGTTTATTTTCTATTTACAGTGACAAAAACACAGCAAGGCAAAAAAAACATAAACAAAATAAATCCTGGTCAACTTGACCTCTGACTAAACATACAGGTTTCCTAACTAACAACTGGGATCAGCCTAGTGCTGTCCTAGTCCCTAAGTCCCTGGTTTTAAGTGTCCAAGCAAAATATAGCCACACAGGCTTTCTCTCACCGCACAGGGGTTCACTCTCCCTAGACAGTCCACACAGGTCTGGTTCCAGGCATGAGCTAACATCTAATGAAGCTGGGCTTTCTTATAGAGGCCTAAATGAGCTGACAAGGTTCAGCTGGTCTCATCAACTCCCTGTCTGCACGACGCCCAGCCCTCTCCCTAGAGGTATGAGTCATCCATGAGCACACTAGCCTTATACAACTCTCCACCTAGTTGTACAAATCGGCGTAAAGCCTGAATCTGGGCGAAATATATCTACCCCCCTGGATGCAACCAGGTGACTTTACCTTCCTGCTGTCACATACCCCCCCCTCTTGTTTTAACCTCGGGGTTGGAACACCAGCAATCAGGCATTCATGTACTCGAGACAAAGCATCCACATTCCCCATTTGAACGCCAGGGCGATGCTTTACTGTGAAGTTGAATTCCTGGAGGGCCAGGAACCACCTATTCACTCTTCTATTTGTTTCCTTGTTTTGAGCCATCCACTTTAACGGAGCGTGATCCGTAACCATGTCAAAGTGCCTACCTAGCAGGTAGTACCGAAGGGAATCTAGAGCCCACTTCACCGCTAAACACTCCTTTTCAACGGTGGCGTAATTTACCTCATGGGACTTCAACTTCCTGCTGAGGTAAATGACTGGGTGCTCTTCCCCGTTCCAGACCTGGGACAATACTGCTCCTAACCCCACATCTGACGCATCACTTTGTACGACAAAGTCTCTAGAGAAGTCGGGTGAGTACAACACTGGCTGGCTACATAAGGCTTGTTTCAAGAATTGGAATGCTGCCTCAGCCTCGGGGGTCCATTTAATCATGACCGACCCTTTCCCCTTCGTCAGGTTGGTTAGGGGCACAGCCTTAGAAGCAAAGTGGGGAATGAATCGCCGATAATACCCAGCGATTCCCAGAAAGGCTCGTACCTGCTTCTTGCTGTTGGGACGTGGCCAACTCTGGATGGCCTCGACTTTGTTGAGTTGGGGTTTTATTACTCCCCTCCCAATGGTGTACCCAAGATATTTGGCCTCCTCCTGCCCAATGGTACACTTCTTGGGGTTAGCCGTAAACCCTGCTTCCCGAACAGAGTCCAGGACTGCTTGCACTTTTGGCAGATGTGAGGCCCAATCTGTGCTATGGACAATTATGTCATCCAGGTAAGCCGCAGCATACTTCCGATGGGGCCTCAGCATCTGGTCCATTTTCCGCTGGAATGTGGCCGGCGCATTCTGTAACCCGAACGGCATTCTTTTATATTGGAACGCCCCGTCTGGGGTTACAAATGCGGTTTTCTCTTTGGCCGACTTGGCCAGGGGGATTTGCCAATACCCTTTTGTGAGGTCAAGAGTCGTCATGTATCGGGCTGTTCCCAGCCGGTCGATCAACTCATCTATACGTGGCATGGGGTAGGTGTCAAATTTTGTAACTTTGTTCAACTGACGAAAATCGTTACAAAATCGCCAGCTCCCATCCGGTTTAGGCACCAACACGATGGGACTAGACCAATCACTTTGGGACTCCTCTATCACCCCTAAGTTCAGCATTTTCTGTACTTCCTCCCGTATTGCCTCCCGTCGGGCCTCTGGGATCCGATAGGGTTTTAACTTCACCCTTTCACCGGGCGGGGTAATAATGTCATGCTCTACCCCAGATGTTTGTCCCGGCAGCTCAGAGAATACCTCCTTGTTGCGAAGCACAAACTCCTTAACCTCCTGTTGTTGGGGTTGTGACAAGGTGGCTGCGATTCCAACCTCAGGAATCACGCAACCAGTTTGAGCTGGTGACCAAGTGTCTGCGACTAGGGACTCTCTATCCCTCCAGGCTTTCAACAGATTAACGTGATAGATCTGTTCGGGCTTTCGCCTTCCTGGTTGTCTGACCTTGTAATTCACTTCGCTCACTTTTTCCATTATCTCGTAGGGGCCTTGCCATTTGGCAAGGAATTTACTTTCAACCGTAGGGACAAGTACCAATATCCTATCCCCCGGGGAAAAGGTACGGGTCTTGGCTCCACGGTTGTACACTCTCTGCTGTGCCAACTGCGCTTGGGCCAAATGTTCCTTCACGATGGGCATTACCTGTGCAATTCGATCTTGCATCAGGGCGACATGCTCAATCACACTCCTGTGGGGAGAACTCTCACTTTCCCAAGTTTCCTTGGCAATATCCAACAGCCCTCTTGGGTGTCTCCCATACAGTAACTCAAAGGGGGAGAATCCCGTAGAGGATTGGGGCACCTCCCTAATAGCAAACATCAAATAAGGAAGTAGACAGTCCCAATCCCTTCCATCTCTATCCACCACTTTCTTCAACATTTGTTTTAGGGTTTTGTTGAATCTTTCAACCAGCCCATCGGTTTGGGGGTGATACACAGATGTACGCAATTGCGTCACTTTGAACAATTTACACAGCTCTTTCATAACCCGGGACATAAAGGGTGTACCTTGGTCCGTAAGCAGTTCTTTACAAATACCCACCCGGCTAAAAACAAGAGATAGCTCTTTGGCTATGGTTTTGGCCGAGGTATTTCTGAGAGGGATCGCTTCTGGATAACGGGTGGCATAGTCCATTATAACCAATATGTACTGGTGCCCCCTAGCGGACTTGATTATAGGACCTACCAAATCCATTGCGATTCTCTCAAACGGGACCTCAATGATGGGTAGAGGGACCAGCGGGCTACGGAAATGTGGCATCGGGGCCGACCTCTGACACACAGGGCAGGAGGAACAATAATTTTCTATGTCCTTCATCACCCCAGGCCAATAGAATCTCTGTAATACCCTCTCTCGGGTTTTCTCTGTCCCCAGATGACCTCCAAGAATGTGCCCATGGGCCAACTCCAACACCAACTTCCTGTAAGGTTTGGGCACCACAAGCTGCTCAACGGTTTCTTCTGCCCTTTTTGCCACCCGATACAGTAGGTCCTTCTCTACGCTGAAGTATGGGTAAGTGCCGGTATTATCTGGGTTCACTAACTCGCCATCTATTTTCACTACGTTTTCCCGTGCCTTTATTAGGGCGGGGTCTTTCAACTGTTCTGTGGCAAAGTTTTCCCTGTGAACCTCAAGATCAGAAAACTCCACAGACGGTAGGTTTTCGTCTGAGGAGGTGGGCTCCTCTCCAGTTTCTTGAGTCTCCCCTGCCAATACTGACAAGGGAAATTCCGGAGAGTCCTCACCACTCTCAGGGGAGTTCTGGCTATCACATTCCTGGTACATAGGGGCACCAGTGGGGGGCTCAGGATCATCCCACAGTTCCCAGAACTTCAGAAAATCCCTTCCCACAATGGCGTCATGCGGTAACTGAGATACTAAGCCCACTGGATGAGAGAGGGTACCTTTGGGGGTCTCGAAACACACTGTAGTCACTGGATACTCTCGGGTGTCCCCATGCACACAAATAACGGCTACCTTGCTATTCCCAGAGACCTCTGTTTTAACTAACTCAGCCTTTATCAGGGTCACAAGGCTACCTGAATCCAGCAATACCACAACATTTCTACCATTAATACACATTTTGCATAAATGTTTCTCAGTTCCCCGAATGGCAGTGCATGCGACTGTCGCACACAGCGACTGACGTCTGCCCGTCAGAAAGTCACACTGCATGGGTTCCTCCACAACCGGGCAATTTGCTGCAATATGTCCCGCTTGCCGGCAGCGGTAGCAAACGATCCTTCTTGCGGCCTCTTGAGCCGCTGATTTCCCAGGCTGTTCTCGCCAAACTTGGGGTAGAGCTCCCACCCTCTCACTCTCTCCACCCTCACCCCTTGGAATCCTCTTATCCGCCCCTGGGGATGGTCTGGTCTTAGGGTGGAAAGTCCGAGTGTCTCTGGAAGAGGCCGTCAGGTTCTCTGTAGCCAAGTATTTCTCCACACGATCCACAAGACCATCGGCCGTCTCTGGGTCTCCATGGCTTACCCACTTTTGGATGGCAGTAGGAAGAGCTCTCAAAAACCGATCCATTACAACACGTTCCACAATCTTTGGTGCGGACAAAGTCTCTGGCTGTAGCCACTTTCTGCTCAGGTGAATGAGATCATACATTTGAGACCTGGGGGGTTTTCCAAGCTGGAAAGTCCAGTTATGCACACGCTGAGCCCGGACAGCCAGGGTGACACCCAGCCTTGCCAATATTTCAGCTTTTAGCATCACATAGTCTTTTGCTTGGTTAGGCTCTAGGTCATAGTAAGCTTTCTGCGATTCACCAGTTAACAGAGGAGCCACTAGTCCAGCCCACTGCTCCTCAGGCCACTTTTCTCTTTCAGCGGTCCTTTCAAATGTGGTCAAAAATACCTCTGGATCATCCTCTCCAGTCATTTTTGTCAATAAACGACTCACCCCAAAGGACGCGGTATTAGTGGGACGGCTTTCCTCACTGGTCTGCGGACGTTGCTGCATTACTGCTTCCATCTGTTGTTGTAGTCTCTGCTCTTGCTTCTGCAACAGGTCTATGAAGCGGGCCTCAGATTGCTGTTGGGCTTGTTGCTGAGCCTCCAGACTCTGTTGTAAAGTTGCAAGGCTCTGTTGATGAGCTTGCTGCTGGGCTGCAAGGCTCCTTTGCAAACCTGCATTTGTCTGCTGTTGATTGGCATTTGCTAGAGCCAGCTGTTTCAGTATCTCCTCCATGCTGGCTTAAAAAAAAACTGCCACTGGTTCTCCACCAACTGTGAGGGGGTTAGCTCGGCAGCGGGTATGTGTGACCCCCGGGATGGGCTCCCCACCCAAAAACAGGCCCAGCAGACGGAGGTTGTGGTTTTCAAAATCAAAAAGGTGCGGTTTATTTTCTATTTACAGTGACAAAAACACAGCAAGGCAAAAAAAACATAAACAAAATAAATCCTGGTCAACTTGACCTCTGACTAAACATACAGGTTTCCTAACTAACAACTGGGATCAGCCTAGTGCTGTCCTAGTCCCTAAGTCCCTGGTTTTAAGTGTCCAAGCAAAATATAGCCACACAGGCTTTCTCTCACCGCACAGGGGTTCACTCTCCCTAGACAGTCCACACAGGTCTGGTTCCAGGCATGAGCTAACATCTAATGAAGCTGGGCTTTCTTATAGAGGCCTAAATGAGCTGACAAGGTTCAGCTGGTCTCATCAACTCCCTGTCTGCACGACGCCCAGCCCTCTCCCTAGAGGTATGAGTCATCCATGAGCACACTAGCCTTATACAACTCTCCACCTAGTTGTACAAATCGGCGTAAAGCCTGAATCTGGGCGAAATATATCTACCCCCCTGGATGCAACCAGGTGACTTTACCTTCCTGCTGTCACAATCTATACTGATTATACTTCAGCTAGCAGAATCAACTGTATGGCAATTGTCTTCAGTTAGTTTTAGGTGCACACTGTGCAGAGGACACAGTACACTAACTGAAAATACTTGCAGCTCCCTGCCTGTGGTATTGGTATGAGAACACCACCAATTGTATTCAGGTACCTTTAGGTGCACGCTGTGCAAAGGACACAGTACACTAAGTGAAAATAAAGCAGCTCCCTGCCTGTGGTATTGGTATGAGAACACCACCAATTGTATCCAGGTACCGTTAGGTGCAGGCTGTGCAAAGGACACAGTACACTAAGTGAAAATAAAGTCGCTCCCTGCCTGTGGTATTGGTATGAGAACACCACCAATTGTATCCAGGTACCGTTAGGTGCACGCTGTGCAAAGGACACAGTACACTAAGTGAAAAAAAAGCAGCTCCCTGCCTGTGGTATTGGTATGAGAACACCACCAATTGTATTCAGGTACCTTTGTAAGTAGGAAGGAAATACCACGCTGCTATGTGAGAGTGAGGTTGCAGCCAGCACTAAGCAAATAGAAAATTTGTATAAAGAATGAAAAGTAAAAAGTGCAGCGCTAATGATTAGTGATCATAAATGAATATGAACTTGAATAATCACATGTACAAAAGGATAAATACATATATAGGGGGATGTCCTATATGTAATCCACTAAATGTGTATAAAATATCATGTATTTAAACATAAAACATTCTGTAAATAAAACAAAACCGGTATAATGCTACTAATGGGCAAATCATGTGATAGATCAGCACAAAAGTCTCCTAAAAAGGAATAAAAAAAAATGTGTCAGGCTCCAATATGAGGAGTCCATATATAAATGTCTATAGATAATAAAGGTGCCGGTATCCCAGGGAAAGAGGATGTTGGGGGGATAACAATCCTGATAGTGGAAAGATGAAGGAGAGGGACCCCTTGGGGAGCCTAGGATCAGATGATAATAAAAGATGGGTACTCTTACCATGTGACGTGGACCCAGACACCGGTTAGGGGTGGGTCTAAACAGCAAAGGTAAGAGTGACAATCCGGTAGCTTCTCCTGGTGTCTGTTTCTTGTTAGTTCACCATCGCATCCGTCTGCTCATTCCTGGGATCCTTCCACAACAAACATGCAGACTGGGCAGCTACTCTCATGGATCACAGAGAGTGGGATGGTATCTGGCAGGAATACCCCTCCAGGGGTTTAGCAGCATAAAAAATGCATAAAAAAATTGAAAAAATAAGAAAAAAAGCCTCCACATGGCATAGATCAATGTGACAAAGGACTTTTAATGTAAAAAAGTTAAAAACAAAAGATAAAAATAAAATATCAGGTAAAGTAAAAATCCAGCGATTCCTACAGGTGATCACAAATATGAATAAGGGCGCAGTACAAGCAGCATACGTAGGACCCTATGCATTTCGTCCTAGTGGACTTCTACAGGGGTGTGTGTCCTTTGCACAGTGTGCACCTTTAGGTGCACGCTGTGCAAAGGACACAGTACACTAAGTGAAAATAAAGCAGCTAGCACAATCACCTGCCTGCCTGTCAGTATAGAGAATAACAGGAATGGATCTAGCTAAGTGTAAATATATATACAACACCTAGGATGCATATATATCCTCTACACACTGTAACTGCAGCTAACTGACTCGCCTGCCTGCTCTATCTAACTCAAATCAAATTACACTGTCTCTCTCTCTCTCTCTCTTTCTTTTAACAATCGCTGCAACACACTACACAAGGCTGCCAAACCGGTGGCCTTATATATTGTGGTGCGTGTACCTACTCCTCTGAGCCATGATTGGCCAAAGCCACCCTGGCGATGTTCAAGTCGATGTTCGAGTCGAACATGGGTTCAACTCGAACTCGCAGCTCATCCCTAATTACCAGTTATCTGTCTCACAAGTAAATACAGAGGCAGTGAAAGAAGCTAGGCAAGGGGTTTTATACCTTCCCACCACCCAGCATTAGGTGGAGACTGATTACAGTAAATCCCCTACATACAAGCTTTTAAGTTGCCAACTTTCAAAGAACCAAACATGCGTTTTCACATCCAATTACATAAGTTAGTTCATGTGTCTGGCGTACATTGGCAGGTGCGTGCATCCTCTACAAGTGGTTGTGCTTTTGTGCACTTTACTGTACAGTGCTGTATACAGTGGTACAGTATCATTATTCTTGTGAAAAGTACTGTATAAACCTAATACAGTACAGTACTTTATAGCCGATTGTGTTAGTTGGGTACCTAGTGTTGTGTTACACTATGTGATTATTCTTGCTCTGTGTCTTTAAGATCTGTCCCCTTCTTTCTAGCTGAACTCTCTCTCTCTCACCGTAGTTCTTTATATATCTCCTCCACTTCCTGATTCTGGTCATTACTCCTGTATATATTCCATGCTAAACATCTTACATGTGGCTTACAACTGCAACGTTTTTCTACCTATGAATATCCATCATTAAACGGAACATTCGAAAGGATTCATCGTCTGTCGTCCTAACTGTGAGTTTATTCATTGAGTTAAGCTGCCTGTATCGATGCAAGGGATAATAGCAAACCAGCTTGAGTAAGGCCTACATCAACCTGGAGATGAACTTTATCGCTTTGTAGTTGAGACAGAACACCTAGGCTAACGTTTGGACTTACGAACACTCTTTCAAAACAGAACTTGATCATATGTTGGGAACGTACTAGGATCTCCTGGCTACTGCGGGACACCAGCTGGTGGACAATAGAACTATACCCTTCCACTCTGGGAACCACAGTAACGCCAGCAGGTTATCCAGGTCCCGACAATAAATTAAGTGTTACAGTCATAACCCCCCCCCCCCTTACACTCATATACGTTGCAATCCATGTTATTCACTCTCTTCTTTCCAGTGATCACTCTTAAGTTCACTCTAATGATGCATATACTGTATATAGTGTCTGTACATTCTCCGACCTTTAAAAGAGATAGTGGGAAAAAAGGGCTTTATACTTGTCAGGTGTCCTTTGAACTGGCTTAATATGAAACCTGTCCTGGACTGTCAGTTCCAATACACTCTACTTAGCTCTACACTTTACTTACCTCTAAAGGGAAACCTGATCCAAGTATCTGTCCCCCTTGTGGGCCATCTCTGGGATTGATGTGCAGACAGGACAAAGAAGATTGGCAGTCTTGGCAATACATGAACCTAGTTATTAATTCACTTATATTCAGAAAATCTACAACAGAATGGAAATACCTAATTTGCAATGATGCATTTTCACTTCTTACTGGTACCAGTTCATCTGGTATTTAGTTGCAGTTGCAAGTTAAAGTGGACCTTCAGCCTCCCGAGGACGAACCTGCCTCTCCACCCCTCCTCCCGTTTCTCTGCAGGAATAGGGCTTTTTTTTTTCTTCTGTTTACCTTTTTTTTTAATATAAATTAAGTCTGCCCTGCCTCCCCATGCACATCAATCGCCTTCACATATCCCAGAGGCATAGGCTTTCATTAAGGAAAGGAGGTAGGGCATCACCGGGAGGCATGCCGGCTGAACCTTGAACAGCCACCAGTCTAGCAATGACGTCACGGGGAAACATGGTGGCATGGGATCGAGCGCTGCCAGAAGACAAGAGTCTCTTAGCTGGAAAGCACTGGATCCGCTGGGTGGGTGAGTATCAAAAGTTAACAGAACTCACTACCATTACTCAGAGATCATGAGCAACTTATATATTGTATGATCTTCTCACTAGGATCAAGAACTCCTTCTGGAATGTTTAGCATTAATATATCTAGACACTCTCCCAACGTCTGCTGGACAATATTAACCCCTGCAGCATAATAACAGTGCATCTGTACACTTGGCCTCAATCAGTAAAACTTAAGAGTAACTCCACTTTTATTGAAAAAAATAATCTCCCCTAGGTGATAACTGTACATTGCATTGATTTTAGCAAACGTTGTTGCAGATACCTACCTGTTTCTGCACTAAATAAATAGCCATTAGTTGTGTGCAGAGTGAATATGAATGGAAGTGGCTTTTTCATTATTATTGAGGAATCCTAAAGGGTCTGCGTGCCTTTGGAAGTAATTACCTTCTGGCAGTATCGCACCAAAAAAGGATAATTTTTTTGTTGCAGAGGATGCTTAAAAACCATTGTATCTTAGTGCAGATTTCTAAGGAAAGTCAGTGAGCCAATCACACAAGCAGATTAGGTTTCTGTGGAAGTTTTGTATACCAACTGTTGACAGAGAGTCTCCAGGCTCCTCCAGCCTTCTAAATTACAGCATGGCTTGTGCAGCAATTGTATATGATAAATCAAATGATAAATGATATCTTGTTACCTGTTATGATTGAGTTTGTCTCTGATTTGGGGCTATCCTTGGATAGCTGTCACTTCTTACCTCTCATTTTGACTTTGATATCTAAGGTGCTTTCATCACAGTTCTTCTGAAGACGCTACAAGGCTCTGCCCGCATGCCAGTTCTAACAGTGAAGGGCCTCTCATCTAGCTGTAGATCTCTTCTGCAGCTACCTCTGTCTTATAAGGTCTGGCTTGTTTGAGCTCCTGAGAGGGGAAATCGGATGATACTGGCCATGTTCAGAAACTCAGGGAGTTGCAGGAAATGGAGATAAATGGGCATTTGCATCTGATTATAGTGAGTAAATGGGCATTCTGCCACACTTTTAGCTGGTTCTTTTTTATATAGTGACTTCCACATGACTGGATATATGAAAAATATAAACTTTACAAAAACAACATCTTATTTAACCGCTTCAAGACCCCAGTACGTATATATACATTGAAGTGGTTAACCAGGGTTATGGCTGAAGCCATAATCCCATTTTTTTTTCAGCTGGCGGCTGGCTTTCTTATGAAAGCTTTTTGAGTGGCTAACGAACTGATGGAACGCTTTCAGAAGCAGCGGGAGGGGACGTCCCATCCCTCCCACCACTCGCCGGTATTTCTCGGGCTTATTGTTTTTACAGATGCGCCCAAGAGACAAATCAACAGTGCGGACAGCTGGTCATAGAGGCGATAAAAGTCCAGATCGTCTTTGATCACCTCTATGGCCTTGGAGAACCAGAGCAACATCATGATGTCACTTCCAGCCCAGGGTGGAAGTAAACATTTTTATTTATTTTTTTCTAAGCAAAGGATCAAATGTGATTTGACTCTGTAAGTGCTTAATTTGTGCTCTTTACTTACTTCTGTACATGAAGCTTGTTGTAATTATGGTCTGGGAGCTGCATTGTTCACTGGTGCTGATGCATTGTACTGCTGAATGTTGAACGTTTATACATTTGCAACTTTATTATGATAATTAAAAAAATTAAAAAAATTAAAATAAAAAAGCAAAGGATCAAAAAAATTTTTTTTTTGTTCTTTTGCTTTTAAAGGTAAAGGAGAGATCTGGGGTCTTTTTGACCCCAGATCTCTCCATAAAGAGGACCTGTCTTCCTTATTTCTATTACAAGGGATGTTTACATTCCTTGTAATAGGAATAAAAGTGATTAAAAAACAAAACAAATTATAGAGACAGTGTAAAAAGAAAAAATAATATAAATAAGAAAAAAAAAATTAAAGTGCCCCCCAATTCCTCTGTGCTCGCGCACAGAAGCAAGCCCATATGCAAGTTGTACACGCATATGTAAACGGTGTTCGCACCACCCATGTGAGGTATCGCCGCGATTGTTAGAACAAGAGCTATAATTCTGGTGCTAGAACTCCTCTGTACAGTAACTCTAAACAGGTAACCTATAAAAAAAATTAAAGCATCGCCTATGGAGATTTTTAAGTACCGTCGTTTGTCGCCATTTCACGAGCATGCGCAATTTTAAAGAGTGACATGTTAGGTATGTACTTACTCGGTGTAACATCATCTTTCGTATTTTATAAACACAATGGGGTATATATTGTGATTGGGATAGGCATATACTGCAGAGAGAGATGAGGTGGATACACTCACTCAGGGCAACTTATGCCCCTGGGTTGGGTGAGGCCATCTCTTTTAAGCCCCCTTTTGCCTGTTTGAATATATTAGGTTTAATTCTATATATAATGTATTGTATTTTGTATTTTTATTGTTTATTTTTGTTTGTTAATGTCTTACATATTCCAATTTGTACTGCCACATGGTTTATCTGGAGATGGATGCAGTGGGGGTTTCTGGGGTCTTTTGTGTTACCCTTTTTTTTTTAATCCTCCCCAGAGCGCTTTTGTCTTTTCCCCAGAGTTGCAATCCCATTTTTTACCACGCAGCGTTTCACCCATGGTGTCCCCCATGTACTGCACGAAATTTACTTCAAATGATATCACCTGTGATGTATTTCAGTTATCTTGCAAACCTGGCCTGTTAGTGGGCCCTGAGGACAGGATTGATGACCACTGACTTAAAGGACCCCTAATATTTGAACAATCAGATTTTGTATTGTATAACTTGTAAGACCTCAGATATCCTTCCAGGACCTTCAACTTTCAGCCACACATACACAAAAACTACCGAGACAGAGGTTTATTTACATTTAACAGATTTATATGTATATGACTTGTAACCAAGTAACAGTACCTTTATCTAGTTGTGATTGAGTAATTCGTTATTTATAGCTAGGTACTGATTTACAACTACCCATGCAGTTTCTATTGGAGAACATATTGACTTTGAAGTTCTGGATGGTCATTGTAATTAACTTACAGTTTAAAAGCTAATGGATATTTAAGCCCATGGGTATATTTAAATAGAAACTAGTTGATAAGATTATAAGTATATAATTGAGGTTGTAAACATTGCAGCTAACAACTTTACACTCCACTAATATCAGAGTCTTACTTGTGCAATCTCTCTCTTTTTCTGAACTTATACGAGGCTGATATGCACAGGTCGTGAACAGGTTAGCATTGACATTTGAGATCATTTGATCATCCCCACCAGGGCGGGATTAACATAGGGGCTAATGGAGCTGCAGCTCCAGGCCCCTACTTAAAGTGGAGCTCCATCCTAAATTACAACTTATGCTAATCGGAACCCTCCCCCCCTCCGGTGTCACAATTGACACCTTTCAGGGGGGAGGGGGTGAAGATACCTGTCTAAGACAGGTATTTTCACCCACATCCGGGAGTCCTCTCTCCGGGAATCTGCGGGAGTGACGTCACTTCCCCCAGACTTCCCGTAGTGTTCTGGGAGACACTCGGCTCCCAGAACACAGGAGGACGAAACAGAACGGCGCAGCGCGGCTCGCGCATGCGCCGTACGGAACCGGGCATGAAGCCGCAAGGCTTCACTTCCTGGTTCCCTCAGTGAGGATGGCGGAGGGGACAGCAGAGTGACGAGCGATCGCTCGTCCTCTGCTGCGGACGTCGCTGGACTCCAGGACAGGTAAGTGTCCAAATATTAAAAGTCAGCAGCTGCTGTAGCTGTAGCTGCTGGCTTTTAATATTTTTTTTTTGGCGGAGCTCCGCTTTAATATAGGCCTGGCACACCGAGCAACAGCAGCCCGGACCTTGTTGACAGCATCGCTTTCCCAGCATGTCAGTCCGGCACTGGCCCTGTGCTGACTTACTACTGTCACTCCTGAACATACAAGCCCCGCTTCTGTGTTCACACGTGACAGCGATTCTCTCCCGGCGACTGCACTAAATCTTCCTTGCATATTCCTTGCATATTCCTTTAAGAGCAGAGGAGGGGGCAGGGAATGTACACAGCAGCTGTGGTCTGGAGGCAGCAGCTCCTCTTGAAGCCCGCATGGCTGATGGAGACAAGTTGGATATATACATGGGTTTCAGTCGTTTATTAATGGGCAATTGTGTGAAAGAAAGAGGGGAATATGCATAGTTCTATTTTTATTTTTTTGCCACTCATATACGGACTCAGTATTTTCTGAGAGTGTATAATGTATGGTAGGTCTTCCCTAATTCCACAGGTGGTGCTCAAGGGAAGATGTACAGGGAGACCCTGACAAGTAATATCTAGTCACTACTGAAAAGTAAATTTTTTGTAGCGTTTGTGTGTATATTCCATTCCAGAGTGTCTGCACTCTGAACTCTGTACTCTCTTTGTGGTGCACTCCTTAACCCTTCACTCTCTGCATAGCACATTCCTCAACCCTTCATTCTCTATGTAGCACACTCCTAAACCCTTCACGCTTCACTGCACTCTCTACATAGTGCACTCCTGACCCCTTTGGTCCGTATGTAGGGCACTCCTTAACCCTGCACTCTTCTGATGTGTTATACGCTCCCCCATCGGGGTGGGGGTTTGTGAGAGCGTATGGGGGGGGTGTGATTGAGTTCCTGCACCTATTCTGTGAGAAAAAAAAATCCTCAACACAGCCTACATAGCCAGTCATCAGTTGCCAGTGGAAGGAGGGCAGGCAGATCGAATGTTACACCAATGGTCAGCCTCACTGTGCCAGCTAGAAGGCAGTACTAAAATGAAGGACAGGAGAAGGAGGAATGCAGTGATTGGTGGATGCGCCCTTCTACTTATTAAAGTTTATGTCTTCAGCTTGTAGATATGAGGGAGATGGTGATTGGTCCACGGTATAATTCATTCAGTCTGAGCCAGCTAATAAGCACTGAATTTGCAGCTGACCTGTCACTTGTATGTAGCAGACATGCTAGTATTAACCTGGTCAGTGCCAGAAAGGGAGTGAAGAACAGTGTGTGTGCAGGCTAGAGGGCTGTGCGAGCATGTGATCATCACCATGGTTAGAGAAGAGGAGACATGGAGCAGAGAGCTGAGAGCTGAGATGATGGGTGAACAGAAGGCCTTAAGGGAGGCTATGTGTGCTACAATACAAGAATCAGCCATCGAAAAGCATTGTTCTCACTGCAGTTCACTGATAACTGTCGGTTATTGCACATCACACCCTGTATATCAGTATAGAGAGCTATAATCAGTGAATAGTGGTATGAACATAAATATAACACCATGTGCAGGTTCAAATGATTAGATGGACCAATGAGGTGAATTTATGCTGGTGTCATTCATATGGGATTTACAGGAATTTACATAAAATACATATAATATACAGGAGGGGTGGGGTGTGCAGTACAGTACAGTGTTGAGGGGAAGCAGCAGTCTTCTTGGGTGGTAAAAGAAGAAATGTGCAGACATGGTAGGTAATGAGGGAAAGGTGATGCCTGTTTGGTGGGTGATAAGTAAAGGGGAGCTGCAGGCACAGTAGGTCGTGAGGGAAGGTGGGTCCAGGCATTGTGGATAGTGAGGGTTGGGGAGCCCAGGCATAGCTGGTGGTGAATGAAGAAGGCTGCAGGTGCAGTGGGTGGTAAGGCAGGGGTGGCTACATACACAGTAGGTGGTAAGAGAAAGAGGCCCTAGTGTGGTGGGTGGTAAAGAAAGGGGGTTTCAGACACAGTAGATAGTGAGGAAAGAGGTTCCAGGTGCAGTGGGTGGTGAGGGAAGGAGTACCTAGGCAAAAGTGGTGGTTAAGGAAGTCAGGGCTGTAGAGAAAATGTAGCATACAGGGCTTCATAATCCATGGCCCACCAGAATAAAAAGCCCACTAAAATCCTCAGCATCAGGCCCATGATGCTCTTAATCTGGTCCTGATCCCCACAGAGATAGAAATAGTGCACTTCTGCAGGCTGCAGAGGCCAATTTGTTCACTGGACAAGTTGTAGAATGCACGTTTTCGAACAGTTATGGACTGTATTCATCTATTTGTCAATACTTTAGGAAGGAACTGTGTTTCTCATATGAAATGTTTCACTAAGGTATGCCCCATGTTTTTGCTTGTTATAAGGAACACTGTTCAGTAATGAAGTGTAGCGGGGTGCCACTTTGCAGTGTGGTTATAAGACTATTGTTGTATTGAGAATGAACCCAGCTCCCTCCAGAGTCTCTTTTATGACATTGCAGCAACTGTTTTGTTTAACAGTGTGGAACGGTGCATTATGGAACTTATAGTACAGAGAGAAAGAGACTCCATTGCCATGGGTAACAAACAGACTACAAAACCCACAGTGCAGCTGTACTACCAGAGTGCATTGCATCTTCGCACAGCCTTCTGGAGGAAATTACTTAAAGGAAGGGAGGAGATACATTCGCTCTCTCTGGACATCGCCTCAGGGGCGGATCCAGGGGGGCAACAGGGCAATTGCCCCCCCCCCCGAGACCATCTGTCACACTCACTTGCTTGCTCTGTTTTTGTTATTTTTTGCGCCTGATCTCCCGGACTTTGGGGACCCGGTACCGACCGGCCATAGGTCCCCTGAAGCCCAAACTTGGCACACATGCAGTCTCATGTCTCCTCTACAAGTGTACAAAGTTTGGTGTCTAGGAAACCTACGGCCGGGGAGAACCGATTTTTCAAAGCCGGGCACTCCTATAGACTCCAATGTTAAACGGTAATATCTCTGGTGATTTTTCGGACCCGGTACGGGCCGGTCGTAGGTCCCCTGGACCCCAAACTTGGCACACATGTAGCCCCATGTCTCCTCTACAAGTGTGCAATGTTTGGTGTCTGGGAGACCTACAGCCGGGGAGAACCGATTTTTCAAAGTGGGGCACTCCTTCCATAGACTCCCATGTTAAACATCAGTCTAGTCATGGGCACAGTGAAGCATGGGCACAGTGAGGCATGGGCACAGTGAGGCAAAGTGAGGCACAGTGAGGCATGCAGATGGACATCCTAGGCTTATACTCGAGTCAATACATTTTCCCTGTTTTTTGGGGTAAAATTAGGTGCCTCGGCTTATATTCGGGTCGGCTTATACTAGAGTATATACAGTACTTGTTCTGCGGCTGCCGCTGCCTCTCTGAGTCTTTCTCTCAGTTTCTCACATCAGCCGATCAGCGGCGCCGAGAGAGAGACTTGTCTAATGTAGTTACGCGGCGCACTGACATGATACCAGGAGCGGAGGAGGAGGTGGGTGGAGCCTCTTCCCTACACTCGTTGCTAACGCCTGGGCCGCTTGGCGTCTAGCAATGAGTGATGTCAGTGAGTCACGTCGGTGCCGCTCTGCAGGCAGGTGCGATAGCGTACGGCTCCACAGACGGGTAAGAAAGTGGGCGGCTCCGCTTGCGGCGCGGTTTGTGGGCGGGCGGCGCGGTTCGTGGGCAGACCGTACTGCTCAGTGTGTTGGCAGCGCAGGTGAGAGTGAGAGAGCAGGCTCATCTCTCACCGCCCGTGCCTGCCCTGCATTCCTGCAGTGACTTCCACCCTCACTGTGCAGGCAGCAGAAAGATTACATTATCTCTCTGCTGCCTGACTCTGGGAGTCTGGGACACAGCAAGAGATAACCAAAACTACACCTTAGCAGGCAAGCTAGTGACAATCCGCAAATTGTGTCAGGTGACGTGGCAAATGACAATCTGCATCTGGTGGCAGGCAAGTGACACGCTCAGGGCTCCCACTAATTACAGGCGACGGTGGCAAGTGACACACTCGGGGCTCCCACTGATTCTCCATTGAACTATTTAATTTTATATTACAATTGTGACAGCATGCTGTCATGGATATGCATTAATGTCTGTCTGCCATCTTACCTTTCCTCCTCATGTGTTCATCTTAGAGGCCAGAACCCTTTCACCTGGCTTCCTTTATAATCTCCTCCCAGCCTGACTCCACCCCAGGCCCTATCACAGAACACTATATTAACCTGTGCACTGCAAGCCTGCTTTGCTGATCAACGTGTTTGTTAGGCATTGTGTGTTTGGGTTCCTGCCTGCCGTGTGCTACGTCTGTCTCTGTTACGTTATTGGCTTGTCCCCGACTATCCCTGTCTGCTCGTGACCCTTGACCTTCGGCTTGTCTTTCGTTATCCCTGTCTGCTTGTGGCCCTTGACCTTCAGCTTGTTACTCGTTACTCTTATATCTTGTGCTGCTGCTTCCCCTCTTGTCCCCTTATCCTACGGGGCATGAGCTAGGAGACTCTATGGGCCGCGACCTGGACCCAGCCTGCAGCATAACATCCTCACCACTAGAGGCTCTGGAGAAGACCTGCTGGGTCTTAGACTCCGCGCCCTGGGGAATCTTGCCTCTAGCTTCCTATAGGATCCCGGTTGTGCTCCTCTGGTCCCGCTTTCCACAACCACCCAGTTTCCTATCCGCAGCAGTCAGCCATAGGGTTCACTACCTTGCGGTGCACTCCTGTCCCCCTACGGTGTGCATCTGTCACCTGGCCGTAGGTGACCTGACACATGCAGGTAAAATCACCAGGTTGCATCCAGGATGGAAGGTATATATGTCCTAGATTCAGGCTTTATGCCGATTTATACCACTAGGGGAAGTGCGGGGAGTCTTGCAGGGGAAGAGTTAATGAGCCCAGCTGAAGTAAGTGGGCTCGTTAGGGCCTCTACAAGAACTCCCAGCATGCTAAGGGAGATGCTCAAACCTGGAACCAGATCTGTGTGGATAGTCTGGGGAGTGTGATCTCTGTGCGGTGAGCCAAAGCCTGTGTGGTTATTGCTAAGAACCTCAAAAAAGCAGGGAGCTAGGGACTGGGACAGCACAAGGCTGTACCTAGTTGTTAGTTAGGGAAACCAACGTGTTTAGTGAGAGGTCAAGTTGACCAGGATTTATTTTCATGTTTCTTTTGTTTTTGCTGTAATTTTTTGTCTGTATATAGTTCAAATAAAACCACACCCTTTTGTTTTCTCCTACCACTGTCTGCTGTGCCTGCTTTTGTGTGGTGAACCCATCCAGGGGGTCACACACACCCGCTGCTGAGCTAACCCCCTCACAGTTGGTGGAGAATGCGGGCAGTTTTTTTTAAGGCCAGCATGGAGGAGATACTTAAACAGCTGGCTCTAGCAAATGCCAATCAGCAGCATACAAATGCAGGTTTGCAAAAGAGCCTTGTAGCCCAGCAGCAAGCTCATCAACAGAGCCTTGCAGCCCAGCAGGAAGCTCATCAACAGAGCCTTACAGCCCAGCAGCAGACAAATGCAACTTTGCAACAGAGTCTGGAAGCTCAGCAACAAGCCCAGCAGCAATCTGAGGCCCGCTTCATAGACCTGTTACAGAAGCAAGAACAGAGACTACAGCAACAAATGGAAACGTTAATGCAGCAACGTCCGCAGACCAGTGAGGCAAGTAGTTCCACTAATACTGCGTCCTTTGGGGTGAGTTGTTTATTGACAAAAATGACTGGAGAGGATGATTCAGAGGTGTTTTTGACCACATTTGAAAGGACTGCTGAAAGAGAAAAGTGGCCTAAGGAGCAGTGGGCTGGACTGGTGGCTCCTCTGTTAACTGGTGAATCGCAGAAAGCTTACTATGACCTAGAGCCTGACCAAGCAAAAGACTATGTGATGCTAAAAAATGAAATATTGGCACGGCTGGGTGTCACCCTGGCTGTCCGGGCTCAGCGTGTGCATAACTGGACTTTCCGGCTTGGAAAACCCCCCAGGTCTCAAATGTATGATCTCATTCACCTGAGCAGGAAGTGGCTACAGCCAGAGACTTTGTACGGAACAAAGATTGTGGAACGTGTTGTGATGGATTGTTTCTTGAGAGCTCTTCCTACTGCCATCCAAAAGTGGGTAAGCCATGGAGACTCAGAAATGGCCGATAATCTTGTGGATCATGTAGAGAAGTACTTGGCTACAGAAAACCTGACTGCCTCTTCCAGAGACTCACGGACTTTCCACCCTAAGACCAGACCATCCCCAGTGGCGGGTAAGATGATTCCAAGGGGTGAGGGTGGAGAGAGTGAGAGGGTGGGAGTTCTACCCAAGGTTTGGCGAGAACAGCCTGGGAAGTCAGGGGTTCAAGAGGCAGCAAGAAGGATTGTTTGTTACCGCTGCCGACAAGAGGGACATATTGCAGCAAATTGCCCAGTTGTGGATGAACCCATGCAATGTGACTTTCTAACGGACAGACGTCAGTCGCTGTTTGCGACAGTCGCATGCACTGCAATGCGGGGAACTGAGAAACATTTATGCAAAATGTGTGTTAATGGTAGAAATGTTGTTGTACTGCTGGATTCAGGTAGCCTCGTGACACTGATAAAGGCTGAATTAGTTACTACAGAGGTCTCTGGGAATAACAAGGTAGCTGTTATTTGTGTGCATGGGGACACCCGAGAGTATCCGGTGACTACAGTGTGTTTTGAGACCCCCAAAGGTACCCTCTCTCATCGGGTGGGATTAGTGTCTCACTTGCCTCATGATGCCATTGTGGGAAGGGATTTTCCAAAGTTCTGGGAACTATGGGATTGTCCTGAGCCCCCCACTGGTGCCCCTATATACCAGGAATGTGATAGCCAGAATTCCTCGGAGAGTGGTGAGGACTCTCCAGAATTTCCCTTGTCGGTATTGGCAGGGGAGACTCAAGAAACTGGGGAGGAGCCAACATCCTCAGACGAAAACATGCCATCTGTGGAGTTTTCTGATCTCGAGGTTCACAGGGAAAATTTTGCCACAGAACAGTTAAAAGACCCCACCCTAATAAAGGCACGGGAAAATGTGGTGGAAATAGATGGCGAGTTAGTGAACCCAGATGAGACCGGCACTTACCCATACTTCATCGTGGAAAAGGACCTACTGTATCGGGTGGCTAAAAGGGCAGAAGAAACCATTGAGCAGCTTGTGGTGCCCAAACCTTACAGGAAGTTGGTGTTAGAGTTGGCCCATGGGCACATTCTTGGAGGTCATCTGGGGACAGAGAAAACCAGAGAGAGAGTATTGCAGAGATTCTATTGGCCTGGGGTCATGAAGGAAACAGAAAATTATTGTTCCTCCTGCCCTGTGTGTCAGAGGTCGGCACCGATGCCACATTTCCGTAACCCGCTGGTACCTCTTCCCATCATTGAGGTCCCCTTTGAGAGGATCGCAATGGATTTGGTAGGTCCGATAATGAAGTCCGCTAGGGGGCATCAGTACATCTTGGTTATAATGGACTATGCCACCCGTTATCCGGAAGCGATCCCTCTCCGAAATACCTCAGCCAAAACCATAGCCAAAGAGCTATCTCTTGTTTTTAGCCGTGTGGGTATTTGTAAGGAACTGCTTACGGACCAAGGTACACCCTTTATGTCCCAGGTTATGAAAGAGCTGTGCAAGTTGTTCAAAGTGACACAATTGCGTACATCTGTGTATCACCCTCAAACAGATGGGTTGGTTGAAAGATTCAACAAAACTCTAAAACAAATGTTAAAGAAGGTGGTGGATAAAGATGGAAAGGATTGGGACTGTCTAATTCCCTATTTAATGTTTGCTATTAGGGAGGTACCCCAATCCTCTACGGGTTTCTCACCCTTTGAGTTACTCTATGGGAGACACCCAAGAGGGCTGTTAGATATCGCCAAGGAAACTTGGGAAAGTGAGAGTTCTCCCCACAGGAGTGTGATTGAGCATGTCGCCCTGATGCAAGATAGAATTGCACAGGTAATGCCAATCGTAAAGGAACATTTGGCCCAAACGCAGTTGGCACAGCAGAGAGTGTACAGCCGTGGAGCCAAGACCCGGACCTTTTTCCCGGGGGATAAGATATTGGTACTTGTCCCTACGGTTGAAAGCAAGTTCCTCGCCAAATGGCAAGGCCCCTACGAGATAATGGAAAAAGTGAGCAAAGTGAATTACAAGGTCAGACAACCAGGAAGGCGAAAGCCCGAACAGATCTATCACATTAATCTGTTGAAAGCCTGGAGGGATAGGGAATCCGTAGTCGCAGAAACTTTGTCACCAGCTCAGTCTGATTGCGTGATTCCTGAGGTTGGATTTGCAGTCACCTTGTCAAACCCCCAACAACAGGAGGTTAAGGAGTTTGTGCTTCGCAACAAGGAGGTTTTCTCTGAGCTGCCGGGACAAACGTATGGGGTAGAGCATGATATTATTACCCCGCCCGGTGAAAGGGTGAAACTAAAACCCTATCGGATCCCAGAGGCCCGACGAGAGGCAATACGTGAGGAAGTACAGAAAATGCTTAAGTTAGGGGTGATAGAGGAATCCCAAAGTGATTGGTCAAGTCCCATAGTGTTAGTGCCCAAACCGGATGGGAGCTGGCGATTTTGTAACGATTTCCGACAACTGAACAAAGTTACAAAATTTGACACCTACCCCATGCCACGTATAGATGAGTTGGTCGACCGGTTGGGAACAGCACGATACATGACAACTCTTCATCTCACCAAAGGGTATTGGCAAATTCCCCTGGCCAAGTCGGCCAAGGAGAAAACCGCATTTGTAACCCCAGACGGGGCGTTCCAATATAAAAGAATGCCGTTTTGTTTACAGAATGCGCCGGCAACATTCCAGCGGAAAATGGACCAGATACTGAGGCCCCATCAGAAGTATGCTGCGGCTTACCTAGATGATGTAATTATCTATAGCACAGATTGGGCCTCACATCTGCCAAAACTGCAAGCAGTCCTAGACTCTATCCGGGAAGCTGGGTTTACGGCCAACCCCAAGAAGTGTACCATTGGACAGGAGGAGGCCAAGTATCTTGGGTACACCATTGGGAGGGGAGTAATAAAACCCCAAGTCAATAAAGTCGAGGCCATACAGAATTGGCCGCGTCCCAACAGCAACAAGCAGGTACAAGCCTTTCTGGGAATCGCTGGTTATTATCGGCGATTCATTCCCCACTTTGCTTCTCAGGCTGTGCCCCTAACCAACCTGACAAAAGGGAAGGAGTCTGTCATGGTTAAATGGACCCCAGAGGCTGAGGCAGCATTTCAATTCTTAAAAAAAGCCTTATGTAGCCAGCCAGTGTTGTACTCACCAGACTTCTCTAGGGACTTTGTCGTACAAAGTGATGCATCCGACGTTGGGTTAGGAGCAGTATTGTCCCAGGTCTGGAACGGGGAAGAGCACCCAGTCATTTACCTCAGCAGGAAATTGAAGTCCCATGAGGTAAATTACGCCACGATTGAGAAGGAGTGTTTAGCGGTGAAGTGGGCTCTAGATTCCCTTCGGTACTATCTGCTAGGTAGGCACTTTGACATGATTACTGATCACGCTCCTTTAAAGTGGATGGCTCAAAACAAAGAGACAAATGGAAGAGTAAATAGGTGGTTCCTGGCCCTACAGGAATTCAACTTTACGGTAAAGCATCGCCCTGGCGTTCAAATGGGGAATGTGGATGCTTTGTCTCGAGTACATGCATGCCTGATTGCTTGTGTTCCAACCCCAAGGTTAAAACAAGAGGGGGGGGGGTATGTGACAGCATGCAGGTAAAATCACCAGGTTGCATCCAGGATGGAAGGTATATATGTCCTAGATTCAGGCTTTATGCCGATTTATACCACTAGGGGGAGTGCGGGGAGTCTTGCAGGAGAAGAGTTAATGAGCCCAGCTGAAGTAAGTGGGCTCGTTAGGGCCTCTACAAGAACTCCCATCATGCTAAGGGAGATGCTCAGACCTGGAACCAGATCTGTGTGGATAGTCTGGGGAGTGTGATCTCTGTGCGGTGAGCCAAAGCCTGTGTGGTTATTGCTAAGAACCTCAAAAAAGCAAGGAGCTAGGGACTGGGACAGCACAAGGCTGTACCCAGTTGTTAGTTAGGGACACCAACGTGTGTAGTGAGTGGTCAAGTTGACCAGGATTTCTTTTCATGTTTCTTTTGTTTTTGCTGTAATTTTTTGTCTGTATATAGTTCAAATAAAACCACACCCTTTTGTTTTCTCCTACCACTGTCTGCTGTGCCTGCTTTTGTGTGGTGAACCCATCCAGGGGGTCACACACACCCGCTGCTGAGCTAACCCCCTCACACAATGTAATAATAGAAATAATGCGCTTCAATCATCCTGACACCATAACAACCATGGTGCCGGGATGGTTGAAGCGCCGACACCAACCATTTCCTCGATAAATTTCCCACAAAAAAAAAATTTTTGGCAGTGCCCCTCCTGAGAAAAGACTTTGGATCCGCCCCTGCATCGCATTCTATCAAGCAGGAAGCCTGCGTTGAGGCCTGCTGCCGGAGTGTCTAGGCCGGAAAGCCTGGGCCTACAGTTGTCAAGTAGGATCACTCAGCCCAAGGAGGGATCCTTTTCCGTGTGTCCAACTCTCGCTCCACAGAGACCGGAGTCGCCCATCTACCGTCACCTTGTGCGGATGTGTGAGGGACCGGAGACTGCAAGTTGCGGAGAGGCCGTGTACCGGAATACCAACACCTGAACATACCAGGGGGACGAGGCCTGCTTTGGTGAGGGGGCACCTGCCCAATATTGACTAACTGTTGCGTAGGACTTGTCATGGATATGCATTAATGTCTGTCTGCCATCTTACCTTTCCTCCTCATGTGTTCATCTTAGAGACCAGACCCCCTTCACCTGGCTTCCTTTATAATCTCCTCCCAGCCAGTGCACTGCAAGCCTGCTTCGCTGATCAACGTGTTTGTTAGGCATTGTGTGTTTTTTGTTCCTGCCTGCCGTGTGCTACGTCTGTCTCTCTGTTACGTTATTGGCTTGTCCCCGACTATCCCTGTCTGCTCGTGACCCTTGACCCTCGGCTTGTCTTTCGTTATTCTTGTCTGCTTGTGGCCCTTGACCTTCAGCTTGTTATTCGTTACTCTTGCTGCTTCCCCTCTTGTCCCCTTATCCTACGGGGCGTGAGCTAGGAGACTCTAGGGGCCGCGACCTGGACCCAGCCTGCAGCATAACATCCTCACCACTAGAGGCTCTGGAGAAGACCTGCTGGGTCTTAGACTCCGCACCCTGGGGAATCTTGGCTCTAGCTTCCTATAGGATCCCGGTTGTGCTCCTCTGGTCCCGCTTTCCACAACCACCCAGTTTCCTATCCGCAGCAGTCAGCCATAGGGTTCACTACCTTGCGGTGCACTCCTGTCCCCCTATGGTGTGCATCTGTCACCTGGCCGTAGGTGACCTGACAGTTTGATCAGCCATGGACCCAGCTGGCAGGCCGCTCCCTGCGGATGATCCATTACAGGGCATAGTCCGTAGACTTGAGACCCAGGAATCAGATCAGACTCAGGTGATGTGATTCCTCCAGGATCTGGCTTCTCGCTCCAAGCAGCTTCAGACCTCCTTGGGAACCCCAAATCTGCAACCTCAAGTACAACCAGCGGCTGCGCCTTTCGCATCAGTCGCAGCCACACACTCACTAGAACTGCCAGCTCCGTTCCGTTTCTCTGGGGACTCCAAGGCCTGCAGGGGGTTTCTCAGCCAATGTACGATCCATTTTGAGCTTCAGCCTCAAAACTTCCTGTCTGATCGGGCTAAGGTAGCCTATATCATCTCCCTCCTCTCCGGTGAAGCTTTAGCCTGGGCTGCCCCCCTGTGGGAAAGGAATGATTTGGTGGTTTCCATCCTGACCGACTTCTTGGAGCTCTTTCAGAACATCTTCGAGGAGCCGGCTCGGGCTTCTTCAGCGGCTAGTGCTGTCTTACGTCTTCGCCAAGAAGCTAGTTCAGTGGGACAATACGCTCTTCAGTTCTGTATCCACACAGCTGAATTGAGCTGGAATAATGGGGCCCTGGTCGCTACCTTTTTACATGGCCTCTCTGACCGAGTGAAAGACGAATTAGCGGGAAGAGCCATTCCCGTCGGTCTGGACGATGTAATTTCTTTGTGCAACCAGATCGACATTCGTTTTCAGGAGAGGTCGCTAGAAAAAAGACGCCAGCACTCTCTGGGTCCTAGCCAGTCTGAGCTCCCCTCCCTTCGTCCCGTGGAGCATCTTCTGCCTGCTGAGGGACCTATGCAGCTGGGCCGGACCAGACTAAACCCCGAAGAACGTGCTAGGCGCAGAACTCTGGGCTTGTGCCTCTATTGTGGGGGCAAGGGTCATTTTCGTGACTTTTGCTCGCTTCTGTCCTGGAAACGCTCTGGCCTAATACATTTGGAAGGTGGAGTATTGGACCCTGAAACATCACCTTCTCGCCTTCTCCTGCCGGTGTTCCTTCATGTAGGCACTTCTCCTCAATCAACCCTTGCATATCTGGATTCAGGGGCAGCCGGCAATTTTATGGATTGGGGAACTGCTTCTTCTATGAAGCTTACCCTTTCACCTCTCGCTACCCCATTGGTAGTCTCGGCAATTGATGGCACTGTTCTCCCAGGGGGCCCTATTCGCTTCCAGACGCTACCCATTAGGATGTCGGTAGGGATTCTCCACCAGGAGTGGATATCCTTTCTCATTCTACCCAAGGCCTCTACCCCCATTGTATTGGGCCTTCCTTGGCTGCAGCTCCACTCTCCACATGTGGACTGGGCCTCTGGGCAGGTCCTGGCTTGGGGTCCCTCATGTTTCTCGTCATGTCTTCTCAAGGTGGCCCCCAAAGAGAGACTTCCGGTTGCTACCACTTCTGTTTCTTCTGATCTTCCCGCTTCATACAGCATTTACCGGGATGTGTTCTGTAAGAAATCAGCTGAGGTGCTTCCTCCCCACAGGTCTTTTGACTGTGCTATTGATCTTGTCCCCGGAGCAACTCTGCCCAGGGGTCGTACCTACCCTCTGTCCATCCCAGAGACCCAGGCCATTTCTGAGTATGTTGCAGAGAATCTGGAGAGAGGTTTCATCCGGAAATCCGCATCACCTGCAGGGGCAGGGTTCTTTTTCGTTGCCAAAAAGGATGGTACCCTAAGACCCTGTATCGACTATCGAGGTTTAAATGCGGTTACTATTAAAAATCGATACCCCTTACCCTTAATATCTGAACTATTCGATAGGTTGAAGGGTGCCTCCATTTTCACTAAGTTGGATCTCAGAGGCGCGTACAATCTCATTCGAATACGGGAGGGTGACAAATGGAAGACTGCATTCAACACTAGAGACGGGCATTACGAATACCTGGTGATGCCTTTTGGTTTGTGTAATGCCCCAGCTGTGTTTCAAAACTTTGTCAATGAAATCTTCAGAGATCTGCTGTACCAGTTTGTTGTCATCTATCTGGATGACATTCTGATCTTTTCTGAAAATCTGCTCGTCCACAGAAACCATGTCCGCACTGTACTTCAGTGTCTTAGAGAGAACAATCTCTATGCCAAGCTGGAGAAATGTTCCTTTGAATGTTCTGAGGTCCTGTTTTTGGGGTGCTTTGTCTCATGTTCGGGTCTTCGTATGGATCCTGCGAAGGTCTTGGCTATTACCAACTGGCCTCTTCCTGCTAGCCTCAAGGCCACACAGCGCTTTCTTGGCTTCACAAATTATTATAGGCAGTTCATAAGGAATTACTCTGCCATTGCTGCGCCTATTATCGCTTTAACCAAGAAGGGTGCGAATGCCAAAGACTGGCCTCCCGAAGCTGTCTCTGCATTTCACGACATGAAACAGGCCTTCGTTTCTGGACCTCTCTTGAGGAGACCAAATCCTGGGGATGCATTTTTTATTGAAGTGGATGCTTCCTCAATGGGGGTGGGAGCTGTGCTTCTTCAATTCTTTGAGAAGAGACGTCAACCATGTGCGTTCTTCTCCAAAAAAAATTCTCAGGCAGAGAGGAATTATGCCATCGGTGATCGGGAACTTCTCGCGATTAAATTGGCGTTAGAGGAGTGGCGTCATCTCTTGGAGGGTTCCCCTCACTCCATAACGATCTTTACTGACTACAAGAATTTACAGTATCTACAGAATGCTAAACGTCTGAATCCTAGACAGGCCAGGTGGAGTCTCTTCTTTGCCCGTTTTAATTTCACGATTACTTACAAACCTGGTTCCTGCAACGGTCGGGCTGATGCGCTCTCTAGGTCATTTGACACTTTTGACGAGAAGTCCGGCCCTGAACCTGAGCCGATCATTCCAACCTCGTGCATTGCTGCCCACTCTACCACCCTGAAGTCAAAGATTCCGCCTGGTAAGACCTTTGTCCCCACTGAGCTAAGAGCTAAGATCCTTCGTTGGGGACATGATTCCAAGGTGGCAGGTCATTCTGGATTCCTCCGATCCTTCTTACTCATTAGTCGTCACTACTGGTGGCCTAATCTCCGCTCAGATGTCAAAGACTACGTTAAGGCTTGTCATGTCTGTGCTCAGTCTAAATCCTCCACACAAGCTCCTGCTGGTCTCCTCATGCCCTTGCCCATCCCTAAGGAGCCCTGGATCTTATTGCCATGGATTTAATCACCGACCTCCCACTGTCTGAGAATAATACAGTCATTTGGGTGGTAATCGATCGGTTCTCCAAGATGGCTCATTTTGTTCCTCTTCCTGGTCTTCCTTCTGCTCCTGCCTTGGTTCCCATTTTTATTCGAGAAATTTTCCGCCTCCATGGGGTTCCTTCTTATATTGTTTCCGACAGGGGAGTCCAATTTACGTCTCGTTTTTGGAGAGCCTTTTGCAAATCCCTCAATATTGTCTTGGATTTTTCCTCTTCCTACCACCCTCAATCCAATGGACAGACTGAGAGGGTTAATCAGGAGTTAGAGGTCTTTCTTCGCACCTTTGTGTCTTCTCATCATGACGATTGGTCCTCTCTACTTCCGTGGGCAGAATTCTCCCATAACAATCATGTGAATACCAGCTCGCAGAAGACACCCTTTTTCACTGTTTATGGAAAACACCCTCAACTTCCTCTTCCCATGACCAGTTCTCCAGATATTCCAGCTTTGGCTTCGGTTCAGGAGTCTCTCAATTCTGTTTGGGGTGACGTTCATGATTCCCTCCGGGCAGCTGCTGAAAAATTCAAAGGCTTTGCCGACCGCCGCAGGCGTAAACCGCCTTCTCTTCAGCCAGGGGACAAAGTCTGGCTCTCCACCAGGAACATCAAGCTCCGAGTTCCTTCTCTGAAGTTTGCTCCACGATTCATTGGTCCATACACTGTAACTGCTAAACGGAATCCAGTTTGTTTCAAACTCCAGATTCCTAAGAGCCTTAAAATCACTAACTCCTTCCATGTTGCCCTTCTGAAGCCTTTAGTCCTCAATAAATTCTCTCGTCCTCTCCCTACCGTGGCGCCTGTCTCTGAGGATAATCAGGAGTACGAGGTCAGTCAAATTCTGGACTCCCGACTTTGTAAAGGCGTTCTTCAGTACCTCGTTCATTGGAAGGGGTTTGGTCCTGAGGAGAGGTCTTGGGTCACTGCATCTGAGGTCTTTGCACCTCATCTGTTAAAGGAGTTTCATCTGAAGTTTCCCTCCAAACCTGGGCCCAGGCGGGGAAGGGGGAGGCCTCGTAAGAGGGAGGGTACTGTCATGGATATGCATTAATGTCTGTCTGCCATCTTACCTTTCCTCCTCATGTGTTCATCTTAGAGACCAGGCCCCCTTCACCTGGCTTCCTTTATAATCTCCTCCCAGCCAGACTCCACCCCAGGCCCTATCACAGAACACTATATTAACCTGTGCACTGCAAGCCTGCTTCGCTGATCAACGTGTTTGTTAGGCATTGTGTGTTTGGGTTCCTGCCTGCCGTGTGCTACGTCTGTCTCTCTGTTACGTTATTGGCTTGTCCCCAACTATCCCTGTCTGCTCGTGACCCTTGACCTTCGGCTTGTCTTTCGTTATCCTTGTCTGCTTGTGGCCCTTGACTTTAAGCTTGTTATTCGTTACTCTTATATCTTGTGCTGCTGCTTCCCCTCTTGTCCCCTTATCCTACGGGGCGTGAGCTAGGAGACTCTAGGGGCCGCGATCTGGACCCAGCCTGCAGCATAACATCCTCACCACTAAAGGCTCTGGAGAAGACCTGCTGGGTCTTAGACTCCGCGCCCTGGGGAATCTTGGCTCTAGCTTCCTATAGGATCCCGGTTGTGCTCCTCTGGTCCCGCTTTCCACAACCACCCAGTTTCCTATCCGCAGCAGTCAGCCATAGGGTTCACTACCTTGCGGTGCACTCCTGTCCCCCTACGGTGTGCATCTGTCACCTGGCCATAGGTGACCTGACAGGACTGTTGCAATAGTATCTATTAATACTCTGTAAGTGCAATACTTTTTATCTTCAATAAATGAATGTACAGTATTACACTATGGAGTTCTTTCTGCTTATATCTTTTTGAGATACCAGCCATCGCCTATACTCCTATCCAGTCATCAGCTGTGGGTCTTTAGGGAGACCTAAAATCCCTGTGTCCATATTGACTGCCGTGATAGTGGTCAATTAATTCCGGTAAGGAGACTGCATTATCACCTCTCTGGTGTCCTTATTGGTGGATGGAAGTTTTCTTCATTGCAAGTTCCCTTCACTTCTTCACACTAGGAATCTTTTTAAGGACTTTTTCTTCTTTTCAGGATTAACCCCCTTTTCTGTATTTATGAAATGTTTGTTAGTATGGAACATATTTTATTCATCTGATTTGGGACTTTATTTCTCACATTATTTTCTTTCTCACAGTGGGAATTATTTCACAATTTTTTTTTGTATCATTATTTTTTATTGCTCACATGTGTTATTGGCTTATTCAATTTGGGCGCATATGTTATTGATGTGATTTTTTCAGATGATTTATTTTTTTTATCACACGATTCTACATGTCCTGTCATAGGTCTTATGTTCACTTAATTCAGCGCCGTACCTTATTATCCTACTTATGCTTTGAATTCTGTATCTGAATTTTTTGGTACTGGCAGCTTTATTATTTCATAAATTTCTCACTTATGCATTTGTTGTTTATTATCTAGCGCAGTGTTCCCAATTTTTTGGGGTTTTTTTCATAACCTGATGGATTACAAATGTTGGATGTGCACTAACAGATGCTAGCGAAGACTCTTACTACTGGAAGGAACTTTGTACTGAACTCAGTCAGGCCTGCCTAGAACAAATAGTACCAGGACACGTGTACAGTATTGCCCATTAGGGGGAGCTCGCGAGCATACAGTTCTAATATATAGAATGTGTACACCAGAAGTGTGATTCTTTGTTTTGACTGTTTCCAACTAAAAATGTCTGCTATACCATTGACTCTTGCAGGGCCCTGTAGGAGTCAACTGTACTGTATGTCTAACTCTGTTACTTTTCGTACCAAGTAAAATTGACTCTTGGTTAAGCAGAATTCTGTGTGGAGTTTATCTGTTACCCTGCTGGACAAGTGGCCATTCCAAGGTAACCACTTTATTTACAATTTTATTACTGTGTGATATTATTGTGTTTCCCAATTACCAGTGGGTTCCACAATCCCTGTGTAGACCAGTTGTGCCAAGGGAGGGTTTGAGCCAAATTTCTGGGGTTGATAGCCGAAGTACAGACCCAAAACAAAATCAGCAGCTCCTCCGGGGGTAGTGTTACACGTGGGGGCTCGTCCGGGATTACTGTACTCTGCAATCAAGCCCCACCCCATTGGTGCCAACATGGACCCTTTCACCGTGGTTCCATGGTGCGAAGCGGTAGGCGCATCATTCAGATGCGAGTGTAGCAATTGAGCTCCCTGGTGAGGACTGGGAAGAGGAAGAAGTTGATAAAATTGTAAAGACATTATCCCCAAATAGGTGGGTGATTGGTCTCAGGCCGGATCAAGGGACTTCTCGCACCCATGCACTGTTGGACTGGAGAGAGGGAGTACCTGAGAGTTTCAGAGGGAAGAGCGTGCAGTTGGGGAATAAGACAAAGTTCTACATAGTACACCCAAGAGCTCCAGGTGAGGAATCCCCCGGTACTAGTCAGGAAGAGCCAGCTAGAGGAACAACAACCTTCTCAGCACCCCTGACCACAATTGGTGCAGAACTCCTTAACGCTTTGGGAGACTTTGTGTCAAAGTGCCAGAAGAACAACACAGTATGTGTGGAAGCTGGGTACAGGAAACTGAGGATCTTCTCAGGGAGACAGCCTGTGCTGGCTGGGGAAGAAGAATTTGATGCCTGGATAGAGCAAACCATGCAAGCTCTAGAAGGATGGGAACTGCCAGAGGCCCAAAAGAAGCAGCATATAAATGAGAGCTTAAGAGGAGCTGCTGCGGAAGCTGTCAGGAACTTAAGGTTCAGTAATGCCGCTTGTACAGCCTATGACTATTTAGTCATGTTACAAGAAGAGATCGGGCAACTGGAGAAGGCCGTTGATTTAATCTATCAGTTTGAACACACTCTCCAACAGCCAGGAGAGCGCCTTTCTGAAAACATGAGGCGACTGAAAAAGATGCTATGCCAGATAGTCTTAAAGAAAGGAATGGCACCCTCTGCTATAGACCAAGCTAGGATGCAGCAAATCTTAAGAGGGGCGCTGCGCTCTGACCCAGTTTGGCTCCATTTGAAAACCTGTGTGGCTATCACGTCACTAAGCTACCCTGACCTTATCAGAGTGGTGAGGGATGAAGAAGCACTGTTGAGTGATCAACAAGCAACTATTCAACCAATCTCTACCCCTTCAGCCGGGGTCAGATCTGCAATGACCGTGGAACGGGACTCTGAACTAGCTATTTTAAAGTCTCAAATGACACAAGTGATGGAGATGCTGACTTCATTGATGGCAAAGGTCTCAGGAACAAGTATGGAAGGAGGAACCACAACAGAAGTAATTCAGACTACATCCACTTCCCCATCCCAACGCTCAAAGGATGATGAAGTTTGTTTCAATTGCGGAGGGACTGGACATCATCGACGAACGTGCCCCAGCCCAAAGAAAGCTGCAGCACCATACTGCAAGCCGGCGGAAAACTTCAGAGGGCCCCGTTGAAGGAGTCAACCGGGTGCCCGTCAGTCTCAGCTAACTCCAAAGAGTTCAACAACATGGGGAGACAACAGCGGGGACATAGTCCCTTGCCAAAAATGCTCAGTGCATACCAGGCCCAGCAAGGATTGAGATCCAGAAAAAGACTCAAGAGAGGAAAAAAAGTGCAGATTATAGAGTCAAGTAAGAAGGCTTCTCCAAGGAAACTTCCTGCCAAATTAGTGGGGCCCTCCCCAGTAGTCTCATTTCAGGTAGAAAGGATCTACACAAAGGCTCTCCTTGATACTGGAGCCCAAGTGACTCTTCTATATCGAGACTTCTATAACAAGCACCTCAGACATCTACCGCTAAAGAAGCTAGAAGACCTGGAGATATGGGGCATTGGGACACAGAGTTTCCCCTACGATGGATACCTCCCAATCAGACTATCCTTTGACCCTTCAGTGGTGGGAGAAGCGGAGACCTTCGACACCCTGTCCGTAGTTTGTCCTTGGCCGCCAGGAGCCAACAAGAGCTCCCTCATTATAGGGACCAACACTGACCTGATCAGGAGGCTGCTGACACCTGTAGCCCAAGAACAGGATGACTCAGCAACAAGAGTCCACCCCATGTTACAGCAAGTCTACAAGCGCCTAGTGTTGGAGAAAAATGCCCCAGCAGAAGGGGTTGGAAAGATCTGGAAGCTGGATAGGACGGAGAAGGTATTACAGCCAGGAGAGGTGACTTGTTTGAGGGATTCTGTCAAGCTTACCTGGGAACAACCAGGCCCCTTTGTCGTCCTTGAACCGGATCCACAGGAGAATCAAAGGGGACTAGAAGTAATTCCCGAAGTGGTCCTGTTGAAGGCCCTAAAGAAAAGTCATGGGATGATCTCAGTAAGCATTAGGAATACTGCTACCACACCAGTGAGGGTACCGGCCAGAATGCTGTTGGGCCAGGTGAACCCAGCCACCCCAGTTGCCCTATCTGACTTGGAGAAGGAAGAAAGGGATGAAGCCACCGTGGAGAAGCTCTGCTCTGAAGACACGAACCTCCCCCCAGTATGGAAGGAGAGGGCCAAGGCCCAACTTGCTCGATGGAAGAGGATATTCTCTAAAAATGAATTTGATGTGGGATATGTGAAGAGTGCCACCCACAAGATTTGCCTACAGGAAGATAAACCGTTTAGGGAAAGAGTCCGACGGGTTCCCCTGGGTGATCTAGAAGACCTGCGCGAGCAGTTATCAGAACTTAAGAGGACGGGCATTATCCGAGAGTCCCAGAGCCCCTACGCCTCTCCAATAGTGGTAGTCCGGAAGAAAAATGGGTCTCTGAGGCTGTGTATCGACTACCAAACACTGAACAGAAGGACTATACCTGATCAGTACACAACCCCACGAATAGAAGATGCTTTGCAGAGTTTGTGAGGGGCCAAGTGGTTCAGTGTGATGGACTTAAAGAGTGGGTACTATCAGATCCCCATGCACACTGAAGATCAGGAGAAAACAGCCTTCATCACCCCAGTGGGTTTCTTTGAGTTCAACCGCATGCCCCAGGGTTTGTCAGGAGCCCCAGCCACTTTACAAAGACTGATGGAGAAAACAGTGGGAGACATGAACCTGATTGAAGTGCTGGTGTACCTGGACGACATTATTGTGTTCGGCAGAACTCTAGAAGAACAAGAAGAGCGGTTGGAAAAGGTCTTAAAGAGGCTCCATGAAGAAGGCCTGAAGCTTTCTTTAGAGAAGTGCCAATTCTACCAGCCTTCAGTCCATTACCTGGGCCATATCGTATCTGCGGAAGGGATAGCCACAGACCTCTTGGCCAAGACCCACTAACGTGACTGAGCTTCGGTCATTCCTGGGGTTCTGCTCCTACTATAGAAGATTCGTGGAGGGATTTGCCAAGATTGCCCGGCCCCTTAATGAACTACTTAAGAGTGAAGGGAAAGATGATGTCCCAGAACCGGTCAAACCAGTGAAATCCACCGTGGGGCCCAGGAAGGCTAAAGAGTCTATCCAGGACCAGTGGACCACCAAGTGTGAAGAGGCCTTCATCCCGTTTTGGCCTACGCAGATACCACAAAACCCTACGAATTGCATGTTGATGCCAGTCGAGAAGGGCTAGGCGGGCTACTATACCAAGAGCGCAGTGGTCACTTGTGGCCTGTTGTCTATGTGAGTAGGAGTCTGGACCCCGCTGAGAAGAATTACCCCACACACAAGCTTGAATTCCTGGCATTAAAGTGGGCTGTAGTGGACAAATTGAAAGACTATTTATACGGGGCTGAATTCGTAGTCAAGACGGATAACAATCCACTCACCTACCTCCTGACCACCGCCAAACTGGATGCAACAGGACATAGGTGGTTGGCTGCCCTTTCGGGTTTCATATTCAGCCTGAAGTACCAACCTGGAGTTGGAAATAGGGATGCAGATGCCCTATCCAGAAGTTCCCATGCCCCCAGTGACCCTACTGAAGAGTGGGCTCAGTTGACCCCCGGAAGGAGTGCGAGCCCTATACCAGGGAGCGGAACTTCAGGCTGGAGGAGGATCAAGAGCCGAAGAGATTGGAGTTTTGGCTGTTGGAGTACCAAAATGTTATTGTAATGTGACTCAGGTCGGAGAAGAGGGCCTACCTAAACTGTCCAAGAAAGACTTAAGGAGGGATCAACTAGAAGACCCTCTGGGAAAACTGGTATTGAAGGCCTTGGAGAACCAGCGCCCTGAGATGCTTCTAACAGACTGTTCTAAAAAAGCCTGACTGATACACAGAGAGTGGGACCTGCTGCAGATACATCAAGGGGTGGTCTACCAAAGGGGCCCCTCTGATGATCCAGAAGAAAAGTGGCAACTGTTCCTGCCCGCCAAACAAAGGGAGGCGGTCCTAACTGCTCTCCATGACGATCATGGTCATCTGGGGTCTGAAAGAACTTTCCATCTAGTAAGAGACAGATTCTATTGGCCCTGTATGTGGGCCGAAGTTGAAGGGTACTGTCATTCTTGTGTCCGATGCATACTTTTGAGACTTTGACACCCATGGAACAAAGAGAGAGAAGAGTCATTCACCCTCCCAAGAGACTGACTTACGATCAAATGGGTGAATGCTCTGAAGAAGCTGTTTTCACTTCAAGAAGAACAGTTGATATGCCTGGTCCTTCCACTGTAAATTTGGTGGAGGGCAACCCTAGCTCACCCCCTGGCACATCTGGTCAGGCTGTACCAGTTAAAGTGGCCTGTAAGCAGGACAACCTCTTCTCCAAGGTTTGATGGGAGGTTCCTCTGCCTGGTTCTTTTGTGAATGTGAATTGCATTATACCTGTATATACTAACTGAGTTTTCTCCGCGTGTACTTATCAAGCATATACCAGGTTACAAACTATTGCTGTCTTTGGGGACCAAAGATTTTAAGTGGGGGGAGTGTGTAGCGGGGTGCCACTTTGCAGTGTGGTTATAAGACTATTGTTGTATTGAGAATTAACCCAGCTCCCTCCAGAGTCTCTTTTATGACATTGCAGCAACTGTTTTGTTTAACCGTGTGGAACGGTGCATTATGGAACTTATAGTACAGAGAGAAAGAGACTCCATTGCCATGGGTAACAAACAGACTACAAAACCCACAGTGCAGCTGTTCTACCAGAGTGCATTGTATCTTCGCACAGCCTTCTGGGGGAAATCACTTAAAGTAAGGGAGGAGCTACACTTGCTCTCTCTGGACATCGCCTTCTATCAAGCAGGAAGCCTGCGTTGAGGCCTGCTGCCGGAGTTTCTAGGCCAGAAAGCCTGGGCCTACAGTTGTCAAGTAGGATCAATCAGCCCAAAGAGGGATCCTTTTCCGTGTGTCCAACTCTCGCTCCACAGAGACCGGAGTCGCCCTTCTATCGACACCTTGTGCGGCTGTGTGAGGGGCCGTAGACTGCAAGTTGCGGAGAGGCCGTGGACCGGAATACCGACAGCTGAACATACCAGAGGGACGAGGCCTGCTTTGGTGAGGGGGCACCTGCCCAATATTGACTAACTGTTGCGTAGGACTGTGACTTTTAAAAGACCTGCCATTCTTATTAGAGTAGTGCGCCACATGCAAGGACATAGTGCATCTTGCATTGGCGGCGTGATTTAAGGATTGGAGTTTGCACCGTCAGCGAATTTCATATTCATTAACACTGTGGATGTTCAGTTTTGCTTTTTTTCATAACCTGATGGATTACAAATGTTTGATGTGCACCAACAGATGCTAGCAAAGACTCTTACTACTGGAAGGAACTTTGTACTGAACTCAGTCAGGCCTGCCTAGAACAAATAGTACCAGGAAACGTGTACAGTATTGCCCATTAGGGGGAGCCAGCGAGCATACAGTTCTAATATATAGAAAGTGTACACCAGAAGTATGAGTCTTTGTTTTGACTGTTTCCAACTAAAATTTCCTGCTATACCACTGACTCTTGCAGGGCCCTGTAGGAGCCAACTGTACTGTATGTCTAACTCTGTTACTTTTCTTACCAAGTAAAATTGACTCTTGGTTAAGCAGAATTCTGTGTGGAGTTTATCTGTTACCCTGCTGGACAAGTGGCCATTACAAGGTAACCACTTTATTTACAATTTTATTACTGTGTGATATTATTGTGTAGCGGGGTGTCACTTTATGATGTGTTATAAAGACTACAGTTATACAAGTGAACCCAGCTCCCTCCGGAGTTCTATTAGGATAATGTATTAACTGTTATTTAACCTGGAAGAACGGTGCATTGTGGAACTTGTGGTACAGGGTGAAATGGACTCCATTGCCATGGGTATCAAATAGACTATGATACCCATAGTGCAGCTGTGCTTCCAAAGTGCATTGCCCAGTGCAAGGTCTGCTGGGGACGGGTACTTAAAGGGAAGGAGGAGCTACACTCGCTCTCTCTGGACGTCGCCCTCCTAGCAAGCCGGAGCCTGTGTTGAGGCCTGCTGTGTTTGTGTAGACCGGAAAGCCTGGGCCCACCGTGTTTGGAGAAGCCTGCCTGTTAAAGGAGAGGAATCTCATCTGGGAAGCCCAGCGGACATCTCGGAGCATCCAAGAGTTGTCCATCTATCGACTTCCATACGGTTGTCTGAGGGACCGGAGACTATGGGTAACGGAGAGATTGTGTACTGGAGCATCAACAGTGAGCCTGCCGGACAGACTAGGCCTGTTTGGGTGAGAGGGCACCTGCCCAGAATTCATAACTGTTTAATAGGCCCGTGACTTTTGAAGGCCCATCATCATCAAAGTAGTGCTCCACACACCAGGTTATGGCGCATCGTGTGGTAGCTGCGTAGTTCAAGTTTGTTGTTGCACTACCTGAGAGTTTCACTCCCAAAAGCATTGCAGGAGTTCAGTTATTTCTCTAACACTCTTTTGGATTACAAATATTACGTGCACCAACGATTGCTAGCGAAGACTCCTTCTACTGAAGAGACTGTATACTGATCTTAGTCAGGCTTGACTAGAACTGATAGTGACAGGACACGGGGTGATATTGCCCATCAGGGGGAGCTCGCAAGCATAGGTCTTTTATTCATATAGAAGTTAAGTATAGAAACTTGATATTATTGTTGTCCTTTAGCTATATTATTGACTTTGCAGGGCCCTGCAACAGTCTACTGTATCTCTGTTTACTTCTGCTACCCTTTTATCACTAAGTAAAGAATATCTTTGATTAAGCAGGATACTGTGTGGAGTGTTATATTACAACAAGGGGGCAGCCAATACAGGTAACAGATTTCAACCTGCAATTGTATTGTTTATGTGGCATTGTGGTCCCCAGTTGCCAGAGGGTTCCACAATCTTGTGGAGAACCAGTTGTGCAGAGGGAGGGTTAGAGCCAAGTTATTGGGGTTGATAGCAGAATAGTACAGAACCAAACCAGCAGCCCTCTTAACTGGGGGTAGTGCTACACAAGGTAACCACTTTATTTACAATTTTATTACTGTGTGATATTATTGTGTTTCCCAATTACCAGTGGGTTCCACAATTCCCGTGTAGACCAGTTGTACCAAGGGAGGGTTCGAGACAAATTTCTGGGGTTGATAGCCGGAGTACAGACCCAAAACAAAATCAGCAGCTCCTCCGGGGGTAGTGCTACAGAAGTAAGGAAAAAAATCTTGCCTCCATGTAATGCTGAATGTAATGAGCCACATGTGAGGTTAGTGCAATTGCTTGAAGGCTGCAGGCAGCCTGGTTCAGCAGTAAAGCCCTACAAAATACTAAGTGCAGAAGATAGTACTGGATACACTCCACTCAAATCCAGCCTGGCGAAGTGCTGTTAGCATCTGGTTTAGGGGTAAGTGCGGTGGTGATCAATAAAGGGGATCAGTCAGATTGCAGACCATGTAGGTTCCCCAATAGACCAGCCAGAACGCTTGGACAAAGGTGTGCGCAGCCTATTGCATTAGGGTGTGCACCCCAAAGCTCAAACACACATGCCTTTCTCTGCAGCCTCAGCTGCGCTGGACAGTGAATGAATGGGAAGTGCTCTGTGTTGAGGGGCTTCCTGTTCATTTAAAAACTTAAACATAGTAAACACAGTTTACTATGCTACAGTTATGATTGAGCACAGTGAGTGAGCGTGTTCACTGTGTTCATATAGAAAAGGAGGGGGCTGGTAAGTGACATAGTAGCTAGCCCCTTCCCCCGCTCTCCATCCTGAAACATCCCCCGCAGCAGCCGTGGGAAGAAGAGAGGAGGAAAGCCAGCAGTACTCCCATAGGGGGTGTGCAACATGGTGAGAAGTAGGGATGAGCTCGGTGTTCGAGTCGAACATACGTTCGACTCAAACATCGGCTGTTCGCGCGTTCGGCGAACAACGAACGATTTGGGCCGTTCGCGCCAAATTCGAGTGACGCGAACGGCCCACAATACACTGCGCCATCGCATTGCAATCCCGGCGCTGTGATTGGCCAAGCATGCACTGTGACCCTGCATGCTTGGCCAATCACAGCGCCAGCAGCGAGGAGAGCAATGATTGGCCACAGGCAAAGTGAAGGATAGGCAGGGACAGTGTCAAATCTATTCTTTGCTAAACCTTGTGTGTAGGGACAGAGAAGGATAGGCAGGGAGAGTGTCAGTGTCATATTCTTTGCTAAACCTTGTGTGTAGGGAGAGAGAAGGATAGGCAGGGAGAGTGTCAGTGTCATATTCTTTGCTAAACCTTGTGTGCAGGGAGAGAGAAGGATAGGCAGGGAGAGTGTCAGTGTCATATTCTTTGCTAAACCTTGTGTGCAGGGAGAGAGAAGGATAGGCAGGGGACAGTGTCAGTGTCATTGTTGCTAAGCTTCCTGCACATTAAACACCTGAAGCTAGCCCGTATTGCTGTGTTTTCCTGGTGTGTTACACTACCAGGCATTTGCAGCACTTACAGCGGATGTAGTGTGCCTCCTGCACATTAAACACCTGAAGCTAGCCCGTATTGCTGTGTTTTCCTGGTGTGTTACACTACCAGGCATTTGCAGCACTTACATCGGCCGTAGTGTGCCTCCTGCACATTATACACCTGAAGCTAGCCCGTATTGCTGTGTTTTCCTGGTGTGTTACACTACCAGGCATTTGCAGCACTTACAGTGGACGTAGTGTGCCTCCTGCACATTAAACACCTGAAGCTAGCCCGTATTGCTGTGTTTTCCTGGTGTGTTACACTACCAGGCATTTGCAGCACTTACAGCGGACGTAGTGTGCCTCCTGCACAATAAACACCTGAAGCTAGCCCGTATTGCTGTGTTTTCCTGGTGTGTTACACTACCAGGCATTTGCAGCACTTACAGCAGGCGTAGTGTGATTCCTGCAAAATATACTCCTGAAGCTAGGCCGTATTGCTGTGTTTTCCTAGTGTGTTACACCAACAGGCATTTGCAGCACTTACAGCAGGCGTAGTGTAATTCCTGCAAAATATACTCCTGAAGCTAGGCATTATTGCTGGTTTTCCCATCTCCCTGCAGGCCATTAGAATGTCTGGAAGGCAAACAAGGAGAGGCAGACAGTCAGGAGCCAATAAAAGAGGGCAAGCAGGCTCTGTGTCTAGAGACAACAGTGCTGGTCGTGGATACGGTGCATCGCCATCAGCACGTGGCCATGGGACACGCTTGTCCTTCTTTTCGGCAGCTGGACGTGTTGAGCCGCATCATGCCAAAGACTTGGTAGAGTGAATGACCAAGCCCTCCTCATCCCCCTCATCCTCTCTCACCCAGGCTCAGGGTACTGGCAAAGCAGCTGCCAAAGCGTCCTCATCCCTAGTATCAATGTCATCATCAGTCACTCCTTCCCTAGACCCACAATGTCCTCCTGAGGAGTCCCCCGAACTGTTTGAGCACAGTGTTGGGTACATGCTCCAGGAGGATGCCCAGCGTTTCGAAGGGTCTGATGATGATACCCAGCTAGAGGAAGGCAGTAGCGTGAGAGCAGAGAGAGGGGATGCTCAAGAAGGACACCAATCTGGCAGTCATGTTCCAGCAGCTGCAGCATACTGCCAGATTGGCTCCAGTGATGAGGAGGGAGGGGATGATGAGGTCATTGACTCCACGTGGGTGCCTAATAGGAGAGAGGAGGAGGAGGAGGAGGATGAGGAGGAGGCACATCTCCAACAAGGCAGGATGCCCTTGGGGGGCCAGCGTGAGGGCAGCACACCGACGGAATCACACCGCAGAGCTCCGCCTGTGCAGGGCGCTGCCTCTGCCCGTTATTCAAAAAGTTCTTTGGTGTGGGCCTTTTTTGAGTCGAGTGCATCAGATCGCACAGCTGCTGTTTGCAACATATGTCTCAAGTGTATATCGCGTGGCCAAAACATCAGCCGCTTGGGCACCACATGCTTGACCAGACATATGTTGACCTGCCATGCAGCTCGTTGGCAAGCCTACCTTAAAGACCCACACCAAAGAACAAAGCGGACCTCTCCTTGCACCGCATCAGCTGGGATCTCCAACCCCACTATACCTTCAGTCCTCTCTGAAACCTGCACTGAGAGGAATGAAGGTGTAGAATTAGGTGTGTCACAGCCAAGTACTTGCGGGCACTCTGCTAGCAGTACACCGACGTCCGATTCTAGCAGGCAAATTTCCCTGCCCCAGCTGCTGGACCGTCGAAAGAAGTTCATTCCAGCCATCCACATGCCCAGCGGTTGAATGCTAGCTTGGCTAAATTGCTAGCGCTTCAACTGCTGCCTTTTCAGTTGGTAGACTCGGCCCCCTTCCGTGAGTTTGTGTAATGTGCGGTTCCTCAGTGGCAGGTTCCCAAACGCCACTTTTTCTCACGGAAGGCGATTCCGGCTCTCTACCGGCATGTGGAAGGCAATGTCTTGGCCTCGCTGGACAGGGCGGTCAGCGGTAAGGTGCATATTACCGCTGACTCATGGTCCAGCAGGCATGGACAGGGACGTTACCTTTCTTTCACGGCCCATTGGGTCACTCTTTTGGCAGCTGGGAAGGATGCAGGACAAGGTGCAGTAGTGTTGGAGGTTGTTCCGCCGCCACGCCTCCAAAATGCTACTACTGGTTGTGACACACCTCTCTCCTCCACCCCCTACTCTTCTTCCTCCACGGCCTCTTCCTGTGCTTTGTCCTCGGAACCAGCGGTGCTCCGTAGGCGTTCAAGGGGCTACGCAAGTACGCAGGCAAAAAGATGCCATGCCGTGCTTGCGCTGGTGTGTTTGGGGGACAGGAGCCACACTGGGGCAGAGGTTCTGTCTGCTCTGCAGGGGCAGGCTGAGAGGTGGTTGACGCCACGCCAGCTTAAGCCAGGAATGGTGGTTTGCGACAATGGCACCAACCTCCTCTCCGCACTCCGACAGGGACAACTGACCCATGTGCCCTGTGTGGCTCACGTCCTTAACCTGGTGGTGCAGCGGTTCTTAAACAGGTACCCGGGCTTACAGGATGTCCTGAGGCAGGCCAGGAAAGTCTGTGTGCATTTCCGCAGATCTTATAATGCCAGTGCTCGCCTGGCTGAGCTGCAAAAGGAGTTGAACCTACCCAAGAACCGCCTTATATGTGACATGCCCAAGGTGGAACTCAACGTTGGCCATGCTGCAGCGGCTGCACACGCAGCAGAGGGCCATCAATGAGTACCTGTGTGACTACGGCACCAGGACAGGGTCAGGGGAGCTCGGGTTTTTTTCACCACGCCAGTGGGGCATGATCAGGGATGCATGCACTGTCCTGGCACCATTTGAGGAGGCCACGAGGATGGTGAGCAGTGACAGTGCATGCATCAGGGACACTGTACCTCTTGTCCACCTGTTGGAACATACGCTGCGTGGAATAATGGACAGGGCACTTGAGGCAGAACAGAGGCAGGAAGAGGAGTACTTCCTTGCCTCTCAAGGCCCCCTTTACCCAGACAGTGTTCCTTCTGTCCCACCCATCGCACAGGAAGAAGAGGAGGAGGAGGATTGTGTCAGCATGGAGGTGGAGCCTGGCACTCAGCATCATCAGCAGCAGTCTTTTAGGGATGATTTACAGTCCCAAGAAACCAGTGGACTTGTACGTGGCTGGGAGGAGGTGGCTGCGGATCATGTCGTCCTTAATGACCCAGAGGACTCCGGACTGAATGCCTCAGCTAACCTACGCTGCATGGCCTCCCTGATCCTGCAAAGTCTGCGGAAGGATCCTCGTATTCTTCGGATCAAGGAGAGGGACCATTACTGGCTAGACACTCTCCTTGATCCACGGTACAAGGGTAAGGTTGCGGACCTTATCTTACCGTCGCAGAGGGAGCAGAGGATGAGACAACTCTGGGAGGCCTTGCAGAAAGGTCAGTGCAACGCGCGTTCCCAGAGACTGGGAGGTTACAAACTCCTGGTCTTGGACAACGAGTTGCTGAGGCTTCGGTCAGTCAAAGAAGCAGCAGTGGGGAAGGTGGCCGTCTGACCGAAGCGTTCAGACAATTCTTTAGTCCGCAGCCCCAAGGTATGATCGGTTCCAGCAACCATCGCCAGCGTCTGATATACATGGTGCAGGAATACCTAGGGGCAAGGTCAGACTTGGACACCTTCCCCACCGAAAATCCTCTGGCTTACTGGGTCTTGAGGATGGATCACTGGCCAGAGCTTGCACAGTATGCAATTGAGCTACTGGCCTGTCCTGCATCCAGCGTTCTTTCAGAACGCACATTCAGTGCTGCTGGAGGATTTGTCACGGATCACAGGGTGCGCCTGTCCACTGACTCTGTTGATCGACTGACCTTCATAAAGATGAACCAGTCTTGGATCACCACCAGCTACCAAACACCTGAAGCTGATATAACAGACTAATTTATTTTCAAATGTCACATCCCTTCAAGACTGATGCTGATGCTGAGAGTTTGTCCTGTTATGTTGACTGACTATCCTCCTCCTCCTCAATGATCCGATTGACAATGATAGCTTGGAAGAACATTTTTGTTTCTGGGTGCCGCCACCAGTGGCTAAGGCCCAATTTTTCAGCCCCTGTTTAACAGGGGTGTGTTATTACAATTTTTTATGCAATGCTTTGCAGCAGGGCTCATTCCTGCACTCCAACTAGAGTATCTGGGAGTGGTTGCAGTGTCGTGGCACCAGCACCAGTGGCTAAGGCCCAATTTTTCAGCCCCTGTTTAACAGGGGCGTGTAATTACAATTTTTGATGCAATACTTTGCAACAGGGCTCATTGCTGTGCTCCAAGTACAGTATCTGTGAAGGGTTGCAGTGTTGTGGCACCAGTGCCTAAGGCTCAAATTTGTCATTAGGACGGAAAGTGAGGTGAACTGTTCTGAACAGGTGCACACTGCACAGACAGCAAAACAAATGTTACAGGGGTGATAACCCTTCCCTATGTTTTCCAAAAAGCTTAAAAATATATTTTTTGGCTGGAGCTACACTTAAACAATGTACCTGTTCAAAATTACAAACAGATTCTACATAAGAACAAACCTACAGTCCCTGTCTTGTATGCACCGCCTGTATACGGCTGTTCAGAGTATATAGGGCCTTTTTTATTTTGTGTGCGGGGTTCCCCTTAATATCCATACAAGACCCAAAGGGGCTGGTAATGGGCTGGGGTGGGGGGGGGGGGTGATGGGGTAGCTATGCCATTTTTCTTAAAGATTTTCATCCATATTACCGGGACCAGACATTACATTAAAGCCGCAAGCAGTTTTAAATGGCTTTTTTTCCTTTAGAAATGTAATTTTGTGCAGGGACAGTTCTAAACACGGGAAACACGTGGCACTTCACAGGCATACTTTAGACACCCCCCAGGTACGATATTTAAAGGAATATTTGACTTTTTTTTTCACTTTATGCATCATTAAAATGACTGCTCCAGAAAAACGGCAGTTTTTAAAACTTCTTTTTGCATTGATACATGTCCCCTGGTGCAGAACCCGGGTTCCCAAACCCTTTTTAGGACAATAACATGCATAATAGTCGTTATAATTAGCACTTTAGATTTCGAACGTTCGCATCCATTGTATTTAATAGGGTTCTAAAGTTCATGCGAACCTTCGGTCCGTTCGTGGGTTCTGGTGCGAACCGAACCCGGGGGTGTTCAGCTCATCACTACTGTTGTGTGGTTGGAGTGGCTGGAGTAACTGTGAAAAGTGTTAAAAAGCTTAATATTTTAAAAAGTGGAAATAGTAGAAAAAAAATGTAAGTCCCATCATTAGCTAAAAGAGCGGAATAATTTTTTCAAAAAAGTTTTTTTTTTTTAAATGATTGTTTTCAAAAAATATTATATTTTTTTTCAAATTTTTTTAGTTATTTTTTCATGGGAGGGGGGGGGGGATCATAAACAATGGAAAACAGTATCCGAAATGTTTTATTTTTTTCAAAAATAGATTATTTTTTTCAAAATGGTTTTTGTTTTCAAAAAATATATATATCTATTTTTTTGAATGATTTTTTTTTCAAATTATTTTTTTCATGGTGGGGGGGGGGGGGGGGGTCATAAACAGCGGAAAACAGTATCTGTCGTATTACAGTACATAGTAGAGGTACATAGTAATTCATTTACAGATAACAGAATCAAAAGAGAAAGCAAAGTTGAACATTAGAAATGCCTTAGAGATATAAGAGGCGACGTGCATTGTCTTTCCCCCCCAGACACCCCAACTTGGAACATACTGTGTCCTGAGGGAAAGACAACCTCCATGTTACAACATATGTAGTGGCTAGAGGGGAGTTTCAATGAATGTATATTATTGAATGTCTATGTAGTGTAAAAGCTGTGGGAGGAGTTAGGGTGGTAAATTTGGCTATAATAATAATAATAATAATATATATGTGAGATAACAATAAGTGCTCTTGCTATGCAAGAACACTTAACTAGAAAAGATAAAATTTCTGGGGAAAATGTGTGAAGTGTTCTTGCCTCCACCAGTAGTCTATAACTGGAGTGGATGGAGTAACTGGGTGGAGTGGCTTGAGCAACTGTTGTGTGGTTGGAGTGGCTGGAGTAACTGTGAAAAGTGTTAAAAAGCTTAATATTTTAAAAAGTGGAAATAGTAGAAAAAAAATGTAAGTCCCATCATTAGCTGAAAGAGCGGAATAATTTTTTCAAAAATGTTTTTTTTTTTTCAAAATGATTGTTTTCAAAAAATATATATTTTTTTAAATGATTTTTTTTTCAAAAATTATTATATTTTTTTCAAAATTTTTTATTTATTTTTTCATGGAAAACATAAACAATGGAAAACAGTATCCGAAATGTTTTTTTTTTTTAAATAGATTTTTTTTTTCAAAAGGATTTTTGTTTTCAAAAAATATATATATATATATATATATTTTTTTTAATGATTTTTTTTTCAATTTTTTTTTTTCATGGCGGGGGGGGGGGGGGGGAGGGGGTCATAAACAGCGGAAAACAGTATCCGTCGTATTACAGTACATAGTAGAGGTACATAGTAATTCATTTTCAGATAACAGAATCAAAAGAGAAAGCAAAGTTGAACATTAGAAATGCCTTAGAGAACTAAGAGGAGACGTGCATTGTCTTTCCCCCCAGACACCCCAACTTGGAACATACTGTGTCCTGAGGGAAAGACAACCTCCATGTTACAACATATTGTCACTTGTCAGGGCCGGCCCTATGATGGGACCGGGTGGTACTATGGTACCAGGCGGCACTGTTAGGGGGGCGGCAAACTGACGCCCGCCAGCCAGCCGCACCGCTGCCTGTGAGGAGCCCGGCGCCGCTGCCTGTGAGGACACTCACAGGCGGGGGGCAGTCAGCGAGTGAGCGGGCACGGGCAGGTGCCGCTCCCTGTGAGAAGCCCGGCGCCGCTGCTGTTGGTGACAGGGGCGGGCAGAGCACTCGCAGCCCGGGGGGGGTTGGGAGCAGTCAGCGAGTGAACGGGCACGGGGAGGTGCCGCTCCCTGTGAGGAGCCCAGCGCCGCTGCTGTTGGTGACAGGGGCGGGCAGAGCACTCGCAGCCCGGGGGGGGTTGGGAGCAGTCAGCGAGTGAGCGGGCACGGGCAGGTGCCGCTCCCTGTGATGAGCCCGTGCCGCTGCTGTTGGTGACAGGGGCGGGCAGAGCACTCGCAGCCCGGGGGGGTGGGAACAGTCAGCGAGTGAGCGGGCAGCGGAGCAGAGAGATGATGTCATCTCTCCCCGCCGCCCTGCATCACCACAGTTTCACCCTCACTGTGCAGCCATGGTCAGCAGAGAGATTATATCATCTCTCTGCTGCCTGCCTTCACTCTGGGACACAGCAAGTGACAACACGCAACGTGTGTCAGGTGATGTCGTGACAATAAGCAACATGTGGCAAGTGACAATACGCAACGTGTGGCAGGTGACGTCGTGACAATACGCAACGTGTGGCAAGTGACAATACGCAACGTGTAGCAGGTGACGCCGTGGCAAGTGAAATCTGCAACGAGTGGCACGGGACTATCCGCAACGTGTGGCAGGTGACGTTGTGACAAGTGACAATCCGCAACGTGTGGCAGGTGACGTTGTGGCAAGTGACAATCCGCAACGTGTGGCAGATGACAATCCGCAACGTGTGGCAGGTGACGTAAGTGACCATGCGCAACATGTGGCAGCCGACAATCCGCAACGTGTGGCAGGTGACAATCCGCAACATGTGGCAGGTGACAATCCGCAACGTGTGGCAGATGACAATCCGCAACGTGTGGCAGCCGACAATCCGCAACGTGTGGCAGCCGACAATCCGCAACGTGTGGCAGCCGACAATCCGCAACGTGTGGCAGGTGACAAATTATTATATTTTTTTCAAAATTTTTTATTTATTTTTTCATGGTGGGGGGGGGGGGGGTCATAAACAATGGAAAACAGTATCCGAAATGTTTTTTTTTTTAAATAGATTTTTTTTTTCAAAATGATTTTTGTTTTCAAAAAATATATATATATATATTTTTTTTCAAATTTTTTTTTTCATGGCGGGGGGGGGGAGGGGGTCATAAACAGCGGAAAACAGTATCCGTCGTATTACAGTACATAGTAGAGGTACATAGTAATTCATTTACAGATAACAGAATCAAAAGAGAAAGCAAAGTTGAACATTAGAAATGCCTTAGAGAACTAAGAGGAGACGTGCATTGTCTTCCCCCCAGACACCCCAACTTGGAACATACTGTGTCCTGAGGGAAAGACAACCTCCATGTTACAACATATTGTCACTTGTCAGGGCCGGCCCTATGATGGGACCGGGTGGTACTATGGTACCAGGCGGCACTGTTAGGGGGGCGGCAAACTGACGCCCGCCAGCCAGCCGCACCGCTGCCTGTGAGGAGCCCGGCGCCGCTGCCTGTGAGGACACTCACAGGCGGGGGCAGTCAGCGAGTGAGCGGGCACGGGCAGGTGCCGCTCCCTGTGAGAAGCCCGGCGCCGCTGCTGTTGGTGACAGGGGCGGGCAGAGAACTCGCAGCCTGGGGGGGGTTGGGAGCAGTCAGCGAGTGAGCGGGCACGGGCAGGTGCCGCTCCCTGTGAGGAGCCCAGCGCCGCTGCTGTTGGTGACAGGGGCGGGCAGAGCACTCGCAGCCCGGGGGGGGGGTTGGGAGCAGTCAGCGAGTGAGCGGGCACGGGCAGGTGCCGCTCCCTGTGATGAGCCCGTGCCGCTGCTATTGGTGACAGGGGCGGGCAGAGCACTCGCAGCCCGGGGGGGTGGGAACAGTCAGCGCGTGAGCGGGCAGCGGAGCAGAGAGATGATGTCATCTCTCCCCGCCGCCCTGCATCACCACAGTTTCACCTTCACTGTGCAGCCATGGGCAGCAGAGAGATTATATCATCTCTCTGCTGCCTGCCTTCACTCTGGGACACAGCAAGTGACAACACGCATTGTGTGTCAGGTGACGTCCTGACAATAAGCAACGTGTGGCAAGTGACAATCCGCAACGTGTGGCAGGTGACGTTGTGGCAAGTGACAATCCGCAACGTGTGGCAGATGACAATCCGCAACGTGTGGCAGGTGACGTAAGTGACCATGCGCAACATGTGGCAGCCGACAATCCGCAACGTGTGGCAGATGACAATCCGCAACGTGTGGCAGGTGACAATCCGCAACGTGTGGCAGGTGACAATCCGCAACGTGTGGCAGGTGACAATCCGCAACGTGTGGCAGGTGACAATCCGCAACGTGTGGCAGCCGACAATCCGCAACGTGTGGCAGCCGACAATCCGCAACGTGTGGCAGCCGACAATCCGCAACGTGTGGCAGCCGACAATCCGCAACGTGTGGCAGCCGACAATCCGCAGCGTGTGGCAGGTGACAATCCGCAGCGTGTGGCAGGTGACAATCCGCAACGTGTGGCAGGTGACGTAAGTGACCATGCGCAACATGTGGCACCTGACAATCCGCAACGTGTGGCAGGTGACAATCCGCAACGTGTGGCAGCCGACAATCCGCAGCAACGTGTGGCAGCCGACAATCTGCAACGTGTGGCAGCCGACAATCCGCAACGAGTGGCAGCCGACAATCCGCAACGAGTGGCAGCCGACAATCCGCAACGAGAGGCAGCCGACAATCCGCAACGTGTGGCAGCCGACAATCTGCAGCGTGTGGCAGGTGACATAAGTGACCATGCGCAATATGTGGCAGCCGACAATCCGCAACGTGTGGCAGCCGACAATCCGCAACGTGTGGCAGCCGACAATCCGCAACGTGTGGCAGCCGACAATCCGCAACGTGTGGCAGGTGTGACAGGTGACAATCTGCAACGTGTGGCAGCCGACAATCTGCAACGTGTGGCAGCCGACAATCCGCAACGTGTGGCAGCCGACAATCCGCAACGTGTGGCAGCCGACAATCCGCAACGTGTGGCAGGTGTGACAGGTGACAATCTGCAACGTGTGGCAGCCGACAATCCGCAACGTGTGGCAGCCGACAATCTGCAACGTGCGGCAGGTGTGGCAGGTGACAATCCGCAACGTGTGGCAGGTGACAATCTGCAACGTGTGGCAGGTGACAATCTGCAACGTGTGGCAGGTGACAATCTGCAACGTGTGGCAGGTGACAATCTGCAACGTGTGGCAGGTGACAATCTGCAACGTGTGGCAGCCGACAATCCGCAACGTGTGGCAGCCGACAATCCGCAACGTGTGGCAGCCGACAATCCGCAACATGTGGCAGCCGACAATCTGCAGCGTGTGGCAGGTGACAATCCGCAACGTGTGGCAGGTGACGTAAGTGAACATGCGCAACATGTGGCAGCCGACAATCCGCAACGTGTGGCAGGTGACAATCCGCAACGTGTGGCAGATAACAATCCGCAACGTGTGGCAGCCGACAATCCGCAATGTGTGGCAGCCGACAATCCGCAATGTGTGGCAGCCGACAATCCGCAACGTGTGGCAGCCGACAATCCGCAACGTGTGGCAGCCGACAATCCGCAACATGTGGCAGGTGTGACAGGTGACAATCCGCAACGTGTGGCAGGTGACAATCTGCAATATGTGGCAGGTGACAATCTGTTACGTGTGGCAGCCGACAATCCACAACGTGTGGCAGGTGTGACAGGTGACAATCTGCAACGTGTGGCAGGTGACAATCTGCAACGTGTGGCAGGTGACAATCTGCAACGGGTGGCAGGTGTCAATCCGCAAGGTGTGGCAGGTGTCAATCCGCAACGTGTGGCAGGTGACAATCCGCAACGTGTGGCAGGTGACAATCCGCAACGTGTGGCAGGTGACAATCTGCAACGTGTGGCAGGTGACAATCTGCAACGTGTGGCAGGTGACAATCTGCAACGTGTGGCAGCCGACAATCCGCAACGTGTGGCAGCCGTCAATCCGCAACGTGTGGCAGCCGACAATCTGCAACGTGTGGCAGCCGACAATCCACAACGTGTGGCAGGTGTGGCAGGTGTCAATCCGCAACATGTGGCAGGTGACAATCCGCAACGTGTGGCAGGTGTCAATCCGCAACGTGTGGCAGGTGACAATCCGCAACGTGTGGCAGGTGACAATCTGCAACGTGTGGCAGGTGACAATCTGCAACGTGTGGCAGGTGACAATCTGCAACGTGTGGCAGGTGACAATCTGCAACGTGTAGCAGCCGACAATCTGCAACGTGTAGCAGCCGACAATCCGCAACGTGTGGCAGCCGACAATCCACAACGTGTGGCAGTCGACAATCCGCAACGTGTGGCAGCCGACAATCCGCAACATCTGCAACGTGTGGCAGGTGACAATCTGCAACGTGTGGCAGGTGACAATCTGCAACGTGTGGCAGGTGACAATCCGCAACGTGTGGCAGCCGACAATCCACAACGTGTGGCAGCCGACAATCCGCAACGTGTGGCAGCCGACAATCCGCAACGTGTGGCAGCCGACAATCCGCAACGTGTGGCAGCCGACAATCCGCAACGTGTGGCAGGTGTGGCAGGTGACAATCTGCAACGTGTGGCAGGTGACAATCTGCAACGTGTGGCAGGTGACAATCTGCAACGTGTGGCAGGTGACAATCTGCAATGTTTGGCAGCCGACAATCTGCAACGTGTGGCAGCCGACAATCCGCAACGTGTGGCAGGTGTGGCGGGTGACAATCCGCAATGTGTGGCAGGTGACAAAATGCAACGTGTGGCAGGTGACAATCTGCAATGTGTGGCAGCCGACAATCCGCAACGTGTGGCAGGTGACAATATGCAACGTGTGGCAGGTGGCAATCTGCAACGTGTGGCAGGTGGCAATCTGCAACGTGTGGCAGGTGACAATCTGCAACGTGTGGCAGGTGACAATCTGCAACGTGTGGCAGCCGACAATCTGCAACGTGTGGCAGCCGACAATCTGCAACGTGTGGCAGCCGACAATCTGCAACGTGTGGCAGCCGACAATCTGCAACGTGTGGCAGCCGACAATCTGCAACGTGTGGCAGCCGACAATCTGCAACGTGTGGCAGCCGACAATCTGCAAAAGTGTGGCAGCCTACAATCTGCAAAAGTGTGGCAGCCTACAATCTGCAAAAGTGTGGCAGCCTACAATCTGCAAAAGTGTGGCAGCCGACAATCTGCAAAAGTGTGGCAGCCGACAATCTGCAATGTGTGGCAGCCGACAATCTGCAATGTGTGGCAGCCGACAATCTGCAATGTGTGGCAGCCGACAATCTGCAATGTGTGGCAGCCGACAATCTGCAATGTGTGGCAGCCGACAATCTGCAATGTGTGGCAGCCGACAATCTGCAACGTGTGGCAGCCGACAATCTGCAACGTGTGGCAGCCGACAATCTGCAACGTGTGGCAGCCGACAACCCGCAACGTGTGGCAGGTGTGGCAGGTGACAATCCGCAACGTGTGGCAGGTGACAATCTGCAACGTGTGGCAGGTGACAATCTGCAACGTGTGGCAGGTGACAATCTGCAACGTGTGGCAGGTGACAATCTGCAATGTGTGGCAGCCGACAATCCGCAACGTGTGGCAGCCGACAATCCGCAACGTGTGGCAGGTGTGACAGGTGACAATCCGCAACGTGTGGCAGGTGACAATCCGCAACGTGTGGCAGCCGACAATCCGCAACGTGTGGCAGCCGACAATCCGCAACGTGTGGCAGCCGACAATCCGCAACGTGTGGCAGCCGACAATCCGCAACGTGTGGCAGCCGACAATCCGCAACGTGTGGCAGCCGACAATCCGCAACGTGTGGCAGGTGTGGCAGGTGACAATCCGCAACGTGTGGCAGGTGACAATCTGCAACGTGTGGCAGGTGATAATCTGCAACGTGTGGCAGCCGACAATCCGCAACGTGTGGCAGGTGTGGCAGGTGACAATCCGCAACGTGTGGCAGGTGACAATCTGCAACGTGTGGCAGGTGATAATCTGCAACATGTAGCAGCCGACAATCCGCAACGTGTGGCAGCCGACAATCCGCAACGTGTGGCAGCCGACAATCCACAACGTGTGGCAGGTGACAATCTGCAACGTGTGGCAGGTGACAATCTGCAATGTGTGGCAGCCGACAATCCGCAACGTGTGGCAGCCGACAATCCGCAACGTGTGGCAGGTGTGGCAGGTGACAATCCGCAACGTGTGGCAGGTGACAATCTGCAACGTGTGGCAGGTGATAATCTGCAACGTGTAGCAGCCGACAATCCGCAACGTGTGGCAGCCGACAATCCGCAACGTGTGGCAGCCGACAATCCGCAACGTGTGGCAGCCGACAATCCACAACGTGTGGCAGGTGACAATCTGCAACGTGTGGCAGGTGACAATCTGCAATGTGTGGCAGCCGACAATCCGCAACGTGTGGCAGCCGACAATCCGCAACGTGTGGCAGGTTTGACAGGTGACAATCCGCAACGTGTGGCAGCCGACAATCCGCAACGTGTGGCAGCCGACAATCCGCAACGTGTGGCAGCCGACAATCCGCAACGTGTGGCAGCCGACAATCCGCAACGTGTGGCAGCCGACAATCCGCAACGTGTGGCAGCCGACAATCCGCAACGTGTGGCAGCCGACAATCCGCAACGTGTGGCAGCCGACAATCCGCAACGTGTGGCAGGTGTGGCAGGTGACAATCCGCAACATGTGGCAGGTGACAATCTGCAACGTGTGGCAGGTGATAATCTGCAACGTGTGGCAGCCGACAATCCGCAACATGTGGCAGGTGTGGCAGGTGACAATCTGCAACGTGTAGCAGCCGACAATCCGCAACGTGTGGCAGCCGACAATCCACAACGTGTGGCAGGTGACAATCTGCAACGTGTGGCAGCCGACAATCTGCAACGTGTGGCAGGTGACAATCCGCAACGTGTGGCAGCCGACAATCCGCAACGTGTGGCAGCCGACAATCCGCAACGTGTGGCAGCCGACAATCTGCAACGTGTGGCAGCCGACAATCTGCAACGTGTGGCAGCCGACAATCTGCAACGTGTGGCAGGTGTGGCAGGTGACAATCTGCAACGTGTGGCAGGTGACAATCTGCAACGTGTGGCAGGTGACAATCTGCAACGTGTGGCAGGTGACAATCTGCAACGTGTGGCAGGTGACAATCTGCAACGTGTGGCAGGTGACAATCTGCAACGTGTGGCAGGTGACAATCTGCAATGTGTGGTAGCCGACAATCCGCAACGTGTGGCAGCCGACAATCCGCAACGTGTGGCAGCCGACAATCCGCAACGTGTGGCAGGTGTGACAGGTGACAATCCGCAACGTGTGGCAGGTGACAATCCGCAACGTGTGGCAGCCGACAATCCGCAACGTGTGGCAGCCGACAATCCGCAACGTGTGGCAGCCGACAATCCACAACGTGTGCCAGCCGACAATCCGCAACGTGTGGCAGGTGTGGCAGGTGACAATCCGCAACGTGTGGCAGGTGACAATCTGCAACGTGTGGCAGGTGATAATCTGCAACGTGTGGCAGCCGACAATCCGCAACATGTGGCAGGTGTGGCAGGTGACAATCTGCAACGTGTAGCAGCCGACAATCCGCAACGTGTGGCAGCCGACAATCCACAACGTGTGGCAGGTGACCATCTGCAACGTGTGGCAGCCGACAATCTGCAACATGTGGCAGCCGACAATCTGCAACGTGTGGCAGCCGACAATCTGCAACGTGTGGCAGCCGACAATCTGCAACGTGTGGCAGCCGACAATCCGCAACGTGTGGCAGGTGTGGCAGGTGACAATCCGCAACGTGTGGCAGGTGACAATCTGCAACGTGTGGCAGGTGACAATCTGCAATGTGTGGCAGCCGACAATCCGCAACGTGTGGCAGCCGACAATCCGCAACGTGTGGCAGGTGTGACAGGTGACAATCTGCAACGTGTGGCAGGTGACAATCTGCAACGTGTGGCAGGTGACAATCTGCAACGTGTGGCAGGTGACAATCTGCAACGTGTGGCAGGTGACAATCTGCAACGTGTGGCAGCCGACAATCCACAACGTGTGGCAGCCGACAATCCGCAACGTGTGGCAGCCGACAATCCGCAATGTGTGGCAGCCGACAATCCGCAACGTGTGGCAGGTGTGGCAGGTGACAATCCGCAATGTGTGGCAGGTGACAATCTGCAACGTGTGGCAGGTGACAATCTGCAACGTGTGGCAGGTGACAATCTGCAATGTGTGGCAGCCGACAATCTGCAACGTGTGGCAGCCGAAAATCCGCAACGTGTGGCAGGTGTGACAGGTGACAATCCGCAACGTGTGGCAGGTGACAATCTGCAACGTGTGGCAGGTGACAATCTGCAACGTGTGGCAGGTGACAATCTGCAACGTGTGACAGGTGACAATCTGCAACGTGTGACAGGTGACAATCCGCAACGTGTGGCAGCCGACAATCCGCAACGTGTGGCAGGTAGTGATGAGCCGAACACCCCCGGGTTCGGTTCGCTCCAGAACCCGCGAACGGACCGAAAGTTTGCGCGAACATTAGAACCCTATTAAATACAATGGATGCGAACGTTGACAATCTGCAATGTGTGGCAGCCGACAATCCGCAACGTGTGGCAGCCGACAATCCGCAACGTGTGGCAGCCGACAATCCGCAACGTGTGGCAGGTGTGACAGCCGACAATCCGCAACGTGTGGCAGGTGTGGCAGGTGACAATCCGCAACGTGTGGCAGGTGACAATCTGCAACGTGTGGCAGGTGATAATCTGCAACGTGTGGCAGCCGACAATCCGCAACATGTGGCAGGTGTGGCAGGTGACAATCTGCAACGTGTAGCAGCCGACAATCCGCAACGTGTGGCAGCCGACAATCCACAACGTGTGGCAGGTGACCATCTGCAACGTGTGGCAGCCGACAATCTGCAATGTGTGGCAGCCGACAATCTGCAACATGTGGCAGCCGACAATCTGCAACGTGTGGCAGCCGACAATCTGCAACGTGTGGCAGCCGATAATCTGCAACGTGTGGCAGCCGACAATCCGCAACGTGTGGCAGGTGACAATCCGCAACGTGTGGCAGGTGACAATCTGCAACATGTAGCAGGTGACAATCTGCAACGTGTGGCAGGTGACAATCTGCAATGTGTGGCAGCCGACAATCCGCAACGTGTGGCAGCCGACAATCCGCAATGTGTGGCAGGTGTGACAGGTGACAATCCACAACGTGTGGCAGGTGACAATCTGCAACGTGTGGCAGGTGACAATCTGCAACGTGTGGCAGGTGACAATCCGCAACGTGTGGCAGCCGACAATCCGCAACGTGTGGCAGCCGACAATCCGCAATGTGTGGCAGCCGACAATCCGCAACGTGTGGCAGGTGTGGCAGGTGACAATCCGCAATGTGTGGCAGGTGACAATCTGCAACGTGTGGCAGGTGACAATCTGCAACGTGTGGCAGGTGACAATCTGCAACGTGTGACAGGTGACAATCCGCAACGTGTGGCAGCCGACAATCCGCAACGTGTGGCAGCCGACAATCCGCAACGTGTGGCAGCTGACAATCCGCAACGTGTGGCAGCCGACAATCCGCAACGTGTGGCAGGTGTGGCAGCCGACAATCCGCAACGTGTGGCAGCCGACAATCCGCAACGTGTGGCAGCCGACAATCCGCAACGTGTGGCAGCTGACAATCCGCAACGTGTGGCAGCCGACAATCGTGTGGCAGGTGATAATCTGCAACGTGTGGCAGCCGACAATCCGCAACATGTGGCAGGTGTGGCAGGTGACAATCTGCAACGTGTGGCAGCCGACAATCCGCAACGTGTGGCAGCCGACAATCCGCAACGTGTGACAGGTGACAATCCGCAACGTGTGGCAGGTGACAACCCGCAACGTGTGGCAGGTGACAATCTGCAACGTGTGGCAGGTGACAATCTGCAACGTGTGACAGGTGACAATCTGCAACGTGTGGCAGCCGACAATCCGCAACATGTGGCAGGTTTGGCAGGTGACAATCCGCAACGTGTGGCACGTGACAATCTGCAACATGTGGCAGGTGACAATCTGTAACGTGTGGCAGCCGACAATCCGCAACGTGTGGCACCCGACAATCCGCAACGTGTGGCACCCGACAATCCGCAACGTGTGGCACCCGACAATCCGCAACGTGTGGCAGCCGACAATCCGCAACGTGTGGCAGCCGACAATCCGCAACGTGTGGCAGCCGACAATCCGCAACGTGTGGCAGCCGACAATCCGCAATGTGTGGCAGCCGACAATCCGCAACGTGTGGTAGGTGACAATCTGCAACGTGTGGCAGGTGACAATCTGCAATGTGTGGCAGCCGACAATCTGCAACGTGTGGCAGCCGACAATCTGCAACGTGTGGCAGGTGTGACAGGTGACAATCTGCAACGTGTGGCAGGTGACAATCTGCAACGTGTGGCAGGTGACAATCTGCAACGTGTGACAGGTGACAATCCGCAACGTGTGGCAGCCGACAATCCGCAACGTGTGGCAGCCGACAATCCGCAACGTGTGGCAGGTAGTGATGAGCCGAACACCCCCGGGTTCGGTTCGCTCCAGAACCCGCGAACGGACCGAAAGTTTGCGCGAACATTAGAACCCTATTAAATACAATGGATGCGAACGTTCGGATTCTAAAGTGCTAATTATAACGACTATTATCCATGTTATTGTCCGAAACAGAGTTTGGAAACCCGGGTTCTGCACCAGGGGACATGTATCAATGCAAAAAGAAGTTTTAAAAACTGACGTTTTCCGGGAGCAGTCATTTTAACCACTTCCTACCGGGTCATAGACATATGACGCCGGCAGGAACCCTCCCTCCCTCCGGGCGGACGTCATATGGGGCGCGCGCGCGCCGCCGGCGGCGCGCGCGCGCACCCGCGGCAACGCTCGTGACCCGGTGAGTGTGCCCGGCGGCCGCGATGTCCGCTGGGCACCCGCGATTGCCCGCGATCACGGCAGAAGTGTGGATCTGTGTGTGTAAACACACAGATCCACCTCCTGTCAGAGGTGAGGAGACCGATGTGTGTTCCCAGTACAGAGGAACACAGATCGGTCTCCTCCCCTTGTGAGTCCCCTCCCCCTACAGTTACAATCACTCAATAGGGAACATATTAACCCCTTGATCGCCCCCTAGTGTTAACCCTTTCCCTGCCAGTCACATTTACACAGTAATTAGTGCAGTTTTATAGCACTAATCGCTGTATAAATGTGAATGGTCCCAAAAACGCGCCAATAGTGTCCGATGTGTCTGCCGCAATGTCACGGTCACAATAAAAATCGCAGATCGCCGCTATTACTAGTAAAAAAAATAAAAATGCCATAAATCTATCCCCTATTATGTAGACGCTATAACTTTTGCGCAAACCAATCAATATACGCTTATTGCAAAAAAAAATTACCAAAAATATGTAGAATACGTATCGGTCTAAACTTAGAAAAAAAATTGTTTTAAAAAAAAAAATTGTGATATTTATTAAATCAAAAAGTAAAAAATATTGCATTTTTTTCAAATATGTCGCTCTTCTTTTGTTTATAGCACAAAAAATAAAAACCGCAGAGGTGATCAAATACCACCAAAAGAAAGCTCTATTTGTGGGGGAAAAAGGACGTCAATTTTGGTTAGGTTCAACGTCGCACAACCGCGCAATTGTCAGTTAAAGCGACGCAGTGCTGCATCGCAAAAAGTGCTCTGGTCAGGAAGGGGGTAAATTCTTCCAGGGCTGAAGTGGTTAATGATGCATAAAGTGAAAAAAAAAAGTCAAATATTCCTTTAAATATTGTACCTGGGGGGTGTCTAAAGTATGCCTGTGAAGTGCCACGTGTTTCCCGTGTTTAGAACTGTCCCTGCACAAAATAACATTTCTAAAGGAAAAAAAGCCATTTAAAACTGCTTGCGGCTTTAATGCAATGTCTGGTCCCGGTAATATGGATGAAAATCTTTAGGAAAAATGGCATAGCTACCCCATCAACCCCCCCCCCCCCTACCCCAGCCCATTACCAGCCCCTTTGGGTCTTGTATGGATATTAAGGGGAACCCCGCACACAAAATAAAAAAGCCCCTATATACTCTGAACAGCCGTATACAGGCGGTGCATACAAGACAGGGACTGTAGGTTTGTTCTTATGTAGAATCTGTTTGTAATTTTGAACAGCTGCATTGTTTAAGTGTAGCTCCATGCCAAATTCCTTTTTTTTAGCTTTTTGGAAAACATAGGGAACGGTTATCACCCCTGTCACATTTTTTTTGCTGTCTGTGCCCCTGTTCAGAACATTTTACCTCACTTTGCGTCCCAATGACAACTGTTTTTGAAATGTGGTGTTTGTATTGAAACAAGGATTGGTGATAAAGCATCAGTAGAGAGGAGACACCTTTCTCCCATATTAATTCTTACAGGAGAGAATTTTCCTTCCAAGGGGTAGATTTCCTCTCACTTCCTGTTGTCTTCTTCCGTTTGCAAGTAGTAGTAGTTTGTAAGTTGGATGTTTGAAAGTAGGGACCTTCCGTATATACTCTGCAGAAATTGGCCCCTTAGGTGTTGGTGTTGGCACAACACTGAAAGCACTCACAGTTATTCTTGGGTGCTGGAACACCCTGCTGTCAAGTATAATATCAGGAATTGTAATAACATATAATTGTTGAACAGTGGTAGTAAAAATTGGGCCTTTGATGGTGGTGCTGGTGCCACAACACTGTAAGGCCTGACAGTTACTCTTGGTGGGCGCAGCAATGGTCCCTGCTGTGAATTATTAGATCAATAATTATAATTGCATGCCCCTGTTGAACAGGGGCTGAAAAACTGGGCCTTTGGTGGTGGTGGTGGTGGTGATGGTGTTGCTGGTGCCACAACACTGTAAGGCCTGACAGTTACTCTTGGTGGGCGCAGCAATGGGCCCTGCTGTGAATTATTAGATCAATAATTATAATTGCATGCCCCTGTTGAACAGGGGCTGAAAAATTGGGCCTTAGGCACTGGTGGCACAACACTGCAACCCCTCACAGATACTGTACTTGGAGCACAGCAATGAGGCCTGTTGCAAAGTATTGCATCAAAAATTTTAATTACACGCCCCTGTTAAACAGGGGCTGAAAAATTGGGCCTTAGCCACTGGTGGCGTCACCCATAAACCAAAATGATCTTCCAAGCTATCATCGTTAATCGTATCATTGAGGAGGAGGAGGAGGATAGCCAGACAACATAACAGCACAGGCACTCAGCATCAGCATCAGTCTTGAAGGGATGTGACATTTTAAAATCAATTAGTCTGTTATATCAGCATCTGGTGTGTGGTAGCTGGTGGTGATCCAAGACTGGTTCATCTTGATGAAAGTCAGTCGATCAACCGAGTCGGTGGACAGGCGCACCCTGTGATCCGTGACAAATCCTCCAGCAGCACTGAATGTGCGTTCTGAAAGAACGCTGGATGCAGGACAGGCCAGTAGCTCAATTGCATACTGTGCAAGCTCTGGCCAGTGATCCATCCTCAAGACCCAGTAAGCCAGAGGATTTTCGGTGGGGAAGGTGTCCAAGTCTGACCTTGCCCCTAGGTATTCCTGCACCATGTATATCAGACGCTGGCGATGGTTGCTGGAACCGATCATACTTTGGGGCTGCGGACTAAAGAATTGTCTGAACGCATCGGTCAGACGGCCACCTTCCCCACCGCTCCTTCTTTGACTGCCCGAAGCCTCAGCAACTCGTTGTCCAGGACCAGGAGTTTGTAACCTCCCAGTCTCTGGGAACGCGTTGCACAGACCTTTCTGCAAGGCCTCCCGGAGTTGTCTCATCCTCTGCTCCCTCTGCGACGGTACGATAAGGTCCGCAACCTTACCCTTGTACCGTGGATCAAGGAGAGTGGCCAGCCAGTAATGGTCCCTCTCCTTCATCCGAAGAATACGAGGATCCTTCCGCAGACTTTGCAGGATCAGGGAGGCCATGCAGCGTAGGTTAGCTGAGGCATTCAGTCCGGAGTCCTCTGGGTCACTAAGGACGACATGATCCGCAGCCACCTCCTCCCAGCCACGTACAAGTCCACTGGTTTCTTGGGACTGTAAATCATCCCTAAAAGACTGCTGCTGATGATGCTGAGTGCCAGCCTCCACCTCCATGCTGACACAATCCTCCTCCTCCTCCTCCTCCTCCTCTTCCTGTGCGATGGGTGGGACAGAAGGAACACTGTCTGGGTAAAGGGGGCCTTGAGAGGCAAGGAAGTCCTCCTCTTCCTGCCTCTGTTCTGCCTCAAGTGCCCTGTCCATTATTCCACGCAGCGTGTGCTCCAACAGGTGGACAAGAGGTACAGTGTCACTGATGCATGCACTGTCACTGCTCACCATCCTCATGGCCTCCTCAAATGGTGCCAGGACAGTGCATGCAACCCTGATCATGCCCCACTGGCGTGGTGAAAAAAACCTGAGCTCCCCTGACCCTGTCCTGGTGCCGTAGTCGCACAGGTACTCATTGATGGCCCTCTGCTGCGTGTGCAGCCGCTGCAGCATGGCCAACGTTGAGTTCCACCTGGTGGGCATGTCACATATAAGGCGGTTCTTGGGCAGGTTCAACTCCTTTTGAAGCTCAGCCAGGCGAGCACTGGCATTATAAGATCTGCGGAAATGCACACAGACTTTCCTGGCCTGCCTCAGGACATCCTGTAAGCCCGGGTACCTGCCCAAGAACCGCTGCACCACCAGGTTAAGGACGTGAGCCATACAGGGCACATGGGTCAGTTGTCCCTGTCGGAGGGCGGAGAGGAGGTTGGTGCCATTGTCGCAAACCACCATTCCTGGCTTAAGCTGGCGTGGCGTCAACCACCTCTCGGCCTGCCCCTGCAGAGCAGACAGGACCTCTGCCCCAGTGTGGCTCCTGTCCCCCAAACACACCAGCGCAAGCACGGCATGGCATCTTTTTGCCTGCGTACTTGCGTAGCCCCTTGAACGCCTACGGAGCACCGCTGGTTCCGAGGACAAACCACAGGAAGAGGCCATGGAGGAAGAAGAAGAGGAGGGGGTGGAGGAGAGAGGTGTGTCACAACCAGTAGTAGCATTTTGGAGGCGTGGGTGTGGAACAACCTCCAACACTACTGCACCTTGTCCTGCATCCTTCCCAGCTGCCAAAAGAGTGACCCAATGGGCCGTGAAAGAAAGGTAACGTCCCTGTCCATGCCTGCTGGACCATGAGTCAGCGGTAATATGCACCTTACCGCTGACCGCCCTGTGCAGCGAGGCCAAGACATTGCCTTCCACATGCCTGTAGAGAGCCGGAATAGCCTTCCGTGCGAAAAAGTGTCGTTTGGGAACCTGCCACTGAGGAACCGCACATTGCACAAACTCACGGAAGGGGGCCGAGTCTACCAACTGAAAAGGCAGCAGTTGAAGCGCTAGCAATTTAGCCAAGCTAGCATTCAACCGCTGGGCATGTGGATGGCTGGGAGTGAACTTCTTTCGACGGTCCAGCAGCTGGGGCAGGGAAATTTGCCTGCTAGAATCGGACGTTGGTGTACTGCTAGCAGAGTGCCCGCAAGTACTTGCCTGTGACACACCTAATTCTACACCTTCATTCCTCTCAGAGCAGGTTTCAGAGAGGAGTGAAGGTATAGTGGGGTTGGAGATCCCAGCTGATGCGGTGCAAGAAGAGGTCAGCTTTGTTCTTTGGTGTGGGTCTTTAAGGTAGGCTTGCCAACGAGCTGCATGGCAGGTCAACATATGTCTGATCAAGCATGTGGTGCCCAAGCGGCTGATGTTTTGGCCACGCGATATACGCTTGAGACATATGTTGCAAACAGCAGCTGTGCGATCTGATGCACTCGCCTCAAAAAAGGCCCACACCAAAGAACTTTTTGAATGACGGGCAGAGGCAGCGCCCTGCACAGGCGGAGCTCTGCGGTGTGATTCCGTCGGTGTGCTGCCCATACGCTGGCCACTCAAGGGCATCCTGCCTCGTTGGAGATTTGCCTCCTCCTCATCCTCCTCCTCCTCCTCTCTCCTATTAGGCACCCACGTGGAGTCAGTGACCTCATCATCCCCTCCCTCCTCATCACTGGAGCCAATCTGGCAGTATGCTGCAGCTGCTGGAACATGACTGCCAGATTGGTGTCCTTCTTGAGCATCCCCTCTCTCTGCTCTCACGCTGCTGCCTTCCTCTAGCTGGGTATCATCATCAGATCCTTCCAAACGCTGGGCATCCTCCTGGAGCATGTACCCAACACTGTGCTCAAACAGTTCGGGGGACTCCTCAGGAGGAGGGCATGGTGGGTCTAGGGAAGGATTGACTAATGAAGATAATGATACCAGAGAAGAGGACGCTTTGGCAGCTGCTTTGCCACTACCCTGAGCCTGGGTGAGAGAGGATGAGGAGGATGAGGTGGGCTTGGTCATCCACTCTACCAAGTCTTCGGCATGATGTGGCTCAACATGTCCAGCTGCCGAAAACAAGGACAAGCGTGTCCCATGGCCATGTGCTGATGACAATGCACCGCGTACACGACCAGCACTGTTGCCCCCAGACACAGAGCCTGCTTGCCCTCTTTTTTTGCCTCCTGACTGTCTGCCTCTCCTTGGTTGCCTTCCAGACATTTTAATGGATGGCCTGCAGGGAGATGGGAAAAACAGCAATAAGGGCTACCTTCAGGTGTATATTGTGCAGGAGGCTTAGCAACAATGACACTGACACTGTCCCCTGCCTATCCTTCTCTGTCCCTAAACACAAGGATTGAAAATATGGTTCAGCAAAATAGTTTTAGAACACAATAGCACACTGACACTTTCCCTCACTGTCCTACTCTGTCCCTCCCTACAAACAAGATTTAGCACAGAATAGCACACTGATAATTTCTACGAGTGTCCTTCTCTGTCCCTCAACTCAGGGATTGAAAATATGGAACAGCAAAATAGTTTTAGAACAGAATAGCACACTGTCAGTTTCCCTCACTGTAGCTCTCTGTCCCTCAACTCAAGGATTGAAAATATGGAACAGCAAAATTGATTTAGAACAGAATAGCACACTGTCAGTTTCACTCACTGTACCTCTCTGTCCCTCAACTCAAGGATTGAAAATATGGTTCAGCAAAATAGTTTTAGAACACAATAGCACACTGACACGTTCCCTCACTGTAGCTCTCTGTCCCTCAACTCAAGGATTGAAAATATGGTTCAGCAAAATAGTTTTAGAACAGAATAGCACACTGTCAGTTTCCCTCACTGTAGCTCTCTGTCCCTCAACTCAAGGATTGAAAATATGGTTCAGCAAAATAGTTTTAGAACACAATAGCACACTGACACTTTCCTTCACTGTAGCTCTCTGTCCCTCAACTCAAGGACTGAAAATATGGTTCAGCAAAATTGATTTAGAACAGAATAGCACACTGACACTTTCCCTCACTGTAGCTCTCTGTCCCTCAACTCAAGGATTCAAAATATGGAACAGCAAAATTGATTTAGAACAGAATAGCACACTGTCAGTTTCCCTCACTGTACCTCTCTGTCCCTCAACTCAAGGATTGAAAATATGGAACAGCAAAATTGATTTAGAACAGAATAGCACACTGTCAGTTTCCCTCACTGTACCTCTCTGTCCCTTAACTCAAGGATTGAAAATATGGAACAGCAAAATTGATTTAGAACAGAATAGCACACTGTCAGTTTCACTCACTGTACCTCTCTGTCCCTCAACTCAAGGATTGAAAATATGGTTCAGCAAAATAGTTTTAGAACACAATAGCACACTGACACTTTCCCTCACTGTCCTACTCTGTCCCTCCCTACAAACAAGATTTAGCACAGAATAGCACACTGATAATTTCTACGAGTGTCCTTCTCTGTCCCTCAACTCAGGGATTGAAAATATGGAACAGCAAAATAGTTTTAGAACAGAATAGCACACTGTCAGTTTCCCTCACTGTACCTCTCTGTCCCTCAACTCAAGGATTGAAAATATGGAACAGCAAAATTGATTTAGAACAGAATAGCACACTGTCAGTTTCCCTCACTGTAGCTCTCTGTCCCTCAAATCAAGGATTGAAAATATGGAACAGCAAAATTGATTTAGAACAGAATAGCACACTGTCAGTTTCACTCACTGTACCTCTCTGTCCCTCAACTCAAGGATTGAAAATATGGTTCAGCTAAATAGTTTTAGAACACAATAGCACACTGACACTTTCCCTCACTGTAGCTCTCTGTCCCTCAACTCAAGGATTGAAAATATGGTTCAGCAAAATAGTTTTAGAACAGAATAGCACACTGTCAGTTTCCCTCACTGTAGCTCTCTGTCCCTCAACTCAAGGATTGAAAATATGGAACAGCAAAATTGATTTAGAACAGAATAGCACACTGTCAGTTTCACTCACTGTACCTCTCTGTCCCTCAACTCAAGGATTGAAAATATGGTTCAGCAAAATAGTTTTAGAACACAATAGCACACTGACACTTTCCCTCACTGTAGCTCTCTGTCCCTCAACTCAAGGATTGAAAATATGGTTCAGCAAAATAGTTTTAGAACAGAATAGCACACTGTCAGTTTCCCTCACTGTAGCTCTCTGTCCCTCAACTCAAGGATTGAAAATATGGTTCAGCAAAATAGTTTTAGAACAGATATTAAGGGGAACCCCGCACACAAAATAAAAAAGCCCCTATATACTCTGAACAGCCGTATACAGGCGGTGCATACAAGACAGGGACTGTAGGTTTGTTCTTATGTAGAATCTGTTTGTAATTTTGAACAGCTGCATTGTTTAAGTGTAGCTCCATGCCAAATTCCTTTTTTTTAGCTTTTTGGAAAACATAGGGAACGGTTATCACCCCTGTCACATTTTTTTTGCTGTCTGTGCCCCTGTTCAGAACATTTTACCTCACTTTGCGTCCCAATGACAACTGTTTTTGAAATGTGGTGTTTGTATTGAAACAAGGATTGGTGATAAAGCATCAGTAGAGAGGAGACACCTTTCTCCCATATTAATTCTTACAGGAGAGAATTTTCCTTCCAAGGGGTAGATTTCCTCTCACTTCCTGTTGTCTTCTTCCGTTTGCAAGTAGTAGTAGTTTGTAAGTTGGATGTTTGAAAGTAGGGACCTTCCGTATATACTCTGCAGAAATTGGCCCCTTAGGTGTTGGTGTTGGCACAACACTGAAAGCACTCACAGTTATTCTTGGTGGGTGCTGGAACACCCTGCTGTCAAGTATAATATCAGGAATTGTAATAACATATAATTGTTGAACAGTGGTAGTAAAAATTGGGCCTTTGATGGTGGTGCTGGTGCCACAACACTGTAAGGCCTGACAGCTACTCTTGGTGGGTGCAGCAATGGTCCCTGCTGTGAATTATTAGATCAATAATTATAATTGCATGCCCCTGTTGAACAGGGGCTGAAAAACTGGGCCTTTGGTGGTGGTGGTGGTGGTGATGGTGTTGCTGGTGCCACAACACTGTAAGGCCTGACAGTTACTCTTGGTGGGCGCAGCAATGGGCCCTGCTGTGAATTATTAGATCAATAATTATAATTGCATGCCCCTGTTGAACAGGGGCTGAAAAATTGGGCCTTAGGCACTGGTGGCACAACACTGCAACCCCTCACAGATACTGTACTTGTAGCACAGCAATGAGGCCTGTTGCAAAGTATTGCATCAAAAATTTTAATTACACGCCCCTGTTAAACAGGGGCTGAAAAATTGGGCCTTAGCCACTGGTGGCGTCACCCATAAACCAAAATGATCTTCCAAGCTATCATCGTTAATCGTATCATTGAGGAGGAGGAGGAGGATAGCCAGACAACATAACAGCACAGGCACTCAGCATCAGCATCAGTCTTGAAGGGATGTGACATTTTAAAATCAATTAGTCTGTTATATCAGCATCTGGTGTGTGGTAGCTGGTGGTGATCCAAGACTGGTTCATCTTGATGAAAGTCAGTCGATCAACCGAGTCGGTGGACAGGCGCACCCTGTGATCCGTGACAAATCCTCCAGCAGCACTGAATGTGCGTTCTGAAAGAACGCTGGATGCAGGACAGGCCAGTAGCTCAATTGCATACTGTGCAAGCTCTGGCCAGTGATCCATCCTCAAGACCCAGTAAGCCAGAGGATTTTCGGTGGGGAAGGTGTCCAAGTCTGACCTTGCCCCTAGGTATTCCTGCACCATGTATATCAGACGCTGGCGATGGTTGCTGGAACCGATCATACTTTGGGGCTGCGGACTAAAGAATTGTCTGAACGCATCGGTCAGACGGCCACCTTCCCCACCGCTCCTTCTTTGACTGCCCGAAGCCTCAGCAACTCGTTGTCCAGGACCAGGAGTTTGTAACCTCCCAGTCTCTGGGAACGCGTTGCACAGACCTTTCTGCAAGGCCTCCCGGAGTTGTCTCATCCTCTGCTCCCTCTGCGACGGTACGATAAGGTCCGCAACCTTACCCTTGTACCGTGGATCAAGGAGAGTGGCCAGCCAGTAATGGTCCCTCTCCTTGATCCGAAGAATACGAGGATCCTTCCGCAGACTTTGCAGGATCAGGGAGGCCATGCAGCGTAGGTTAGCTGAGGCATTCAGTCCGGAGTCCTCTGGGTCACTAAGGACGACATGATCCGCAGCCACCTCCTCCCAGCCACGTACAAGTCCACTGGTTTCTTGGGACTGTAAATCATCCCTAAAAGACTGCTGCTGATGATGCTGAGTGCCAGCCTCCACCTCCATGCTGACACAATCCTCCTCCTCCTCCTCCTCTTCCTGTGCGATGGGTGGGACAGAAGGAACACTGTCTGGGTAAAGGGGGCCTTGAGAGGCAAGGAAGTCCTCCTCTTCCTGCCTCTGTTCTGCCTCAAGTGCCCTGTCCATTATTCCACGCAGCGTGTGCTCCAACAGGTGGACAAGAGGTACAGTGTCACTGATGCATGCACTGTCACTGCTCACCATCCTCGTGGCCTCCTCAAATGGTGCCAGGACAGTGCATGCAACCCTGATCATGCCCCACTGGCGTGGTGAAAAAAACCTGAGCTCCCCTGACCCTGTCCTGGTGCCGTAGTCGCACAGGTACTCATTGATGGCCCTCTGCTGCGTGTGCAGCCGCTGCAGCATGGCCAACGTTGAGTTCCACCTGGTGGGCATGTCACATATAAGGCGGTTCTTGGGCAGGTTCAACTCCTTTTGAAGCTCAGCCAGGCGAGCACTGGCATTATAAGATCTGCGGAAATGCACACAGACTTTCCTGGCCTGCCTCAGGACATCCTGTAAGCCCGGGTACCTGCCCAAGAACCGCTGCACCACCAGGTTAAGGACGTGAGCCATACAGGGCACATGGGTCAGTTGTCCCTGTCGGAGGGCGGAGAGGAGGTTGGTGCCATTGTCGCAAACCACCATTCCTGGCTTAAGCTGGCGTGGCGTCAACCACCTCTCGGCCTGCCCCTGCAGAGCAGACAGGACCTCTGCCCCAGTGTGGCTCCTGTCCCCCAAACACACCAGCGCAAGCACGGCATGGCATCTTTTTGCCTGCGTACTTGCGTAGCCCCTTGAACGCCTACGGAGCACCGCTGGTTCCGAGGACAAACCACAGGAAGAGGCCATGGAGGAAGAAGAAGAGGAGGGGGTGGAGGAGAGAGGTGTGTCACAACCAGTAGTAGCATTTTGGAGGCGTGGGGGTGGAACAACCTCCAACACTACTGCACCTTGTCCTGCATCCTTCCCAGCTGCCAAAAGAGTGACCCAATGGGCCGTGAAAGAAAGGTAACGTCCCTGTCCATGCCTGCTGGACCATGAGTCAGCGGTAATATGCACCTTACCGCTGACCGCCCTGTGCAGCGAGGCCAAGACATTGCCTTCCACATGCTTGTAGAGAGCCGGAATAGCCTTCCGTGCGAAAAAGTGTCGTTTGGGAACCTGCCACTGAGGAACCGCACATTGCACAAACTCACGGAAGGGGGCCGAGTCTACCAACTGAAAAGGCAGCAGTTGAAGCGCTAGCAATTTAGCCAAGCTAGCATTCAACCGCTGGGCATGTGGATGGCTGGGAGTGAACTTCTTTCGACGGTCCAGCAGCTGGGGCAGGGAAATTTGCCTGCTAGAATCGGACGTTGGTGTACTGCTAGCAGAGTGCCCGCAAGTACTTGCCTGTGACACACCTAATTCTACACCTTCATTCCTCTCAGAGCAGGTTTCAGAGAGGAGTGAAGGTATAGTGGGGTTGGAGATCCCAGCTGATGCGGTGCAAGAAGAGGTCAGCTTTGTTCTTTGGTGTGGGTCTTTAAGGTAGGCTTGCCAACGAGCTGCATGGCAGGTCAACATATGTCTGATCAAGCATGTGGTGCCCAAGCGGCTGATGTTTTGGCCACGCGATATACGCTTGAGACATATGTTGCAAACAGCAGCTGTGCGATCTGATGCACTCGCCTCAAAAAAGGCCCACACCAAAGAACTTTTTGAATGACGGGCAGAGGCAGCGCCCTGCACAGGTGGAGCTCTGCGGTGTGATTCCGTCGGTGTGCTGCCCATACGCTGGCCACTCAAGGGCATCCTGCCTCGTTGGAGATGTGCCTCCTCCTCATCCTCCTCCTCCTCCTCTCTCCTATTAGGCACCCACGTGGAGTCAGTGACCTCATCATCCCCTCCCTCCTCATCACTGGAGCCAATCTGGCAGTATGCTGCAGCTGCTGGAACATGACTGCCAGATTGGTGTCCTTCTTGAGCATCCCCTCTCTCTGCTCTCACGCTGCTGCCTTCCTCTAGCTGGGTATCATCATCAGATCCTTCCAAACGCTGGGCATCCTCCTGGAGCATGTACCCAACACTGTGCTCAAACAGTTCGGGGGACTCCTCAGGAGGAGGGCATGGTGGGTCTAGGGAAGGATTGACTAATGAAGATAATGATACCAGAGAAGAGGACGCTTTGGCAGCTGCTTTGCCACTACCCTGAGCCTGGGTGAGAGAGGATGAGGAGGATGAGGTGGGCTTGGTCATCCACTCTACCAAGTCTTCGGCATGATGTGGCTCAACATGTCCAGCTGCCGAAAACAAGGACAAGCGTGTCCCATGGCCATGTTCTGATGACAATGCACCGTGTACACGACCAGCACTGTTGCCCCCAGACACAGAGCCTGCTTGCCCTCTTTTTTTGCCTCCTGACTGTCTGCCTCTCCTTGGTTGCCTTCCAGACATTTTAATGGATGGCCTGCAGGGAGATGGGAAAAACAGCAATAAGGGCTACCTTCAGGTGTATATTGTGCAGGAGGCTTAGCAACAATGACACTGACACTGTCCCCTGCCCATCCTTCTCTGTCCCTAAACACAAGGATTGAAAATATGGTTCAGCAAAAAAGTTTTAGAACAGAATAGCACACTGACACTTTCCCTCACTGTCCTACTCTGTCCCTCCCTACAAACAAGATTTAGCACAGAATAGCACACTGATAATTTCTACGAGTGTCCTTCTCTGTCCCTCAACTCAGGGATTGAAAATATGGAACAGCAAAATAGTTTTAGAACAGAATAGCACACTGTCAGTTTCCCTCACTGTAGCTCTCTGTCCCTCAACTCAAGGATTGAAAATATGGAACAGCAAAATTGATTTAGAACAGAATAGCACACTGTCAGTTTCACTCACTGTACCTCTCTGTCCCTCAACTCAAGGATTGAAAATATGGTTCAGCAAAATAGTTTTAGAACACAATAGCACACTGACACGTTCCCTCACTGTAGCTCTCTGTCCCTCAACTCAAGGATTGAAAATATGGTTCAGCAAAATAGTTTTAGAACAGAATAGCACACTGTCAGTTTCCCTCACTGTAGCTCTCTGTCCCTCAACTCAAGGATTGAAAATATGGAACAGCAAAACAGTTTTAGAACAGAATAGCACACTGTCAGTTTCCCTCACTGTAGCTCTCTGTCCCTCAACTCAAGGATTGAAAATATGGAACAGCAAAATTGATTTAGAACAGAATAGCACACTGTCAGTTTCACTCACTGTACCTCTCTGTCCCTCAACTCAAGGATTGAAAATATGGTTCAGCAAAATAGTTTTAGAACACAATAGCACACTGACACTTTCCCTCACTGTAGCTCTCTGTCCCTCAACTCAAGGATTGAAAATATGGTTCAGCAAAATAGTTTTAGAACAGAATAGCACACTGTCAGTTTCACTCACTGTACCTCTCTGTCCCTCAACTCAAGGATTGAAAATATGGTTCAGCAAAATAGTTTTAGAACACAATAGCACACTGACACTTTCCCTCACTGTAGCTCTCTGTCCCTCAACTCAAGGATTGAAAATATGGTTCAGCAAAATAGTTTTAGAACACCATAGCACACTGACACTTTCCCTCACTGTAGCTCTCTGTCCCTCAACTCAAGGATTGAAAATATGGAACAGCAAAATTGATTTAGAACAGAATAGCACACTGTCAGTTTCCCTCACTGTACCTCTCTGTCCCTCAACTCAAGGATTGAAAATATGGAACAGCAAAATTGATTTAGAACAGAATAGCACACTGTCAGTTTCACTCACTGTACCTCTCTGTCCCTCAACTCAAGGATTGAAAATATGGTTCAGCAAAATAGTTTTAGAACACAATAGCACACTGACACTTTCCCTCACTGTCCTACTCTGTCCCTCCCTACAAACAAGATTTAGCACAGAATATTACACTGATAATTTCTACGAGTGTCCTTCTCTGTCCCTCAACTCAAGGATTGAAAATATGGAACAGCAAAATTGATTTAGAACAGAATAGCACACTGTCAGTTTCCCTCACTGTAGCTCTCTGTCCCTCAACTCAAGGATTGAAAATATGGAACAGCAAAATTGATTTAGAACAGAATAGCACACTGTCAGTTTCACTCACTGTACCTCTCTGTCCCTCAACTCAAGGATTGAAAATATGGAACAGCAAAATAGTTTTAGAACAGAATAGCACACTGTCAGTTTCACTCACTGTACCTCTCTGTCCCTCAACTCAAGGATTGAAAATATGGTTCAGCAAAATAGTTTTAGAACACAATAGCACACTGACACTTTCCCTCACTGTAGCTCTCTGTCCCTCAACTCAAGGATTGAAAATATGGTTCAGCAAAATAGTTTTAGAACACAATAGCACACTGACACTTTCCCTCACTGTAGCTCTCTGTCCCTCAACTCAAGGATTGAAAATATGGTTCAGCAAAATAGTTTTAGAACACAATAGCACACTGACACTTTCCCTCACTGTAGCTCTCTGTCCCATAACTCAAGGATTGAAAATATGGAACAGCAAAATTGATTTAGAACAGAATAGCACACTGTCAGTTTCCCTCACTGTACCTCTCTGTCCCTCAACTCAAGGATTGAAAATATGGAACAGCAAAATTGATTTAGAACAGAATAGCACACTGTCAGTTTCACTCACTGTACCTCTCTGTCCCTCAACTCAAGGATTGAAAATATGGTTCAGCAAAATAGTTTTAGAACACAATAGCACACTGACACTTTCCCTCACTGTAGCTCTCTGTCCCTCAACTCAAGGATTGAAAATATGGTTCAGCAAAATAGTTTTAGAACAGAATAGCACACTGTCAGTTTCCCTCACTGTAGCTCTCTGTCCCTCAACTCAAGGATTGAAAATATGGTTCAGCAAAATAGTTTTAGAACACAATAGCACACTGACACTTTCCCTCACTGTAGCTCTCTGTCCCTCAACTCAAGGATTGGAAATATGGTTCAGCAAAATAGTTTTAGAACAGAATAGCACACTGTCAGTTTCCCTCACTGTAGCTCTCTGTCCCTCAACTCAAGGATTGAAAATATGGAACAGCAAAATTGATTTAGAACAGAATAGCACACTGTCAGTTTCACTCACTGTACCTCTCTGTCCCTCAACTCAAGGATTGAAAATATGGTTCAGCAAAATAGTTTTAGAACACAATAGCACACTGACACTTTCCCTCACTGTAGCTCTCTGTCCCTCAACTCAAGGATTGAAAATATGGTTCAGCAAAATAGTTTTAGAACACAATAGCACACTGACACTTTCCCTCACTGTAGCTCTCTGTCCCTCAACTCAAGGATTGAAAATATGGTTCAGCAAAATAGTTTTAGAACAGAATAGCACACTTTTAGTTTCCCTCACTGTACCTCTCTGTCCCTACAAACAAGGATTAGCACAGAATAGCACACTGTCACTGACACTCTCCCTACCTATCCTTATTTGTCCCTAAACACAAGGAATCCAGGATTAGTAAAGGAAAAAAAATGACACTGTCCCTGCCTATGCTTCTCTTTCCCTGCTCCGGAACACACTACACAAGGCCGCCGCGCTGGCGGCCTTTTATAGTGTGGGGCGTGTACTAAACCCCATCAGCAATAATTGGCCACAGGCATCCTGCCTGTGGCCAATCATTGCTCTCCTCGCTGCCGGCGCTGTGATTGGCCAAGCATGCGGGGTCACAGTGCATGCTTGGCCAATCACAGCGCCTGGATGACACTGCGATGGCGTAGTGCATTGTGGGCCGTTCGCGTCACTCGAATTTGGCGCGAACGGCCCAAATCGTTCGATCTTCGTCAAACGATCGAACAGCCGATGTTCGAGTCGAACGTATGTTCGACTCGAACACGAAGCTCATCCCTAGTGGCAGGTGACAATCCGCAACGTGTGGCAGGTGACAATCTGCAACGTGTGGCAGCCGACAATCTGCAACGTGTGGCAGCCGACAATCCGCAACGTGTGGCAGCCGACAATCCGCAACGTGTGGCAGCCGACAATCCGCAACGTGTGGCAGCCGACAATCCGCAACGTGTGGCAGCCGACAATCCACAACGTGTGGCAGCCGACAATCCACAACGTGTGGCAGCCGACAATCCGCAACGTGTGGCAGGTGTGGCAGGTGACAATCTGCAACGTGTGGCATGTGACAATCTGCAACGTGTGGCAGGTGACAATCTGCAACGTGTGGCAGGTGACAATCCGCAAAGTGTGGCAGCCGACAATCCGCAACGTGTGGCAGCCGACAATCCGCAACGTGTGGCAGCCGACAATCCGCAACGTGTGGCAGCCGACAATCCGCAACGTGTGGCAGCCGACAATCCGCAACGTGTGGCAGCCGACAATCCGCAACGTGTTGCAGCCGACAATCCGCAACGTGTGGCAGGTGACAATCTGCAACGTGTGGCAGGTGACAATCTGCAACGTGGGGCAGGTGACAATCTGCAACGTGTGGCAGGTGACAATCTGCAACGTGTGGCAGGTGACAATCTGCAACGTGTGGCAGGTGACAATCTGCAACGTGTGGCAGGTGACAATCCGCAACGTGTGGCAGGTGACAATCCGCAACGTGTGGCAGCCGACAATCTGCAACGTGTGGCAGCCGACAATCTGCAACGTGTGGCAGCCGACAATCTGCAACGTGTGGCAGCCGACAATCCGCAATGTGTGGCAGGTGTGGCAGGTGACAATCCGCAACGTGTGGCAGGTGACAATCTGCAACGTGTGGCAGGTGACAATCTGCAACGTGTGGCAGGTGACAATCTGCAACGTGTGGCAGGTGACAATCTGCAACGTGTGGCAGGTGACAATCTGCAAAGTGTGGCAGGTGACAATCCGCAACGTGTGGCAGCCGACAATCCGCAACGTGTGGCAGCCGACAATCCGCAACGTGTGGCAGGTGTGACAGGTGACAATCCGCAACGTGTGGCAGCCGACAATCCGCAACGTGTGGCAGCCGACAATCCGCAACGTGTGGCAGCCGACAATCCGCAACGTGTGGAAGCTGACAATCCGCAACGTGTGGCAGCCGACAATCCGCAACGTGTGGCAGCCGACAATCCGCAACGTGTGGCAGCCGACAATCTGCAGCGTGTGGCAGGTGACAATCCGCAACGTGTGGCAGGTGACGTAAGTGAACATGCGCAACATGTGGCAGCCGACAATCCGCAACGTGTGGCAGGTGACAATCCGCAACGTGTGGCAGATAACAATCCGCAACGTGTGGCAGCCGACAATCCGCAACGTGTGGCAGCCGACAATCCGCAACGTGTGGCAGCCGACAATCCGCAATGTGTGGCAGCCGACAATCCGCAACGTGTGGCAGCCGACAATCCGCAACATGTGGCAGGTGTGACAGGTGACAATCCGCAACGTGTGGCAGGTGACAATCTGCAATATGTGGCAGGTGACAATCTGTTACGTGTGGCAGCCGACAATCCACAACGTGTGGCAGGTGTGACAGGTGACAATCTGCAACGTGTGGCAGGTGACAATCTGCAACGGGTGGCAGCGGACAATCCACAAGGTGTGGCAGGTGTCAATCCGCAACGTGTGGCAGGTGACAATCCGCAACGTGTGGCAGGTGACAATCTGCAACGTGTGGCAGGTGACAATCTGCAACGTGTGGCAGGTGACAATCTGCAACGTGTGGCAGCCGACAATCCGCAACGTGTGGCAGCCGTCAATCCGCAACGTGTGGCAGCCGACAATCTGCAACGTGTGGCAGCCGACAATCCACAACGTGTGGCAGGTGTGGCAGGTGTCAATCCGCAACATGTGGCAGGTGACAATCCGCAACGTGTGGCAGGTGTCAATCCGCAACGTGTGGCAGGTGACAATCCGCAACGTGTGGCAGGTGACAATCCGCAACGTGTGGCAGGTGACAATCTGCAACGTGTGGCAGGTGACAATCTGCAACGTGTGGCAGGTGACAATCTGCAACGTGTAGCAGCCGACAATCCGCAACGTGTGGCAGCCGACAATCCACAACGTGTGGCAGTCGACAATCCGCAACGTGTGGCAGCCGACAATCCGCAACATGTGGCAGGTGTGGCAGGTGACAATCTGCAACGTGTGGCAGGTGACAATCTGCAACGTGTGGCAGGTGACAATCTGCAAAGTGTGGCAGGTGACAATCCGCAACGTGTGGCAGCCGACAATCCGCAACGTGTGGCAGCCGACAATCCGCAACGTGTGGCAGCCGACAATCCGCAACGTGTGGCAGGTGTGGCAGGTGACAATCTGCAACGTGTGGCAGGTGACAATCTGCAACGTGTGGCAGGTGACAATCTGCAACGTGTGGCAGGTGACAATCTGCAATGTTTGGCAGCCGACAATCTGCAACGTGTGGCAGCCGACAATCCGCAACGTGTGGCAGGTGTGGCGGGTGACAATCCGCAATGTGTGGCAGGTGACAAAATGCAACGTGTGGCAGGTGACAATCTGCAATGTGTGGCAGCCGACAATCCGCAACGTGTGGCAGGTGACAATATGCAACGTGTGGCAGGTGGCAATCTGCAACGTGTGGCAGGTGACAATCTGCAACGTGTGACAGCCGACAATCTGCAACGTGTGGCAGCCGACAATCTGCAACGTGTGGCAGCCGACAATCTGCAACGTGTGGCAGCCGACAATCTGCAACGTGTGGCAGCCGACAATCTGCAACGTGTGGCAGCCGACAATCTGCAAAAGTGTGGCAGCCGACAATCTGCAAAAGTGTGGCAGCCGACAATCTGCAAAAGTGTGGCAGCCGACAATCTGCAAAAGTGTGGCAGCCGACAATCTGCAAAAGTGTGGCAGCCGACAATCTGCAAAAGTGTGGCAGCCGACAATCTGCAACGTGTGGCAGCCGACAATCTGCAACGTGTGGCAGCCGACAATCTGCAACGTGTGGCAGCCGACAATCTGCAACGTGTGGCAGCCGACAACCCGCAACGTGTGGCAGGTGTGGCAGGTGACAATCCGCAACGTGTGGCAGGTGACAATCTGCAACGTGTAGCAGGTGACAATCTGCAACGTGTGGCAGGTGACAATCTGCAACGTGTGGCAGGTGACAATCTGCAATGTGTGGCAGCCGACAATCCGCAACGTGTGGCAGCCGACAATCCGCAACGTGTGGCAGGTGTGACAGGTGACAATCCGCAACGTGTGGCAGGTGACAATCCGCAACGTGTGGCAGCCGACAATCCGCAACGTGTGGCAGCCGACAATCCGCAACGTGTGGCAGCCGACAATCCGCAACGTGTGGCAGCCGACAATCCGCAACGTGTGGCAGCCGACAATCCGCAACGTGTGGCAGCCGACAATCCGCAACGTGTGGCAGCCGACAATCCGCAACGTGTGGCAGGTGTGGCAGGTGACAATCCGCAACGTGTGGCAGGTGACAATCTGCAACGTGTGGCAGGTGATAATCTGCAACGTGTGGCAGCCGACAATCCGCAACGTGTGGCAGGTGTGGCAGGTGACAATCCGCAACGTGTGGCAGGTGACAATCTGCAACGTGTGGCAGGTGATAATCTGCAACGTGTGGCAGCCGACAATCCGCAACGTGTGGCAGCCGACAATCCGCAACGTGTGGCAGCCGACAATCCACAACGTGTGGCAGGTGACAATCTGCAACGTGTGGCAGGTGACAATCTGCAATGTGTGGCAGCCGACAATCCGCAACGTGTGGCAGCCGACAATCCGCAACGTGTGGCAGGTGTGACAGGTGACAATCCGCAACGTGTGGCAGCCGACAATCCGCAACGTGTGGCAGCCGACAATCCGCAACGTGTGGCAGCCGACAATCCGCAACGTGTGGCAGCCGACAATCCGCAACGTGTGGCAGCCGACAATCCGCAACGTGTGGCAGGTGTGGCAGGTGACAATCCGCAACATGTGGCAGGTGACAATCTGCAACGTGTGGCAGGTGATAATCTGCAACGTGTGGCAGCCGACAATCCGCAACATGTGGCAGGTGTGGCAGGTGACAATCTGCAACGTGTAGCAGCCGACAATCCGCAACGTGTGGCAGCCGACAATCCACAACGTGTGGCAGGTGACAATCTGCAACGTGTGGCAGCCGACAATCTGCAACGTGTGGCAGGTGACAATCCGCAACGTGTGGCAGCCGACAATCCGCAACGTGTGGCAGCCGACAATCCGCAACGTGTGGCAGCCGACAATCCGCAATGTGTGGCAGCCGACAATCCGCAACGTGTGGCAGGTGTGGCAGGTGACAATCCGCAACATGTGGCAGGTGACAATCTGCAACGTGTGGCAGGTGATAATCTGCAACGTGTGGCAGCCGACAATCCGCAACATGTGGCAGGTGTGGCAGGTGACAATCTGCAACGTGTAGCAGCCGAAATCCGCAACGTGTGGCAGCCGACAATCCGCAACGTGTGGCAGGTGACAATCCGCAACGTGTGGCAGGTGACAATCCGCAACGTGTGGCAGCCGACAATCTGCAACGTGTGGCAGCCGACAATCTGCAACGTGTGGCAGCCGACAATCTGCAACGTGTGGCAGGTGTGGCAGCCGACAATCTGCAACGTGTGGCAGGTGTGGCAGGTGACAATCTGCAACGTGTGGCAGGTGACAATCTGCAACGTGTGGCAGGTGACAATCTGCAACGTGTGGCAGGTGACAATCTGCAACGTGTGGCAGGTGACAATCTGCAATGTGTGGCAGCCGACAATCCGCAACGTGTGGCAGCCGACAATCCGCAACGTGTGGCAGCCGACAATCCGCAACGTGTGGCAGGTGTGACAGGTGACAATCCGCAACGTGTGGCAGGTGACAATCCGCAACGTGTGGCAGCCGACAATCCGCAACGTGTGGCAGCCGACAATCCGCAACGTGTGCCAGCCGACAATCCGCAACGTGTGGCAGGTGTGGCAGGTGACAATCCGCAACGTGTGGCAGGTGACAATCTGCAACGTGTGGCAGGTGATAATCTGCAACGTGTGGCAGCCGACAATCCGCAACATGTGGCAGGTGTGGCAGGTGACAATCTGCAACGTGTAGCAGCCGACAATCCGCAACGTGTGGCAGCCGACAATCCACAACGTGTGGCAGGTGACAATCTGCAACGTGTGGCAGCCGACAATCTGCAATGTGTGGCAGCCGACAATCTGCAACGTGTGGCAGCCGACAATCTGCAACGTGTGGCAGCCGACAATCTGCAACGTGTGGCAGCCGACAATCTGCAACGTGTGGCAGCCGACAATCTGCAACGTGTGGCAGCCGACAATCTGCAACGTGTGGCAGCCGACAATCCGCAACGTGTGGCAGGTGTGGCAGGTGACAATCCGCAACGTGTGGCAGGTGACAATCTGCAACATGTAGCAGGTGACAATCTGCAACGTGTGGCAGGTGACAATCTGCAATGTGTGGCAGCCGACAATCCGCAACGTGTGGCAGCCGACAATCCGCAACGTGTGGCAGGTGTGACAGGTGACAATCCACAACGTGTGGCAGGTGACAATCCACAACGTGTGGCAGGTGACAATCTGCAACGTGTGGCAGGTGACAATCTGCAACGTGTGGCAGGTGACAATCCGCAACGTGTGGCAGCCGACAATCCGCAACGTGTGGCAGCCGACAATCCGCAATGTGTGGCAGCCGACAATCCGCAACGTGTGGCAGGTGTGGCAGGTGACAATCCGCAATGTGTGGCAGGTGACAATCTGCAACGTGTGGCAGGTGTGGCAGGTGACAATCCGCAACGTGTGGCAGCCGACAATCCGCAACGTGTGGCAGGTGTGACAGGTGAAAATCCGCAACGTGTGGCAGGTGACAATCTGCAACGTGTGGCAGGTGACAATCTGCAACGTGTGGCAGGTGACAATCTGCAACGTGTGACAGGTGACAATCTGCAACGTGTGGCAGCCGACAATCCGCAACGTGTGGCAGCCGACAATCCGCAACGTGTGGCAGCTGACAATCCGCAACGTGTGGCAGCCGACAATCCGCAACGTGTGGCAGGTGTGACAGGTGACAATCCGCAACGTGTGGCAGGTGACAATCCGCAACGTGTGGCAGCCGACAATCCGCAACGTGTGGCAGCCGACAATCCGCAACGTGTGGCAGCTGACAATCCGCAACGTGTGGCAGCCGACAATCGTGTGGCAGGTGATAATCTGCAACGTGTGGCAGCCGACAATCCGCAACATGTGGCAGGTGTGGCAGGTGACAATCCGCAACGTGTGGCAGCCGACAATCCGCAACGTGTGGCAGCCGACAATCCGCAACGTGTGACAGGTGACAATCCGCAACGTGTGGCAGGTGACAACCCGCAACGTGTGGCAGGTGACAATCTGCAACGTGTGGCAGGTGACAATCTGCAACGTGTGACAGGTGACAATCTGCAACGTGTGGCAGCCGACAATCCGCAACATGTGGCAGGTTTGGCAGGTGACAATCCGCAACGTGTGGCACGTGACAATCTGCAACATGTGGCAGGTGACAATCTGTAACGTGTGGCAGCCGACAATCCGCAACGTGTGGCACCCGACAATCCGCAACGTGTGGCAGCCGACAATCCGCAACGTGTGGCAGCCGACAATCCGCAACGTGTGGCAGCCGACAATCCGCAACGTGTGGCAGCCGACAATCCGCAATGTGTGGCAGCCGACAATCCGCAACGTGTGGTAGGTGTGGCAGGTGACAATCCGCAACGTGTGGCAGGTGACAATCTGCAACGTGTGGCAGGTGACAATCTGCAACGTGTGGCAGGTGACAATCTGCAACGTGTGGCAGGTGACAATCTGCAATGTGTGGCAGCCGACAATCTGCAACGTGTGGCAGCCGAAAATCCGCAACGTGTGGCAGGTGTGACAGGTGACAATCCGCAACGTGTGGCAGGTGACAATCTGCAACGTGTGGCAGGTGACAATCTGCAACGTGTGACAGGTGACAATCCGCAACGTGTGGCAGCCGACAATCCGCAACGTGTGGCAGCCGACAATCCGCAACGTGTGGCAGGTAGTGATGAGCCGAACACCCCCGGGTTCGGTTCGCACCAGAACCCGCGAACGGACCGAAAGTTTGCGCGAACATTAGAACCCTATTAAATACAATGGATGCGAACGTTCGGATTCTAAAGTGCTAATTATAACGACTATTATCCATGTTATTGTCCGAAACAGAGTTTGGGAACCCGGGTTCTGCACCAGGGGACATGTATCAATGCAAAAAGAAGTTTTAAAAACTGACGTTTTCCGGGAGCAGTCATTTTAACCACTTCCTACCGGGTCATAGACATATGACGCCGGCAGGAACCCTCCCTCCCTCCGGGCGGACGTCATATGGGGCGCGCGCGCGCCGCCGGCGGCGCGCGCGCGCACCCGCGGCAACGCTCGTGACCCGGTGAGTGTGCCCGGCGGCCGCGATGTCCGCTGGGCACCCGCGATTGCCCGCGATCACGGCAGAAGTGTGGATCTGTGTGTGTAAACACACAGATCCACCTCCTGTCAGAGGTGAGGAGACCGATGTGTGTTCCCAGTACAGAGGAACACAGATCGGTCTCCTCCCCTTGTGAGTCCCCTCCCCCTACAGTTACAATCACTCAATAGGGAACATATTAACCCCTTGATCGCCCCCTAGTGTTAACCCTTTCCCTGCCAGTCACATTTACACAGTAATTAGTGCAGTTTTATAGCACTAATCGCTGTATAAATGTGAATGGTCCCAAAAACGCGCCAATAGTGTCCGATGTGTCTGCCGCAATGTCACGGTCACAATAAAAATCGCAGATCGCCGCTATTACTAGTAAAAAAAATAAAAATGCCATAAATCTATCCCCTATTATGTAGACGCTATAACTTTTGCGCAAACCAATCAATATACGCTTATTGCAAAAAAAAATTACCAAAAATATGTAGAATACGTATCGGTCTAAACTTAGAAAAAAAATTGTTTTAAAAAAAAAAATTTTGATATTTATTAAATCAAAAAGTAAAAAATATTGCATTTTTTTCAAATATGTCGCTCTTCTTTTGTTTATAGCACAAAAAATAAAAACCGCAGAGGTGATCAAATACCACCAAAAGAAAGCTCTATTTGTGGGGGAAAAAGGACGTCAATTTTGGTTAGGTTCAACGTCGCACAACCGCGCAATTGTCAGTTAAAGCGACGCAGTGCTGCATCGCAAAAAGTGCTCTGGTCAGGAAGGGGGTAAATTCTTCCAGGGCTGAAGTGGTTAATGATGCATAAAGTGAAAAAAAAAAGTCAAATATTCCTTTAAATATTGTACCTGGGGGGTGTCTAAAGTATGCCTGTGAAGTGCCACGTGTTTCCCGTGTTTAGAACTGTCCCTGCACAAAATAACATTTCTAAAGGAAAAAAAGCCATTTAAAACTGCTTGCGGCTTTAATGCAATGTCTGGTCCCGGTAATATGGATGAAAATCTTTAGGAAAAATGGCATAGCTACCCCATCAACCCCCCCCCCCCCCTACCCCAGCCCATTACCAGCCCCTTTGGGTCTTGTATGGATATTAAGGGGAACCCCGCACACAAAATAAAAAAGCCCCTATATACTCTGAACAGCCGTATACAGGCGGTGCATACAAGACAGGGACTGTAGGTTTGTTCTTATGTAGAATCTGTTTGTAATTTTGAACAGCTGCATTGTTTAAGTGTAGCTCCATGCCAAATTCCTTTTTTTTAGCTTTTTGGAAAACATAGGGAACGGTTATCACCCCTGTCACATTTTTTTTGCTGTCTGTGCCCCTGTTCAGAACATTTCACCTCACTTTGCGTCCCAATGACAACTGTTTTTGAAATGTGGTGTTTGTATTGAAACAAGGATTGGTGATAAAGCATCAGTAGAGAGGAGACACCTTTCTCCCATATTAATTCTTACAGGAGAGAATTTTCCTTCCAAGGGGTAGATTTCCTCCCACTTCCTGTTGTCTTCTTCCGTTTGCAAGTAGTAGTAGTTTGTAAGTTGGATGTTTGAAAGTAGGGACCTTCCGTATATACTCTGCAGAAATTGGCCCCTTAGGTGTTGGTGTTGGCACAACACTGAAAGCACTCACAGTTATTCTTGGTGGGTGCTGGAACGCCCTGCTGTCAAGTATAATATCAGGAATTGTAATAACATATAATTGTTGAACAGTGGTAGTAAAAATTGGGCCTTTGATGGTGGTGCTGGTGCCACAACACTGTAAGGCCTGACAGTTACTCTTGGTGGGCGCAGCACTGGTCCCTGCTGTGAATTATTAGATCAATAATTATAATTGCATGCCCCTGTTGAACAGGGGCTGAAAAACTGGGCCTTTGGTGGTGGTGGTGGTGGTGATGGTGTTGCTGGTGCCACAACACTGTAAGGCCTGACAGTTACTCTTGGTGGGCGCAGCAATGGGCCCTGCTGTGAATTATTAGATCAATAATTATAATTGCATGCCCCTGTTGAACAGGGGCTGAAAAATTGGGCCTTAGGCACTGGTGGCACAACACTGCAACCCCTCACAGATACTGTACTTGGAGCACAGCAATGAGGCCTGTTGCAAAGTATTGCATCAAAAATTTTAATTACACGCCCCTGTTAAACAGGGGCTGAAAAATTGGGCCTTAGCCACTGGTGGCGTCACCCATAAACCAAAATGATCTTCCAAGCTATCATCGTTAATCGTATCATTGAGGAGGAGGAGGAGGATAGCCAGACAACATAACAGCACAGGCACTCAGCATCAGCATCAGTCTTGAAGGGATGTGACATTTTAAAATCAATTAGTCTGTTATATCAGCATCTGGTGTGTGGTAGCTGGTGGTGATCCAAGACTGGTTCATCTTGATGAAAGTCAGTCGATCAACCGAGTCGGTGGACAGGCGCACCCTGTGATCCGTGACAAATCCTCCAGCAGCACTGAATGTGCGTTCTGAAAGAACGCTGGATGCAGGACAGGCCAGTAGCTCAATTGCATACTGTGCAAGCTCTGGCCAGTGATCCATCCTCAAGACCCAGTAAGCCAGAAGATTTTCGGTGGGGAAGGTGTCCAAGTCTGACCTTGCCCCTAGGTATTCCTGCACCATGTATATCAGACGCTGGCGATGGTTGCTGGAACCGATCATACTTTGGGGCTGCGGACTAAAGAATTGTCTGAACGCATCGGTCAGACGGCCACCTTCCCCACCGCTCCTTCTTTGACTGCCCGAAGCCTCAGCAACTCGTTGTCCAGGACCAGGAGTTTGTAACCTCCCAGTCTCTGGGAACGCGTTGCACAGACCTTTCTGCAAGGCCTCCCGGAGTTGTCTCATCCTCTGCTCCCTCTGCGACGGTACGATAAGGTCCGCAACCTTACCCTTGTACCGTGGATCAAGGAGAGTGGCCAGCCAGTAATGGTCCCTCTCCTTGATCCGAAGAATACGAGGATCCTTCCGCAGACTTTGCAGGATCAGGGAGGCCATGCAGCGTAGGTTAGCTGAGGCATTCAGTCCGGAGTCCTCTGGGTCACTAAGGACGACATGATCCGCAGCCACCTCCTCCCAGCCACGTACAAGTCCACTGGTTTCTTGGGACTGTAAATCATCCCTAAAAGACTGCTGCTGATGATGCTGAGTGCCAGCCTCCACCTCCATGCTGACACAATCCTCCTCCTCCTCCTCCTCCTCCTCCTCTTCCTGTGCGATGGGTGGGACAGAAGGAACACTGTCTGGGTAAAGGGGGCCTTGAGAGGCAAGGAAGTCCTCCTCTTCCTGCCTCTGTTCTGCCTCAAGTGCCCTGTCCATTATTCCACGCAGCGTGTGCTCCAACAGGTGGACAAGAGGTACAGTGTCACTGATGCATGCACTGTCACTGCTCACCATCCTCGTGGCCTCCTCAAATGGTGCCAGGACAGTGCATGCATCCCTGATCATGCCCCACTGGCGTGGTGAAAAAAACCCGAGCTCCCCTGACCCTGTCCTGGTGCCGTAGTCGCACAGGTACTCATTGATGGCCCTCTGCTGCGTGTGCAGCCGCTGCAGCATGTCCAACGTTGAGTTCCACCTGGTGGGCATGTCACATATAAGGCGGTTCTTGGGCAGGTTCAACTCCTTTTGAAGCTCAGCCAGGCGAGCACTGGCATTATAAGATCTGCGGAAATGCACACAGACTTTCCTGGCCTGCCTCAGGACATCCTGTAAGCCCGGGTACCTGCCCAAGAACCGCTGCACCACCAGGTTAAGGACGTGAGCCATACAGGGCACATGGGTCAGTTGTCCCTGTCGGAGGGCGGAGAGGAGGTTGGTGCCATTGTCGCAAACCACCATTCCTGGCTTAAGCTGGCGTGGCGTCAACCACCTCTCGGCCTGCCCCTGCAGAGCAGACAGGACCTCTGCCCCAGTGTGGCTCCTGTCCCCCAAACACACCAGCGCAAGCACGGCATGGCATCTTTTTGCCTGCGTACTTGCGTAGCCCCTTGAACGCCTACGGAGCACCGCTGGTTCCGAGGACAAACCACAGGAAGAGGCCATGGAGGAAGAAGAAGAGGAGGGGGTGGAGGAGAGAGGTGTGTCACAACCAGTAGTAGCATTTTGGAGGCGTGGGGGTGGAACAACCTCCAACACTACTGCACCTTGTCCTGCATCCTTCCCAGCTGCCAAAAGAGTGACCCAATGGGCCGTGAAAGAAAGGTAATGTCCCTGTCCATGCCTGCTGGACCATGAGTCAGCGGTAATATGCACCTTACCGCTGACCGCCCTGTGCAGCGAGGCCAAGACATTGCCTTCCACATGCCTGTAGAGAGCCGGAATAGCCTTCCGTGCGAAAAAGTGTCGTTTGGGAACCTGCCACTGAGGAACCGCACATTGCACAAACTCACGGAAAGGGGCCGAGTCTACCAACTGAAAAGGCAGCAGTTGAAGCGCTAGCAATTTAGCCAAGCTAGCATTCAACCGCTGGGCATGTGGATGGCTGGGAGTGAACTTCTTTCGACGGTCCAGCAGCTGGGGCAGGGAAATTTGCCTGCTAGAATCGGACGTTGGTGTACTGCTAGCAGAGTGCCCGCAAGTACTTGCCTGTGACACACCTAATTCTACACCTTCATTCCTCTCAGAGCAGGTTTCAGAGAGGAGTGAAGGTATAGTGGGGTTGGAGATCCCAGCTGATGCGGTGCAAGAAGAGGTCAGCTTTGTTCTTTGGTGTGGGTCTTTAAGGTAGGCTTGCCAACGAGCTGCATGGCAGGTCAACATATGTCTGATCAAGCATGTGGTGCCCAAGCGGCTGATGTTTTGGCCACACGATATACGCTTGAGACATATGTTGCAAACAGCAGCTGTGCGATCTGATGCACTCGCCTCAAAAAAGGCCCACACCAAAGAACTTTTTGAATGACGGGCAGAGGCAGCGCCCTGCACAGGCGGAGCTCTGCGGTGTGATTCCGTCGGTGTGCTGCCCATACGCTGGCCACTCAAGGGCATCCTGCCTCGTTGGAGATGTGCCTCCTCCTCATCCTCCTCCTCCTCCTCTCTCCTATTAGGCACCCACGTGGAGTCAGTGACCTCATCATCCCCTCCCTCCTCATCACTGGAGCCAATCTGGCAGTATGCTGCAGCTGCTGGAACATGACTGCCAGATTGGTGTCCTTCTTGAGCATCCCCTCTCTCTGCTCTCACGCTGCTGCCTTCCTCTAGCTGGGTATCATCATCAGATCCTTCCAAACGCTGGGCATCCTCCTGGAGCATGTACCCAACACTGTGCTCAAACAGTTCGGGGGACTCCTCAGGAGGAGGGCATGGTGGGTCTAGGGAAGGATTGACTAATGAAGATAATGATACCAGAGAAGAGGACGCTTTGGCAGCTGCTTTGCCACTACCCTGAGCCTGGGTGAGAGAGGATGAGGAGGATGAGGTGGGCTTGGTCATCCACTCTACCAAGTCTTCGGCATGATGTGGCTCAACATGTCCAGCTGCCGAAAACAAGGACAAGCGTGTCCCATGGCCATGTGCTGATGACAATGCACCGCGTACACGACCAGCACTGTTGCCCCCAGACACAGAGCCTGCTTGCCCTCTTTTTTTTGCCTCCTGACTGTCTGCCTCTCCTTGGTTGCCTTCCAGACATTTTAATGGATGGCCTGCAGGGAGATGGGAAAAACAGCAATAAGGGCTACCTTCAGGTGTATATTGTGCAGGAGGCTTAGCAACAATGACACTGACACTGTCCCCTGCCTATCCTTCTCTGTCCCTAAACACAAGGATTGAAAATATGGTTCAGCAAAAAAGTTTTAGAACAGAATAGCACACTGACACTTTCCCTCACTGTAGCTCTCTGTCCCTCCCTACAAACAAGATTTAGCACAGAATAGCACACTGATAATTTCTACGAGTGTCCTTCTCTGTCCCTCAACTCAGGGATTGAAAATATGGAACAGCAAAATAGTTTTAGAACAGAATAGCACACTGTCAGTTTCCCTCACTGTACCTCTCTGTCCCTCAACTCAAGGATTGAAAATATGGAACAGCAAAATTGATTTAGAACAGAATAGCACACTGTCAGTTTCACTCACTGTACCTCTCTGTCCCTCAACTCAAGGATTGAAAATATGGTTCAGCAAAATAGTTTTAGAACACAATAGCACACTGACACTTTCCCTCACTGTAGCTCTCTGTCCCTCAACTCAAGGATTGAAAATATGGTTCAGCAAAATAGTTTTAGAACAGAATAGCACACTGTCAGTTTCCCTCACTGTAGCTCTCTGTCCCTCAACTCAAGGATTGAAAATATGGAACAGCAAAATTGATTTAGAACAGAATAGCACACTGTCAGTTTCACTCACTGTACCTCTCTGTCCCTCAACTCAAGGATTGAAAATATGGAACAGCAAAATTGATTTAGAACAGAATAGCACACTGTCAGTTTCACTCACTGTACCTCTCTGTCCCTCAACTCAAGGATTGAAAATATGGTTCAGCAAAATAGCTTTAGAACACAATAGCACACTGACACTTTCCCTCACTGTAGCTCTCTGTCCCTCAACTCAAGGATTGAAAATATGGTTCAGCAAAACAGTTTTAGAACAGAATAGCACACTGTCAGTTTCCCTCACTGTACCTCTCTGTCCCTCAACTCAAGGATTGAAAATATGGAACAGCAAAATTGATTTAGAACAGAATAGCACACTGTCAGTTTCCCTCACTGTAGCTCTCTGTCCCTCAACTCAAGGATTGAAAATATGGAACAGCAAAATTGATTTAGAACAGAATAGCACACTGTCAGTTTCACTCACTGTACCTCTCTGTCCCTCAACTCAAGGATTGAAAATATGGAACAGCAAAATAGTTTTAGAACAGAATAGCACACTGTCAGTTTCACTCACTGTACCTCTCTGTCCCTCAACTCAAGGATTGAAAATATGGTTCAGCAAAATAGTTTTAGAACACAATAGCACACTGACACTTTCCCTCACTGTAGCTCTCTGTCCCTCAACTCAAGGATTGAAAATATGGAACAGCAAAATAGTTTTAGAACAGAATAGCACACTGTCAGTTTCCCTCACTGTACCTCTCTGTCCCTCAACTCAAGGATTGAAAATATGGAACAGCAAAATAAATTTAGAACAGAATAGCACACTGTCAGTTTCCCTCACTGTACCTCTCTGTCCCTCAACTCAAGGATTGAAAATATGGAACAGCAAAATAGATTTAGAACAGAATAGCACACTGTCAGTTTCACTCACTGTACCTCTCTGTCCCTCAACTCAAGGATTGAAAATATGGTACAGCAAAATAGTTTTAGAACACAATAGCACACTGACACTTTCCCTCACTGTAGCTCTCTGTCCCTCAACTCAAGGATTGAAAATATGGTTCAGCAAAATAGTTTTAGAACAGAATAGCACACTGTCAGTTTCCCTCACTGTAGCTCTCTGTCCCTCAACTCAAGGATTGAAAATATGGTTCAGCAAAATAGTTTTAGAACAGATATTAAGGGGAACCCCGCACACAAAATAAAAAAGCCCCTATATACTCTGAACAGCCGTATACAGGCGGTGCATACAAGACAGGGACTGTAGGTTTGTTCTTATGTAGAATCTGTTTGTAATTTTGAACAGCTGCATTGTTTAAGTGTAGCTCCATGCCAAATTCCTTTTTTTTAGCTTTTTGGAAAACATAGGGAACGGTTATCACCCCTGTCACATTTTTTTTGCTGTCTGTGCCCCTGTTCAGAACATTTTACCTCACTTTGCGTCCCAATGACAACTGTTTTTGAAATGTGGTGTTTGTATTGAAACAAGGATTGGTGATAAAGCATCAGTAGAGAGGAGACACCTTTCTCCCATATTAATTCTTACAGGAGAGAATTTTCCTTCCAAGGGGTAGATTTCCTCTCACTTCCTGTTGTCTTCTTCCGTTTGCAAGTAGTAGTAGTTTGTAAGTTGGATGTTTGAAAGTAGGGACCTTCCGTATATACTCTGCAGAAATTGGCCCCTTAGGTGTTGGTGTTGGCACAACACTGAAAGCACTCACAGTTATTCTTGGTGGGTGCTGGAACACCCTGCTGTCAAGTATAATATCAGGAATTGTAATAACATATAATTGTTGAACAGTGGTAGTAAAAATTGGGCCTTTGATGGTGGTGCTGGTGCCACAACACTGTAAGGCCTGACAGTTACTCTTGGTGGGCGCAGCAATGGTCCCTGCTGTGAATTATTAGATCAATAATTATAATTGCATGCCCCTGTTGAACAGGGGCTGAAAAACTGGGCCTTTGGTGGTGGTGGTGGTGGTGGTGGTGATGGTGTTGCTGGTGCCACAACACTGTAAGGCCTGACAGTTACTCTTGGTGGGCGCAGCAATGGGCCCTGCTGTGAATTATTAGATCAATAATTATAATTGCATGCCCCTGTTGAACAGGGGCTGAAAAATTGGGCCTTAGGCACTGGTGGCACAACACTGCAACCCCTCACAGATACTGTACTTGGAGCACAGCAATGAGGCCTGTTGCAAAGTATTGCATCAAAAATTTTAATTACACGCCCCTGTTAAACAGGGGCTGAAAAATTGGGCCTTAGCCACTGGTGGCGTCACCCATAAACCAAAATGATCTTCCAAGCTATCATCGTTAATCGTATCATTGAGGAGGAGGAGGAGGATAGCCAGACAACATAACAGCACAGGCACTCAGCATCAGCATCAGTCTTGAAGGGATGTGACATTTTAAAATCAATTAGTCTGTTATATCAGCATCTGGTGTGTGGTAGCTGGTGGTGATCCAAGACTGGTTCATCTTGATGAAAGTCAGTCGATCAACCGAGTCGGTGGACAGGCGCACCCTGTGATCCGTGACAAATCCTCCAGCAGCACTGAATGTGCGTTCTGAAAGAACGCTGGATGCAGGACAGGCCAGTAGCTCAATTGCATACTGTGCAAGCTCTGGCCAGTGATCCATCCTCAAGACCCAGTAAGCCAGAGGATTTTCGGTGGGGAAGGTGTCCAAGTCTGACCTTGCCCCTAGGTATTCCTGCACCATGTATATCAGACGCTGGCGATGGTTGCTGGAACCGATCATACTTTGGGGCTGCGGACTAAAGAATTGTCTGAACGCATCGGTCAGACGGCCACCTTCCCCACCGCTCCTTCTTTGACTGCCCGAAGCCTCAGCAACTCGTTGTCCAGGACCAGGAGTTTGTAACCTCCCAGTCTCTGGGAACGCGTTGCACAGACCTTTCTGCAAGGCCTCCCGGAGTTGTCTCATCCTCTGCTCCCTCTGCGACGGTACGATAAGGTCCGCAACCTTACCCTTGTACCGTGGATCAAGGAGAGTGGCCAGCCAGTAATGGTCCCTCTCCTTGATCCGAAGAATACGAGGATCCTTCCGCAGACTTTGCAGGATCAGGGAGGCCATGCAGCGTAGGTTAGCTGAGGCATTCAGTCCGGAGTCCTCTGGGTCACTAAGGACGACATGATCCGCAGCCACCTCCTCCCAGCCACGTACAAGTCCACTGGTTTCTTGGGACTGTAAATCATCCCTAAAAGACTGCTGCTGATGATGCTGAGTGCCAGCCTCCACCTCCATGCTGACACAATCCTCCTCCTCCTCCTCCTCCTCCTCTTCCTGTGCGATGGGTGGGACAGAAGGAACACTGTCTGGGTAAAGGGGGCCTTGAGAGGCAAGGAAGTCCTTCTCTTCCTGCCTCTGTTCTGCCTCAAGTGCCCTGTCCATTATTCCACGCAGCGTGTGCTCCAACAGGTGGACAAGAGGTACAGTGTCACTGATGCATGCACTGTCACTGCTCACCATCCTCGTGGCCTCCTCAAATGGTGCCAGGACAGTGCATGCAACCCTGATCATGCCCCACTGGCGTGGTGAAAAAAACCTGAGCTCCCCTGACCCTGTCCTGGTGCTGTAGTCGCACAGGTACTCATTGATGGCCCTCTGCTGCGTGTGCAGCCGCTGCAGCATGGCCAACGTTGAGTTCCACCTGGTGGGCATGTCACATATAAGGCGGTTCTTGGGCAGGTTCAACTCCTTTTGAAGCTCAGCCAGGCGAGCACTGGCATTATAAGATCTGCGGAAATGCACACAGACTTTCCTGGCCTGCCTCAGGACATCCTGTAAGCCCGGGTACCTGCCCAAGAACCGCTGCACCACCAGGTTAAGGACGTGAGCCATACAGGGCACATGGGTCAGTTGTCCCTGTCGGAGGGCGGAGAGGAGGTTGGTGCCATTGTCGCAAACCACCATTCCTGGCTTAAGCTGGCGTGGCGTCAACCACCTCTCGGCCTGCCCCTGCAGAGCAGACAGGACCTCTGCCCCAGTGTGGCTCCTGTCCCCCAAACACACCAGCGCAAGCACGGCATGGCATCTTTTTGCCTGCGTACTTGCGTAGCCCCTTGAACGCCTACGGAGCACCGCTGGTTCCGAGGACAAACCACAGGAAGAGGCCATGGAGGAAGAAGAAGAGGAGGGGGTGGAGGAGAGAGGTGTGTCACAACCAGTAGTAGCATTTTGGAGGCGTGGGGGTGGAACAACCTCCAACACTACTGCACCTTGTCCTGCATCCTTCCCAGCTGCCAAAAGAGTGACCCAATGGGCCGTGAAAGAAAGGTAACGTCCCTGTCCATGCCTGCTGGACCATGAGTCAGTGGTAATATGCACCTTACCGCTGACCGCCCTGTGCAGCGAGGCCAAGACATTGCCTTCCACATGCCTGTAGAGAGCCGGAATAGCCTTCCGTGCGAAAAAGTGTCGTTTGGGAACCTGCCACTGAGGAACCGCACATTGCACAAACTCACGGAAGGGGGCCGAGTCTACCAACTGAAAAGGCAGCAGTTGAAGCGCTAGCAATTTAGCCAAGCTAGCATTCAACCGCTGGGCATGTGGATGGCTGGGAGTGAACTTCTTTCGACGGTCCAGCAGCTGGGGCAGGGAAATTTGCCTGCTAGAATCGGACGTTGGTGTACTGCTAGCAGAGTGCCCGCAAGTACTTGCCTGTGACACACCTAATTCTACACCTTCATTCCTCTCAGAGCAGGTTTCAGAGAGGAGTGAAGGTATAGTGGGGTTGGAGATCCCAGCTGATGCGGTGCAAGAAGAGGTCAGCTTTGTTCTTTGGTGTGGGTCTTTAAGGTAGGCTTGCCAACGAGCTGCATGGCAGGTCAACATATGTCTGATCAAGCATGTGGTGCCCAAGCGGCTGATGTTTTGGCCACGCGATATACGCTTGAGACATATGTTGCAAACAGCAGCTGTGCGATCTGATGCACTCGCCTCAAAAAAGGCCCACACCAAAGAACTTTTTGAATGACGGGCAGAGGCAGCGCCCTGCACAGGCGGAGCTCTGCGGTGTGATTCCGTCGGTGTGCTGCCCATACGCTGGCCACTCAAGGGCATCCTGCCTCGTTGGAGATTTGCCTCCTCCTCATCCTCCTCCTCCTCCTCTCTCCTATTAGGCACCCACGTGGAGTCAGTGACCTCATCATCCCCTCCCTCCTCATCACTGGAGCCAATCTGGCAGTATGCTGCAGCTGCTGGAACATGACTGCCAGATTGGTGTCCTTCTTGAGCATCCCCTCTCTCTGCTCTCACGCTGCTGCCTTCCTCTAGCTGGGTATCATCATCAGATCCTTCCAAACGCTGGGCATCCTCCTGGAGCATGTACCCAACACTGTGCTCAAACAGTTCGGGGGACTCCTCAGGAGGAGGGCATGGTGGGTCTAGGGAAGGATTGACTAATGAAGATAATGATACCAGAGAAGAGGACGCTTTGGCAGCTGCTTTGCCACTACCCTGAGCCTGGGTGAGAGAGGATGAGGAGGATGAGGTGGGCTTGGTCATCCACTCTACCAAGTCTTCGGCATGATGTGGCTCAACATGTCCAGCTGCCGAAAACAAGGACAAGCGTGTCCCATGGCCATGTGCTGATGACAATGCACCGCGTACACGACCAGCACTGTTGCCCCCAGACACAGAGCCTGCTTGCCCTCTTTTTTTGCCTCCTGACTGTCTGCCTCTCCTTGGTTGCCTTCCAGACATTTTAATGGATGGCCTGCAGGGAGATGGGAAAAACAGCAATAAGGGCTACCTTCAGGTGTATATTGTGCAGGAGGCTTAGCAACAATGACACTGACACTGTCCCCTGCCTATCCTTCTCTGTCCCTAAACACAAGGATTGAAAATATGGTTCAGCAAAAAAGTTTTAGAACAGAATAGCACACTGACACTTTCCCTCACTGTCCTACTCTGTCCCTCCCTACAAACAAGATTTAGCACAGAATAGCACACTGATAATTTCTACGAGTGTCCTTCTCTGTCCCTCAACTCAGGGATTGAAAATATGGAACAGCAAAATAGTTTTAGAACAGAATAGCACACTGTCAGTTTCCCTCACTGTAGCTCTCTGTCCCTCAACTCAAGGATTGAAAATATGGAACAGCAAAATTGATTTAGAACAGAATAGCACACTGTCAGTTTCACTCACTGTACCTCTCTGTCCCTCAACTCAAGGATTGAAAATATGGTTCAGCAAAATAGTTTTAGAACACAATAGCACACTGACACGTTCCCTCACTGTAGCTCTCTGTCCCTCAACTCAAGGATTGAAAATATGGTTCAGCAAAATAGTTTTAGAACAGAATAGCACACTGTCAGTTTCCCTCACTGTAGCTCTCTGTCCCTCAACTCAAGGATTGAAAATATGGAACAGCAAAATAGTTTTAGAACAGAATAGCACACTGTCAGTTTCCCTCACTGTAGCTCTCTGTCCCTCAACTCAAGGATTGAAAATATGGAACAGCAAAATTGATTTAGAACAGAATAGCACACTGTCAGTTTCACTCACTGTACCTCTCTGTCCCTCAACTCAAGGATTGAAAATATGGTTCAGCAAAATAGTTTTAGAACACAATAGCACACTGACACTTTCCTTCACTGTAGCTCTCTGTCCCTCAACTCAAGGACTGAAAATATGGTTCAGCAAAATTGATTTAGAACAGAATAGCACACTGACACTTTCCCTCACTGTAGCTCTCTGTCCCTCAACTCAAGGATTGAAAATATGGAACAGCAAAATTGATTTAGAACAGAATAGCACACTGTCAGTTTCCCTCACTGTACCTCTCTGTCCCTCAACTCAAGGATTGAAAATATGGAACAGCAAAATTGATTTAGAACAGAATAGCACACTGTCAGTTTCCCTCACTGTACCTCTCTGTCCCTCAACTCAAGGATTGAAAATATGGAACAGCAAAATTGATTTAGAACAGAATAGCACACTGTCAGTTTCACTCACTGTACCTCTCTGTCCCTCAACTCAAGGATTGAAAATATGGTTCAGCAAAATAGTTTTAGAACACAATAGCACACTGACACTTTCCCTCACTGTCCTACTCTGTCCCTCCCTACAAACAAGATTTAGCACAGAATAGCACACTGATAATTTCTATGAGTGTCCTTCTCTGTCCCTCAACTCAGGGATTGAAAATATGGAACAGCAAAATAGTTTTAGAACAGAATAGCACACTGCCAGTTTCCCTCACTGTACCTCTCTGTCCCTCAACTCAAGGATTGAAAATATGGAACAGCAAAATTGATTTAGAACAGAATAGCACACTGTCAGTTTCCCTCACTGTAGCTCTCTGTCCCTCAACTCAAGGATTGAAAATATGGAACAGCAAAATTGATTTAGAACAGAATAGCACACTGTCAGTTTCACTCACTGTACCTCTCTGTCCCTCAACTCAAGGATTGAAAATATGGTTCAGCTAAATAGTTTTAGAACACAATAGCACACTGACACTTTCCCTCACTGTAGCTCTCTGTCCCTCAACTCAAGGATTGAAAATATGGTTCAGCAAAATAGTTTTAGAACAGAATAGCACACTGTCAGTTTCCCTCACTGTAGCTCTCTGTCCCTCAACTCAAGGATTGAAAATATGGTTCAGCAAAATAGTTTTAGAACAGATATTAAGGGGAACCCCGCACACAAAATAAAAAAGCCCCTATATACTCTGAACAGCCGTATACAGGCGGTGCATACAAGACAGGGACTGTAGGTTTGTTCTTATGTAGAATCTGTTTGTAATTTTGAACAGCTGCATTGTTTAAGTGTAGCTCCATGCCAAATTCCTTTTTTTTAGCTTTTTGGAAAACATAGGGAACGGTTATCACCCCTGTCACATTTTTTTTGCTGTCTGTGCCCCTGTTCAGAACATTTTACCTCACTTTGCGTCCCAATGACAACTGTTTTTGAAATGTGGTGTTTGTATTGAAACAAGGATTGGTGATAAAGCATCAGTAGAGAGGAGACACCTTTCTCCCATATTAATTCTTACAGGAGAGAATTTTCCTTCCAAGGGGTAGATTTCCTCGCACTTCCTGTTGTCTTCTTCCGTTTGCAAGTAGTAGTAGTTTGTAAGTTGGATGTTTGAAAGTAGGGACCTTCCGTATATACTCTGCAGAAATTGGCCCCTTAGGTGTTGGTGTTGGCACAACACTGAAAGCACTCACAGTTATTCTTGGTGGGTGCTGGAACACCCTGCTGTCAAGTATAATATCAGGAATTGTAATAACATATAATTGTTGAACAGTGGTAGTAAAAATTGGGCCTTTGATGGTGGTGCTGGTGCCACAACACTGTAAGGCCTGACAGTTACTCTTGGTGGGCGCAGCAATGGTCCCTGCTGTGAATTATTAGATCAATAATTATAATTGCATGCCCCTGTTGAACAGGGGCTGAAAAACTGGGCCTTTGGTGGTGGTGGTGGTGGTGGTGGTGATGGTGTTGCTGGTGCCACAACACTGTAAGGCCTGACAGTTACTCTTGGTGGGCGCAGCAATGGGCCCTGCTGTGAATTATTAGATCAATAATTATAATTGCATGCCCCTGTTGAACAGGGGCTGAAAAATTGGGCCTTAGGCACTGGTGGCACAACACTGCAACCCCTCACAGATACTGTACTTGGAGCACAGCAATGAGGCCTGTTGCAAAGTATTGCATCAAAAATTTTAATTACACGCCCCTGTTAAACAGGGGCTGAAAAATTGGGCCTTAGCCACTGGTGGCGTCACCCATAAACCAAAATGATCTTCCAAGCTATCATCGTTAATCGTATCATTGAGGAGGAGGAGGAGGATAGCCAGACAACATAACAGCACAGGCACTCAGCATCAGCATCAGTCTTGAAGGGATGTGACATTTTAAAATCAATTAGTCTGTTATATCAGCATCTGGTGTGTGGTAGCTGGTGGTGATCCAAGACTGGTTCATCTTGATGAAAGTCAGTCGATCAACCGAGTCGGTGGACAGGCGCACCCTGTGATCCGTGACAAATCCTCCAGCAGCACTGAATGTGCGTTCTGAAAGAACGCTGGATGCAGGACAGGCCAGTAGCTCAATTGCATACTGTGCAAGCTCTGGCCAGTGATCCATCCTCAAGACCCAGTAAGCCAGAGGATTTTCGGTGGGGAAGGTGTCCAAGTCTGACCTTGCCCCTAGGTATTCCTGCACCATGTATATCAGACGCTGGCGATGGTTGCTGGAACCGATCATACTTTGGGGCTGCGGACTAAAGAATTGTCTGAACGCATCGGTCAGACGGCCACCTTCCCCACCGCTCCTTCTTTGACTGCCCGAAGCCTCAGCAACTCGTTGTCCAGGACCAGGAGTTTGTAACCTCCCAGTCTCTGGGAACGCGTTGCACAGACCTTTCTGCAAGGCCTCCCGGAGTTGTCTCATCCTCTGCTCCCTCTGCGACGGTACGATAAGGTCCGCAACCTTACCCTTGTACCGTGGATCAAGGAGAGTGGCCAGCCAGTAATGGTCCCTCTCCTTGATCCGAAGAATACGAGGATCCTTCCGCAGACTTTGCAGGATCAGGGAGGCCATGCAGCGTAGGTTAGCTGAGGCATTCAGTCCGGAGTCCTCTGGGTCACTAAGGACGACATGATCCGCAGCCACCTCCTCCCAGCCACGTACAAGTCCACTGGTTTCTTGGGACTGTAAATCATCCCTAAAAGACTGCTGCTGATGATGCTGAGTGCCAGCCTCCACCTCCATGCTGACACAATCCTCCTCCTCCTCCTCCTCCTCCTCTTCCTGTGCGATGGGTGGGACAGAAGGAACACTGTCTGGGTAAAGGGGGCCTTGAGAGGCAAGGAAGTCCTCCTCTTCCTGCCTCTGTTCTGCCTCAAGTGCCCTGTCCATTATTCCACGCAGCGTGTGCTCCAACAGGTGGACAAGAGGTACAGTGTCACTGATGCATGCACTGTCACTGCTCACCATCCTCGTGGCCTCCTCAAATGGTGCCAGGACAGTGCATGCAACCCTGATCATGCCCCACTGGCGTGGTGAAAAAAACCTGAGCTCCCCTGACCCTGTCCTGGTGCTGTAGTCGCACAGGTACTCATTGATGGCCCTCTGCTGCGTGTGCAGCCGCTGCAGCATGGCCAACGTTGAGTTCCACCTGGTGGGCATGTCACATATAAGGCGGTTCTTGGGCAGGTTCAACTCCTTTTGAAGCTCAGCCAGGCGAGCACTGGCATTATAAGATCTGCGGAAATGCACACAGACTTTCCTGGCCTGCCTCAGGACATCCTGTAAGCCCGGGTACCTGCCCAAGAACCGCTGCACCACCAGGTTAAGGACGTGAGCCATACAGGGCACATGGGTCAGTTGTCCCTGTCGGAGGGCGGAGAGGAGGTTGGTGCCATTGTCGCAAACCACCATTCCTGGCTTAAGCTGGCGTGGCGTCAACCACCTCTCGGCCTGCCCCTGCAGAGCAGACAGGACCTCTGCCCCAGTGTGGCTCCTGTCCCCCAAACACACCAGCGCAAGCACGGCATGGCATCTTTTTGCCTGCGTACTTGCGTAGCCCCTTGAACGCCTACGGAGCACCGCTGGTTCCGAGGACAAACCACAGGAAGAGGCCATGGAGGAAGAAGAAGAGGAGGGGGTGGAGGAGAGAGGTGTGTCACAACCAGTAGTAGCATTTTGGAGGCGTGGGGGTGGAACAACCTCCAACACTACTGCACCTTGTCCTGCATCCTTCCCAGCTGCCAAAAGAGTGACCCAATGGGCCGTGAAAGAAAGGTAACGTCCCTGTCCATGCCTGCTGGACCATGAGTCAGTGGTAATATGCACCTTACCGCTGACCGCCCTGTGCAGCGAGGCCAAGACATTGCCTTCCACATGCCTGTAGAGAGCCGGAATAGCCTTCCGTGCGAAAAAGTGTCGTTTGGGAACCTGCCACTGAGGAACCGCACATTGCACAAACTCACGGAAGGGGGCCGAGTCTACCAACTGAAAAGGCAGCAGTTGAAGCGCTAGCAATTTAGCCAAGCTAGCATTCAACCGCTGGGCATGTGGATGGCTGGGAGTGAACTTCTTTCGACGGTCCAGCAGCTGGGGCAGGGAAATTTGCCTGCTAGAATCGGACGTTGGTGTACTGCTAGCAGAGTGCCCGCAAGTACTTGCCTGTGACACACCTAATTCTACACCTTCATTCCTCTCAGAGCAGGTTTCAGAGAGGAGTGAAGGTATAGTGGGGTTGGAGATCCCAGCTGATGCGGTGCAAGAAGAGGTCAGCTTTGTTCTTTGGTGTGGGTCTTTAAGGTAGGCTTGCCAACGAGCTGCATGGCAGGTCAACATATGTCTGATCAAGCATGTGGTGCCCAAGCGGCTGATGTTTTGGCCACGCGATATACGCTTGAGACATATGTTGCAAACAGCAGCTGTGCGATCTGATGCACTCGCCTCAAAAAAGGCCCACACCAAAGAACTTTTTGAATGACGGGCAGAGGCAGCGCCCTGCACAGGCGGAGCTCTGCGGTGTGATTCCGTCGGTGTGCTGCCCATACGCTGGCCACTCAAGGGCATCCTGCCTCGTTGGAGATTTGCCTCCTCCTCATCCTCCTCCTCCTCCTCTCTCCTATTAGGCACCCACGTGGAGTCAGTGACCTCATCATCCCCTCCCTCCTCATCACTGGAGCCAATCTGGCAGTATGCTGCAGCTGCTGGAACATGACTGCCAGATTGGTGTCCTTCTTGAGCATCCCCTCTCTCTGCTCTCACGCTGCTGCCTTCCTCTAGCTGGGTATCATCATCAGATCCTTCCAAACGCTGGGCATCCTCCTGGAGCATGTACCCAACACTGTGCTCAAACAGTTCGGGGGACTCCTCAGGAGGAGGGCATGGTGGGTCTAGGGAAGGATTGACTAATGAAGATAATGATACCAGAGAAGAGGACGCTTTGGCAGCTGCTTTGCCACTACCCTGAGCCTGGGTGAGAGAGGATGAGGAGGATGAGGTGGGCTTGGTCATCCACTCTACCAAGTCTTCGGCATGATGTGGCTCAACATGTCCAGCTGCCGAAAACAAGGACAAGCGTGTCCCATGGCCATGTGCTGATGACAATGCACCGCGTACACGACCAGCACTGTTGCCCCCAGACACAGAGCCTGCTTGCCCTCTTTTTTTGCCTCCTGACTGTCTGCCTCTCCTTGGTTGCCTTCCAGACATTTTAATGGATGGCCTGCAGGGAGATGGGAAAAACAGCAATAAGGGCTACCTTCAGGTGTATATTGTGCAGGAGGCTTAGCAACAATGACACTGACACTGTCCCCTGCCTATCCTTCTCTGTCCCTAAACACAAGGATTGAAAATATGGTTCAGCAAAAAAGTTTTAGAACAGAATAGCACACTGACACTTTCCCTCACTGTCCTACTCTGTCCCTCCCTACAAACAAGATTTAGCACAGAATAGCACACTGATAATTTCTACGAGTGTCCTTCTCTGTCCCTCAACTCAGGGATTGAAAATATGGAACAGCAAAATAGTTTTAGAACAGAATAGCACACTGTCAGTTTCCCTCACTGTAGCTCTCTGTCCCTCAACTCAAGGATTGAAAATATGGAACAGCAAAATTGATTTAGAACAGAATAGCACACTGTCAGTTTCACTCACTGTACCTCTCTGTCCCTCAACTCAAGGATTGAAAATATGGTTCAGCAAAATAGTTTTAGAACACAATAGCACACTGACACGTTCCCTCACTGTAGCTCTCTGTCCCTCAACTCAAGGATTGAAAATATGGTTCAGCAAAATAGTTTTAGAACAGAATAGCACACTGTCAGTTTCCCTCACTGTAGCTCTCTGTCCCTCAACTCAAGGATTGAAAATATGGAACAGCAAAATAGTTTTAGAACAGAATAGCACACTGTCAGTTTCCCTCACTGTAGCTCTCTGTCCCTCAACTCAAGGATTGAAAATATGGAACAGCAAAATTGATTTAGAACAGAATAGCACACTGTCAGTTTCACTCACTGTACCTCTCTGTCCCTCAACTCAAGGATTGAAAATATGGTTCAGCAAAATAGTTTTAGAACACAATAGCACACTGACACTTTCCTTCACTGTAGCTCTCTGTCCCTCAACTCAAGGACTGAAAATATGGTTCAGCAAAATTGATTTAGAACAGAATAGCACACTGACACTTTCCCTCACTGTAGCTCTCTGTCCCTCAACTCAAGGATTGAAAATATGGAACAGCAAAATTGATTTAGAACAGAATAGCACACTGTCAGTTTCCCTCACTGTACCTCTCTGTCCCTCAACTCAAGGATTGAAAATATGGAACAGCAAAATTGATTTAGAACAGAATAGCACACTGTCAGTTTCCCTCACTGTACCTCTCTGTCCCTCAACTCAAGGATTGAAAATATGGAACAGCAAAATTGATTTAGAACAGAATAGCACACTGTCAGTTTCACTCACTGTACCTCTCTGTCCCTCAACTCAAGGATTGAAAATATGGTTCAGCAAAATAGTTTTAGAACACAATAGCACACTGACACTTTCCCTCACTGTCCTACTCTGTCCCTCCCTACAAACAAGATTTAGCACAGAATAGCACACTGATAATTTCTATGAGTGTCCTTCTCTGTCCCTCAACTCAGGGATTGAAAATATGGAACAGCAAAATAGTTTTAGAACAGAATAGCACACTGCCAGTTTCCCTCACTGTACCTCTCTGTCCCTCAACTCAAGGATTGAAAATATGGAACAGCAAAATTGATTTAGAACAGAATAGCACACTGTCAGTTTCCCTCACTGTAGCTCTCTGTCCCTCAACTCAAGGATTGAAAATATGGAACAGCAAAATTGATTTAGAACAGAATAGCACACTGTCAGTTTCACTCACTGTACCTCTCTGTCCCTCAACTCAAGGATTGAAAATATGGTTCAGCTAAATAGTTTTAGAACACAATAGCACACTGACACTTTCCCTCACTGTAGCTCTCTGTCCCTCAACTCAAGGATTGAAAATATGGTTCAGCAAAATAGTTTTAGAACAGAATAGCACACTGTCAGTTTCCCTCACTGTAGCTCTCTGTCCCTCAACTCAAGGATTGAAAATATGGTTCAGCAAAATAGTTTTAGAACAGATATTAAGGGGAACCCCGCACACAAAATAAAAAAGCCCCTATATACTCTGAACAGCCGTATACAGGCGGTGCATACAAGACAGGGACTGTAGGTTTGTTCTTATGTAGAATCTGTTTGTAATTTTGAACAGCTGCATTGTTTAAGTGTAGCTCCATGCCAAATTCCTTTTTTTTAGCTTTTTGGAAAACATAGGGAACGGTTATCACCCCTGTCACATTTTTTTTGCTGTCTGTGCCCCTGTTCAGAACATTTTACCTCACTTTGCGTCCCAATGACAACTGTTTTTGAAATGTGGTGTTTGTATTGAAACAAGGATTGGTGATAAAGCATCAGTAGAGAGGAGACACCTTTCTCCCATATTAATTCTTACAGGAGAGAATTTTCCTTCCAAGGGGTAGATTTCCTCGCACTTCCTGTTGTCTTCTTCCGTTTGCAAGTAGTAGTAGTTTGTAAGTTGGATGTTTGAAAGTAGGGACCTTCCGTATATACTCTGCAGAAATTGGCCCCTTAGGTGTTGGTGTTGGCACAACACTGAAAGCACTCACAGTTATTCTTGGTGGGTGCTGGAACACCCTGCTGTCAAGTATAATATCAGGAATTGTAATAACATATAATTGTTGAACAGTGGTAGTAAAAATTGGGCCTTTGATGGTGGTGCTGGTGCCACAACACTGTAAGGCCTGACAGCTACTCTTGGTGGGCGCAGCAATGGTCCCTGCTGTGAATTATTAGATCAATAATTATAATTGCATGCCCCTGTTGAACAGGGGCTGAAAAACTGGGCCTTTGGTGGTGGTGGTGGTGGTGATGGTGTTGCTGGTGCCACAACACTGTAAGGCCTGACAGTTACTCTTGGTGGGCGCAGCAATGGGCCCTGCTGTGAATTATTAGATCAATAATTATAATTGCATGCCCCTGTTGAACAGGGGCTGAAAAATTGGGCCTTAGGCACTGGTGGCACAACACTGCAACCCCTCACAGATACTGTACTTGTAGCACAGCAATGAGGCCTGTTGCAAAGTATTGCATCAAAAATTTTAATTACACGCCCCTGTTAAACAGGGGCTGAAAAATTGGGCCTTAGCCACTGGTGGCGTCACCCATAAACCAAAATGATCTTCCAAGCTATCATCGTTAATCGTATCATTGAGGAGGAGGAGGAGGATAGCCAGACAACATAACAGCACAGGCACTCAGCATCAGCATCAGTCTTGAAGGGATGTGACATTTTAAAATCAATTAGTCTGTTATATCAGCATCTGGTGTGTGGTAGCTGGTGGTGATCCAAGACTGGTTCATCTTGATGAAAGTCAGTCGATCAACCGAGTCGGTGGACAGGCGCACCCTGTGATCCGTGACAAATCCTCCAGCAGCACTGAATGTGCGTTCTGAAAGAACGCTGGATGCAGGACAGGCCAGTAGCTCAATTGCATACTGTGCAAGCTCTGGCCAGTGATCCATCCTCAAGACCCAGTAAGCCAGAGGATTTTCGGTGGGGAAGGTGTCCAAGTCTGACCTTGCCCCTAGGTATTCCTGCACCATGTATATCAGACGCTGGCGATGGTTGCTGGAACCGATCATACTTTGGGGCTGCGGACTAAAGAATTGTCTGAACGCATCGGTCAGACGGCCACCTTCCCCACCGCTCCTTCTTTGACTGCCCGAAGCCTCAGCAACTCGTTGTCCAGGACCAGGAGTTTGTAACCTCCCAGTCTCTGGGAACGCGTTGCACAGACCTTTCTGCAAGGCCTCCCGGAGTTGTCTCATCCTCTGCTCCCTCTGCGACGGTACGATAAGGTCCGCAACCTTACCCTTGTACCGTGGATCAAGGAGAGTGGCCAGCCAGTAATGGTCCCTCTCCTTGATCCGAAGAATACGAGGATCCTTCCGCAGACTTTGCAGGATCAGGGAGGCCATGCAGCGTAGGTTAGCTGAGGCATTCAGTCCGGAGTCCTCTGGGTCACTAAGGACGACATGATCCGCAGCCACCTCCTCCCAGCCACGTACAAGTCCACTGGTTTCTTGGGACTGTAAATCATCCCTAAAAGACTGCTGCTGATGATGCTGAGTGCCAGCCTCCACCTCCATGCTGACACAATCCTCCTCCTCCTCCTCCTCCTCCTCTTCCTGTGCGATGGGTGGGACAGAAGGAACACTGTCTGGGTAAAGGGGGCCTTGAGAGGCAAGGAAGTCCTCCTCTTCCTGCCTCTGTTCTGCCTCAAGTGCCCTGTCCATTATTCCACGCAGCGTGTGCTCCAACAGGTGGACAAGAGGTACAGTGTCACTGATGCATGCACTGTCACTGCTCACCATCCTCGTGGCCTCCTCAAATGGTGCCAGGACAGTGCATGCAACCCTGATCATGCCCCACTGGCGTGGTGAAAAAAACCTGAGCTCCCCTGACCCTGTCCTGGTGCCGTAGTCGCACAGGTACTCATTGATGGCCCTCTGCTGCGTGTGCAGCCGCTGCAGCATGGCCAACGTTGAGTTCCACCTGGTGGGCATGTCACATATAAGGCGGTTCTTGGGCAGGTTCAACTCCTTTTGAAGCTCAGCCAGGCGAGCACTGGCATTATAAGATCTGCGGAAATGCACACAGACTTTCCTGGCCTGCCTCAGGACATCCTGTAAGCCCGGGTACCTGCCCAAGAACCGCTGCACCACCAGGTTAAGGACGTGAGCCATACAGGGCACATGGGTCAGTTGTCCCTGTCGGAGGGCGGAGAGGAGGTTGGTGCCATTGTCGCAAACCACCATTCCTGGCTTAAGCTGGCATGGCGTCAACCACCTCTCGGCCTGCCCCTGCAGAGCAGACAGGACCTCTGCCCCAGTGTGGCTCCTGTCCCCCAAACACACCAGCGCAAGCACGGCATGGCATCTTTTTGCCTGCGTACTTGCGTAGCCCCTTGAACGCCTACGGAGCACCGCTGGTTCCGAGGACAAACCACAGGAAGAGGCCATGGAGGAAGAAGAAGAGGAGGGGGTGGAGGAGAGAGGTGTGTCACAACCAGTAGTAGCATTTTGGAGGCGTGGGGGTGGAACAACCTCCAACACTACTGCACCTTGTCCTGCATCCTTCCCAGCTGCCAAAAGAGTGACCCAATGGGCCGTGAAAGAAAGGTAACGTCCCTGTCCATGCCTGCTGGACCATGAGTCAGCGGTAATATGCACCTTACCGCTGACCGCCCTGTGCAGCGAGGCCAAGACATTGCCTTCCACATGCTTGTAGAGAGCCGGAATAGCCTTCCGTGCGAAAAAGTGTCGTTTGGGAACCTGCCACTGAGGAACCGCACATTGCACAAACTCACGGAAGGGGGCCGAGTCTACCAACTGAAAAGGCAGCAGTTGAAGCGCTAGCAATTTAGCCAAGCTAGCATTCAACCGCTGGGCATGTGGATGGCTGGGAGTGAACTTCTTTCGACGGTCCAGCAGCTGGGGCAGGGAAATTTGCCTGCTAGAATCGGACGTTGGTGTACTGCTAGCAGAGTGCCCGCAAGTACTTGCCTGTGACACACCTAATTCTACACCTTCATTCCTCTCAGAGCAGGTTTCAGAGAGGAGTGAAGGTATAGTGGGGTTGGAGATCCCAGCTGATGCGGTGCAAGAAGAGGTCAGCTTTGTTCTTTGGTGTGGGTCTTTAAGGTAGGCTTGCCAACGAGCTGCATGGCAGGTCAACATATGTCTGATCAAGCATGTGGTGCCCAAGCGGCTGATGTTTTGGCCACGCGATATACGCTTGAGACATATGTTGCAAACAGCAGCTGTGCGATCTGATGCACTCGCCTCAAAAAAGGCCCACACCAAAGAACTTTTTGAATGACGGGCAGAGGCAGCGCCCTGCACAGGTGGAGCTCTGCGGTGTGATTCCGTCGGTGTGCTGCCCATACGCTGGCCACTCAAGGGCATCCTGCCTCGTTGGAGATGTGCCTCCTCCTCATCCTCCTCCTCCTCCTCTCTCCTATTAGGCACCCACGTGGAGTCAGTGACCTCATCATCCCCTCCCTCCTCATCACTGGAGCCAATCTGGCAGTATGCTGCAGCTGCTGGAACATGACTGCCAGATTGGTGTCCTTCTTGAGCATCCCCTCTCTCTGCTCTCACGCTGCTGCCTTCCTCTAGCTGGGTATCATCATCAGATCCTTCCAAACGCTGGGCATCCTCCTGGAGCATGTACCCAACACTGTGCTCAAACAGTTCGGGGGACTCCTCAGGAGGAGGGCATGGTGGGTCTAGGGAAGGATTGACTAATGAAGATAATGATACCAGAGAAGAGGACGCTTTGGCAGCTGCTTTGCCACTACCCTGAGCCTGGGTGAGAGAGGATGAGGAGGATGAGGTGGGCTTGGTCATCCACTCTACCAAGTCTTCGGCATGATGTGGCTCAACATGTCCAGCTGCCGAAAACAAGGACAAGCGTGTCCCATGGCCATGTGCTGATGACAATGCACCGCGTACACGACCAGCACTGTTGCCCCCAGACACAGAGCCTGCTTGCCCTCTTTTTTTGCCTCCTGACTGTCTGCCTCTCCTTGGTTGCCTTCCAGACATTTTAATGGATGGCCTGCAGGGAGATGGGAAAAACAGCAATAAGGGCTACCTTCAGGTGTATATTGTGCAGGAGGCTTAGCAACAATGACACTGACACTGTCCCCTGCCCATCCTTCTCTGTCCCTAAACACAAGGATTGAAAATATGGTTCAGCAAAAAAGTTTTAGAACAGAATAGCACACTGACACTTTCCCTCACTGTCCTACTCTGTCCCTCCCTACAAACAAGATTTAGCACAGAATAGCACACTGATAATTTCTACGAGTGTCCTTCTCTGTCCCTCAACTCAGGGATTGAAAATATGGAACAGCAAAATAGTTTTAGAACAGAATAGCACACTGTCAGTTTCCCTCACTGTAGCTCTCTGTCCCTCAACTCAAGGATTGAAAATATGGAACAGCAAAATTGATTTAGAACAGAATAGCACACTGTCAGTTTCACTCACTGTACCTCTCTGTCCCTCAACTCAAGGATTGAAAATATGGTTCAGCAAAATAGTTTTAGAACACAATAGCACACTGACACGTTCCCTCACTGTAGCTCTCTGTCCCTCAACTCAAGGATTGAAAATATGGTTCAGCAAAATAGTTTTAGAACAGAATAGCACACTGTCAGTTTCCCTCACTGTAGCTCTCTGTCCCTCAACTCAAGGATTGAAAATATGGAACAGCAAAACAGTTTTAGAACAGAATAGCACACTGTCAGTTTCCCTCACTGTAGCTCTCTGTCCCTCAACTCAAGGATTGAAAATATGGAACAGCAAAATTGATTTAGAACAGAATAGCACACTGTCAGTTTCACTCACTGTACCTCTCTGTCCCTCAACTCAAGGATTGAAAATATGGTTCAGCAAAATAGTTTTAGAACACAATAGCACACTGACACTTTCCCTCACTGTAGCTCTCTGTCCCTCAACTCAAGGATTGAAAATATGGTTCAGCAAAATAGTTTTAGAACAGAATAGCACACTGTCAGTTTCACTCACTGTACCTCTCTGTCCCTCAACTCAAGGATTGAAAATATGGTTCAGCAAAATAGTTTTAGAACACAATAGCACACTGACACTTTCCCTCACTGTAGCTCTCTGTCCCTCAACTCAAGGATTGAAAATATGGTTCAGCAAAATAGTTTTAGAACACCATAGCACACTGACACTTTCCCTCACTGTAGCTCTCTGTCCCTCAACTCAAGGATTGAAAATATGGAACAGCAAAATTGATTTAGAACAGAATAGCACACTGTCAGTTTCCCTCACTGTACCTCTCTGTCCCTCAACTCAAGGATTGAAAATATGGAACAGCAAAATTGATTTAGAACAGAATAGCACACTGTCAGTTTCACTCACTGTACCTCTCTGTCCCTCAACTCAAGGATTGAAAATATGGTTCAGCAAAATAGTTTTAGAACACAATAGCACACTGACACTTTCCCTCACTGTCCTACTCTGTCCCTCCCTACAAACAAGATTTAGCACAGAATATTACACTGATAATTTCTACGAGTGTCCTTCTCTGTCCCTCAACTCAAGGATTGAAAATATGGAACAGCAAAATTGATTTAGAACAGAATAGCACACTGTCAGTTTCCCTCACTGTAGCTCTCTGTCCCTCAACTCAAGGATTGAAAATATGGAACAGCAAAATTGATTTAGAACAGAATAGCACACTGTCAGTTTCACTCACTGTACCTCTCTGTCCCTCAACTCAAGGATTGAAAATATGGAACAGCAAAATAGTTTTAGAACAGAATAGCACACTGTCAGTTTCACTCACTGTACCTCTCTGTCCCTCAACTCAAGGATTGAAAATATGGTTCAGCAAAATAGTTTTAGAACACAATAGCACACTGACACTTTCCCTCACTGTAGCTCTCTGTCCCTCAACTCAAGGATTGAAAATATGGTTCAGCAAAATAGTTTTAGAACACAATAGCACACTGACACTTTCCCTCACTGTAGCTCTCTGTCCCTCAACTCAAGGATTGAAAATATGGTTCAGCAAAATAGTTTTAGAACACAATAGCACACTGACACTTTCCCTCACTGTACCTCTCTGTCCCTCAACTCAAGGATTGAAAATATGGAACAGCAAAATTGATTTAGAACAGAATAGCACACTGTCAGTTTCACTCACTGTACCTCTCTGTCCCTCAACTCAAGGATTGAAAATATGGTTCAGCAAAATAGTTTTAGAACACAATAGCACACTGACACTTTCCCTCACTGTAGCTCTCTGTCCCTCAACTCAAGGATTGAAAATATGGTTCAGCAAAATAGTTTTAGAACAGAATAGCACACTGTCAGTTTCCCTCACTGTAGCTCTCTGTCCCTCAACTCAAGGATTGAAAATATGGTTCAGCAAAATAGTTTTAGAACACAATAGCACACTGACACTTTCCCTCACTGTAGCTCTCTGTCCCTCAACTCAAGGATTGGAAATATGGTTCAGCAAAATAGTTTTAGAACAGAATAGCACACTGTCAGTTTCCCTCACTGTAGCTCTCTGTCCCTCAACTCAAGGATTGAAAATATGGAACAGCAAAATTGATTTAGAACAGAATAGCACACTGTCAGTTTCACTCACTGTACCTCTCTGTCCCTCAACTCAAGGATTGAAAATATGGTTCAGCAAAATAGTTTTAGAACACAATAGCACACTGACACTTTCCCTCACTGTAGCTCTCTGTCCCTCAACTCAAGGATTGAAAATATGGTTCAGCAAAATAGTTTTAGAACACAATAGCACACTGACACTTTCCCTCACTGTAGCTCTCTGTCCCTCAACTCAAGGATTGAAAATATGGTTCAGCAAAATAGTTTTAGAACAGAATAGCACACTTTTAGTTTCCCTCACTGTACCTCTCTGTCCCTACAAACAAGGATTAGCACAGAATAGCACACTGTCACTGACACTCTCCCTACCTATCCTTATTTGTCCCTAAACACAAGGAATCCAGGATTAGTAAAGGAAAAAAAATGACACTGTCCCTGCCTATGCTTCTCTTTCCCTGCTCCGGAACACACTACACAAGGCCGCCGCGCTGGCGGCCTTTTATAGTGTGGGGCGTGTACTAAACCCCATCAGCAATAATTGGCCACAGGCATCCTGCCTGTGGCCAATCATTGCTCTCCTCGCTGCCGGCGCTGTGATTGGCCAAGCATGCGGGGTCACAGTGCATGCTTGGCCAATCACAGCGCCTGGATGACACTGCGATGGCGTAGTGCATTGTGGGCCGTTCGCGTCACTCGAATTTGGCGCGAACGGCCCAAATCGTTCGATCTTCGTCAAACGATCGAACAGCCGATGTTCGAGTCGAACGTATGTTCGACTCGAACACGAAGCTCATCCCTAGTGGCAGGTGACAATCCGCAACGTGTGGCAGGTGACAATCCGCAACGTGTGGCAGGTGACAATCTGCAACGTGTGGCAGCCGACAATCTGCAACGTGTGGCAGCCGACAATCCGCAACGTGTGGCAGCCGACAATCCGCAACGTGTGGCAGCCGACAATCCGCAACGTGTGGCAGCCGACAATCCGCAACGTGTGGCAGCCGACAATCCGCAACGTGTGGCAGCCGACAATCCGCAACGTGTGGCAGCCGACAATCCACAACGTGTGGCAGCCGACAATCCACAACGTGTGGCAGCCGACAATCCGCAACGTGTGGCAGGTGTGGCAGGTGACAATCTGCAACGTGTGGCATGTGACAATCTGCAACGTGTGGCAGGTGACAATCTGCAACGTGTGGCAGGTGACAATCCGCAAAGTGTGGCAGCCGACAATCCGCAACGTGTGGCAGCCGACAATCCGCAACGTGTGGCAGCCGACAATCCGCAACGTGTGGCAGCCGACAATCCGCAACGTGTGGCAGCCGACAATCCGCAACGTGTTGCAGCCGACAATCCGCAACGTGTGGCAGGTGACAATCTGCAACGTGTGGCAGGTGACAATCTGCAATGTGTGGCAGGTGACAATCTGCAACGTGGGGCAGGTGACAATCTGCAACGTGTGGCAGGTGACAATCTGCAACGTGTGGCAGGTGACAATCTGCAAAGTGTGGCAGGTGACAATCCGCAACGTGTGGCAGCCGACAATCCGCAACGTGTGGCAGCCGACAATCCGCAACGTGTGGCAGGTGTGACAGGTGACAATCCGCAACGTGTGGCAGCCGACAATCCGCAACGTGTGGCAGCCGACAATCCGCAACGTGTGGCAGCCGACAATCCGCAACGTGTGGAAGCTGACAATCCGCAACGTGTGGCAGCCGACAATCGTGTGGCAGGTGATAATCTGCAACGTGTGGCAGCCGACAATCCGCAACATGTGGCAGGTGTGGCAGGTGACAATCTGCAACGTGTAGCAGCCGACAATCCGCAACATGTGGCAGCCGACAATCCACAACGTGTGGCAGCCGACAATCCACAACGTGTGGCAGCTGACAATCCGCAACGTGTGGCAGCCGACAATCCGCAACGTGTGGCAGCCGACAATCCGCAACGTGTGGCAGGTGTGGCAGGTGACAATCTGCAACGTGTGGCAGGTGACAATCTGCAACGTGTGGCAGGTGACAATCTGCAACGTGTGGCAGGTGACAATCTGCAACGTGTGGCAGGTGACAATCTGCAAAGTGTGGCAGGTGACAATCCGCAACGTGTGGCAGCCGACAATCCGCAACGTGTGGCAGGTGTGGCAGGTGACAATCTGCAACGTGTGGCAGGTGACAATCTGCAACGTGTGGCAGGTGACAATCTGCAACGTGTGGCAAATGACAATCCGCAACGTGTGGCAGGTGACAATCCGCAACGTGTGGCAGCCGACAATCCGCAACGTGTGGCAGGTGTGGCGGGTGACAATCCGCAACGTGTGGCAGGTGACAATATGCAACGTGTGGCAGGTGAAAATCTGCAATGTGTGGCAGCCGACAATCCGCAACGTGTGGCAGCCAACAATCCGCAACGTGTGGCAGGTGTGGCAGGTGACAATCCGCAACGTGTGGCAGCCGACAATCCGCAACGTGTGGCAGGTGTGACAGGTGACAATCCGCAACGTGTGGCAGGTGACAATCCGCAACGTGTGGCAGGTGACAATCCGCAACGTGTGGCAGCCGACAATCCGCAACGTGTGGCAGCTGACAATCCGCAACGTGTGGCAGCTGACAATCCGCAACGTGTGGCAGCCGACAATCCGCAACATGTGGCAGCCGACAATCCGCAATGTGTGGCAGCCGACAATCCGCAACGTGTGGCAGGTGTGGCAGGTGACAATCCGCAACGTGTGGCAGGTGACAATCTGTAATGTGTGGCAGGTGATAATCTGCAACGTGTGGCAGCCGACAATCCGCAACATGTGGCAGGTGTGGCAGGTGACAATCTGCAACGTGTAGCAGCCGACAATCCGCAACATGTGGCAGCCGACAATCCACAACGTGTGGCAGACGACAATCCGCAACGTGTGGCAGCCGACAATCCGCAACGTGTGGCAGCCGACAATCCGCAACGTGTGGCAGCCGACAATCCGCAACGTGTGGCAGCCGACAATCCGCAACGTGTGGCAGGTGTGGCAGGTGACAATCTGCAACGTGTGGCAGCCGACAATCCGCAACATGTGGCAGGTGTGGCAGATGACAATCTGCAACGTGTAGCAGCCGACAATCCGCAACATGTGGCAGCCGACAATCCACAACGTGTGGCAGACGACAATCCGCAACGTGTGGCAGCCGACAATCCGCAACGTGTGGCAGCCGACAATCCGCAACGTGTGGCAGCCGACAATCCGCAACGTGTGGCAGCCGACAATCCGCAACGTGTGGCAGGTGTGGCAGGTGACAATCTGCAACGTGTGGCAGGTGACAATCCGCAACGTGTGGCAGCCGACAATCTGCAACGTGTGGCAGCCGACAATCCGCAATGTGTGGCAGCCGACAATCCGCAACGTGTGGCAGGTGTGGCAGGTGACAATCCGCAATGTGTGGCAGGTGACAATCTGCAACGTGTGGCAGGTGACAATCTGCAACGTGTGGCAGCCGACAATCCGCAACGTGTGGCAGCCGACAATCCGCAATGTGTGGCAGCCGACAATCCGCAACGTGTAGCAGGTGTGGCAGGTGACAATCCGCAACGTGTGGCAGGTGACAATCTGCAACGTGTGGCAGCCGACAATCCGCAACATGTGGCAGGTGTGGCAGATGACAATCTGCAACGTGTAGCAGCCGACAATCCGCAACATGTGGCAGCCGACAATCCACAACGTGTGGCAGACGACAATCCGCAACGTGTGGCAGCCGACAATCCGCAACGTGTGGCAGCCGACAATCCGCAACGTGTGGCAGCCGACAATCCGCAACGTGTGGCAGCCGACAATCCGCAACGTGTGGCAGGTGTGGCAGGTGACAATCTGCAACGTGTGGCAGGTGACAATCCGCAACGTGTGGCAGCCGACAATCTGCAACGTGTGGCAGCCGACAATCCGCAATGTGTGGCAGCCGACAATCCGCAACGTGTGGCAGGTGTGGCAGGTGACAATCCGCAATGTGTGGCAGGTGACAATCTGCAACGTGTGGCAGGTGACAATCTGCAACGTGTGGCAGCCGACAATCCGCAACGTGTGGCAGCCGACAATCCGCAATGTGTGGCAGCCGACAATCCGCAACGTGTAGCAGGTGTGGCAGGTGACAATCCGCAATGTGTGGCAGGTGACAATCCGCAACGTGTGGCAGGTGACAATCTGCAACGTGTGGCAGCCGACAATCCGCAACATGTGGCAGGTGTGGCAGCCGACAATCCGCAACGTGTGGCAGGTGTGGCAGATGACAATCCGCAACGTGTGGCAGGTGACAATCTGCAACGTGTGGCAGCCGACAATCCGCAACATGTGGCAGGTGTGGCAGGTGACAATCTGCAACGTGTAGCAGCCGACAATCCGCAACATGTGGCAGCCGACAATCCACAACGTGTGGCAGACGACAATCCGCAACGTGTGGCAGACGACAATCCGCAACGTGTGGCAGCCGACAATCCGCAACGTGTGGCAGCCGACAATCCGCAACGTGTGGCAGGTGTGGCAGGTGACAATCTGCAACGTGTGGCAGGTGACAATCTGCAACGTGTGGCAGATGACAATCTGCAACGTGTGGCAGGTGAAAATCCACAACGTGTGGCAGCCGACAATCCGCAACGTGTGGCAGCCGACAATCCGCAACGTGTGGCAGGTGTGGCGGGTGACAATCCGCAACGTGTGGCAGGTGACAATATGCAACGTGTGGCAGGTGACAATCTGCAATGTGTGGCAGGTGACAATCTGCAATGTGTGGCAGCCGACAATCTGCAACGTGTGGCAGGTGACAATCTGCAACGTGTGGCAGGTGACAATCCGCAACGTGTGGCAGCCGACAATCCGCAACGTGTGGCAGCCGACAATCCGCAACGTGTGGCAGCCGACAATCCGCAACGTGTGGCAGCCGACAATCCGCAACGTGTGGCAGGTGTGGCAGGTGACAATCTGCAACGTGTGGCAGGTGACAATCTGCAACGTGTGGCAGGTGACAATCCACAACGTGTGGCAGCCGACAATCCGCAACGTGTGGCAGCCGACAATCCGCAACGTGTGGCAGGTGTGGCGGGTGACAATCCGCAACGTGTGGCAGGTGACAATCTGCAACGTGTGGCAGGTGACAATCTACAACGTGTGGCAGGTGAAAATCTACAACGTGTGGCAGGTGAAAATCTGCAACGTGTGGCAGGTGACAATCTGCAACGTGTGGCAGGTGACAATCTGCAACGTGTGGCAGCCGACAACCTGCAACGTGTGGCAGCCGACAACCTGCAACGTGTGGCAGCCGACAACCTGCAACGTGTGGCAGCCGACAACCTGCAACGTGTGGCAGCCGACAACCTGCAACGTGTGGCAGCCGACAATCTGCAACGTGTGGCAGGTGACAATCTGCAACGTGTGGCAGGTGACAATCTGCAACGTGTAGCAGGTGACAATCTGCAACGTGTAGCAGGTGACAATCTGCAACGTGTGGCAGGTGACAAGCTGCAACGTGTGGCAGCCGAAAATCCACAACGTGTGGCAGGTGTGACAGGTGACAATCCGCAACGTGTGGCAGGTGACAATCTGCAACGTGTGGCAGCTGACAATCTGCAACGTGTGGCAGCTGACAATCTGCAACGTGTGGCAGCCGACAATCCGCTACGTGTGGCAGCTGACAATCCGCAACGTGTGGCAGCCGACAATCCGCAATGTGTGGCAGGTGTGGCAGGTGACAATCTGCAACATGTGGCAGGTGACAATCTGCAACATGTGGCAGCCGACAAACTGCAACGTGTGGCAGCCGACAATCTGCAACGTGTGGCAGCCGACAATCTGCAACGTGTGGCAGCCGACAATCTGCAACGTGTGGCAGCCGACAATCTGCAACGTGTGACGGCCGACAATCCGCAACGTGTGGCAGGTGTGGCAGGTGACAATCTGCAACGTGTGGCAGGTGACAATCCGCAACGTGTGGCAGGTGTGGCAGGTGACAATCTGCAATGTGTGGCAGCCGACAATCCGCAACGTGTGGCAGCCCACAATCCGCAACGTGTGGCAGCCCACAATCCGCAACGTGTGGCAGCCAACAATCCGCAACGTGTGGCAGCCAACAATCCGCAACGTGTGGCAGGTGTGGCAGGTGACAATCTGCAACGTGTGGCAGGTGACAATCTGCAACGTGTGGCAGGTGACAATCTACAACGTGTGGCAGGTGACAATCTGCAACGTGTGGCAGGTGACAATCTGCAACGTGTGGCAGGTGACAATCTGCAACGTGTGGCAGGTGACAATCTGCAACGTGTGGCAGCCGACAACCTGCAACGTGTGGCAGCCGACAACCTGCAACGTGTGGCAGCCGACAATCTGCAACGTGTGGCAGCCGACAATCTGCAACGTGTGGCAGCCGACAATCTGCAACGTGTGGCAGCCGACAATCTGCAACGTGTGGCAGCCGACAATCCGCAACGTGTGGCAGGTGTGGCAGGTGACAATCTGCAACGTGTGGCAGGTGACAATCTACAACGTGTGGCAGGTGACAATCTGCAACGTGTGGCAGGTGACAATCTGCAACGTGTGGCAGGTGACAATCTGCAACGTGTGGCAGGTGACAATCTGCAACGTGTGGCAGCCGACAACCTGCAACGTGTGGCAGCCGACAACCTGCAACGCGTGGCAGCCGACAATCTGCAACGTGTGGCAGCCGACAATCCGCAACGTGTGGCAGGTGTGGCAGGTGACAATCCGCAACGTGTGGCAGGTGACAATCCGTAACGTGTGGCAGGTGACAATCTGCAACGTGTGGCAGGTGACAATCTGCAACGTGTGGCAGCCGACAATCCGCAACGTGTGGCAGCCGACAATCCGCAACGTGTGGCAGCCGATAATCCGCAACGTGTGGCAGCTGACAATTGCAACGTGTGGCAGGTGTGACAGGTGACAATCCGTAACGTGTGGCAGGTGACAATCTGCAACGTGTGGCAGGTGACAATCTGCAACGTGTGGCAGCCGACAATCCGCAACGTGTGGCAGCCGACAATCTGCAACGTGTGGCAGCCGACAATCTGCAACGTGTGGCAGGTGACAATCCGCAACGTGTGGCAGGTGACAATCCACAACATGTGGCAGCCGACAATCCGCAACGTGTGGCAGGTGTGGCAGGTGACAATCCGCAACGTGTGGCAGGTGACAATCTGCAACGTGTGGCAGGTGACAATCTGCAATGTGTGGCAGCCGACAATCTGCAACGTGTGGCAGCCGACAATCCGCAACGTGTGGCAGCCGACAATCCGCAACGTGTGGCAGCCGACAATCCGCAACGTGTGGCAGCCGACAATCCGCAACGTGTGGCAGCCGACAATCCGCAACGTGTGGCAGGTGTGGCAGGTGACAATCCGCAACGTGTGGCAGGTGACAATCTGCAACGTGTGGCAGGTGACAATCTGCAACGTGTGGCAGCCGACAATCCGCAACATGTGGCAGCCGACAATCCACAACGTGTGGCAGCCGACAATCCGCAACGTGTGGCAGGTGTGGTAGGTGACAATCCGCAACGTGTGGCAGGTGACAATCTGCAACGTGTGGCAGGTGACAATCTGCAACGTGTGGCAGCCGACAATCTGCAACGTGTGGCAGGTGACAATCCACAACATGTGGCAGCCGACAATCCGCAACGTGTGGCAGGTGTGGCAGGTGACAATCCGCAACGTGTGGCAGGTGACAATCTGCAACGTGTGGCAGGTGACAATGTGTGGCAGCCGACAATCTGCAACGTGTGGCAGCCGACAATCCGCAACGTGTGGGAGCCGACAATCCGCAACGTGTGGGAGCCGACAATCCGCAACGTGTGGCAGCCGAAAATCCGCAACGTGTGGCAGGTGTGACAGGTGACAATCCGCAACGTGTGGCAGGTGACAATCTGCAACGTGTGGCAGGTGACAATCTGCAACGTGTGGCAGCCGACAATCCGCTACGTGTGGCAGCTGACAATCCGCAACGTGTGGCAGCCGACAATCCGCAACGTGTGGCAGGTGTGGCAGGTGACAATCTGCAACGTGTGGCATGTGACAATCTGCAACGTGTGGCAGGTAGGGATGAGCTTCGTGTTCGAGTCGAACATACGTTCGACTCGAACATCGGCTGTTCGATCGTTCGACGAAGATCGAACGATTTGGGCCGTTCGCGCCAAATTCGAGTGACGCGAACGGCCCACAATGCACTACGCCATCGCAGTGTCATCCAGGCGCTGTGATTGGCCAAGCATGCACTGTGACCCCGCATGCTTGGCCAATCACAGCGCCGGCAGCGAGGAGAGCAATGATTGGCCACAGGCAGGATGCCTGTGGCCAATTATTGCTGAGGGTGTTTAGTACACGCCCCACACTATAAAAGGCCGCCAGCACGGCGGCCTAGTGTAGTGTGTTCCGGAGCAGGGAAAGACAAGCATAGGCAGGGACAGTGACATTTATTTCTTTCTTGCTTAACCTGGATTCCTTTAGTTTAGGGAAAGAGAAGGATAGGTAGGGAGAGTGTCAGTGTGTTTTACTGTGCGAATCCTTGTTTCTAGGGACAAAGAAGGAAAGTGAGGGGAATTCTCCTTGTGCTATAGTGTGCTTTAAAAAAACATTTTTTCTAGGGACAGAAAACTCTAGGTAGGGAGAGTGTCAGTTTCTTTCACTGTGCGAGTCCTTGTTTCTAGGGACAAAGAAGGAAAGTGAGGGGAATTCTCCTTGTGCTATAGTGTGCTTTAAAAAAACATTTTTTCTAGGGACAGAAAACTCTAGGTAGGGAGAGTGTCAGTGTCTTTTACTGTGTGAGTCCTTGTTTCTAGGGACAAAGAAGGAAAGTGAGGGGAATTCTCCTTGTGCTATAGTGTGCTTTAAAAAAACATTTTTTCTAGGGACAGAAAACTCTAGGTAGGGAGAGTGTCAGTTTCTTTCACTGTGCGAGTCCTTGTTTCTAGGGACAAAGAAGGAAAGTGAGGCCTCGTACACACGGCCGAGATTCTCGTTGAGAAAAACATGTCGTTTTTTTCGACGAGATTCTTGGACAAGAAACTTGTCCCGGCCGAGTGTACACACGCTCGTTTCAAAGAACCCGCGGTTCTTTGAAAGGAGTGTACGCGGTGACGTCATCGACTACGTCGAGCATGCGCTCGTCACATTCGATGCCGTCGCCGCCATCTTGGTATACCCTACGTATGCCTAGGAAGCTACCGCGCATGCGTCGAATTCATTTCGAACATGCGCGGGCTTCCGGGTGGACAGGTAAGTGTACACACACTCACTTTTCTCGTCGAGAAACACGCCGAGGAGAATCTCGACGAGAAAATAGAGAGCAGGTTCTCTATTTTCTCGTCGAGGTTTCTTGTCGGTTTTCTCGACGAGAAACACGCTAGCAGCGTACACACGACCGATTTACTCGGCAAGACCTCTCTGCCAGCAAGTTTCTTGCTGGTTCTTGCCGAGAAAATCGGTCGTGTGTACGAGGCCTGAGGGGAATTCTCCTTGTGCTATAGTGTGCTTTAAAAAAACATTTTTTCTAGGGACAGAAAATTCTAGGTAGGGAGAGTGTCAGTTTCTTTCACTGTGCGAGTCCTTGTTTCTAGGGACAAAGAAGGAAAGTGAGGGGAATTCTCCTTGTGCTATAGTGTGCTTTAAAAAAACATTTTTTCTAGGGACAGAAAACTCTAGGTAGGGAGAGTGTCAGTTTCTTTCACTGTGCGAGTCCTTGTTTCTAGGGACAAAGAAGGAAAGTGAGGGGAATTCTCCTTGTGCTATAGTGTGCTTTAAAAAAACATTTTTTCTAGGGACAGAAAACTCTAGGTAGGGAGAGTGTCAGTGTCTTTTACTGTGCGAGTCCTTGTTTCTAGGGACAAAGAAGGAAAGTGGGGGGAATTCTCCTTGTGCTATAGTGTGCTTTAAAAAAACATTTTTTCTAGGGACAGAAAACTCTAGGTAGGGAGAGTGTCAGTTTCTTTCACTGTGCGAGTCCTTGTTTCTAGGGACAAAGAAGGAAAGTGAGGGGAATTCTCCTTGTGCTATAGTGTGCTTTAAAAAAACATTTTTTCTAGGGACAGAAAACTCTAGGTAGGGAGAGTGTCAGTGTCTTTTACTGTGCGAGTCCTTGTTTCTAGTGACAAAGAAGGAAAGTGAGGGGAATTCTCCTTGTGCTATAGTGTGCTAAAGCATTCCTCATCAACCATCTTTGAAATCCTTGTTTTTTGGACAGTCAGGGAAATTGTCGTTGTGCTATTCTGTGCAAAAGCAATCATCCTCAACCATATTTAGAAATCCTTAAGTAAAGGGACAGAGAAGGACACCTGAAGGTAGCCCTTATTGCTTTTTTCCCATCTCCCTGCAGGCCATCTATTAGAATGTCTGGAAGGCAAACAAGGAGAGGCAGACAGTCAGGAGGCAATAAAAGAGGGCAAGCAGGCTCTGTGTCTGGGGGCAACAGTGCTGGTCGTGGACGCGGTGCATTGTCATCAGCACATGGCCATGGGACACGCTTGTCCTTCTTTTCGGCAGCTGGACATGTTGAGCCACATCATGCCGAAGACTTGGTAGAGTGGATGACCAAGCCCTCCTCCTCCTCCTCATCCTCTCTCACCCAGGCTCAGGGTACTGGCAAAGCAGCTGCCAAAGCGTCCTCTTCCCTGGTATCAATGTCAGACTCATCATCAGTCACTCCTTCCCTAGACCCACCATGTCCTCCTCCTGAGGAGTCCCCCGAACTGTTTGAGCACAGTGTTGGGTACATGCTCCAGGAGGATGCCCAGCGTTTCGAAGGGTCTGATGATGAAACCCAGCTACAGGAAGGCAGTAGCGTGAGAGCAGACAGAGGGGATGCTCAAGAAGGACACCAATCTGGCAGTCATGTTCCAGCAGCTGCAGCATACTGCCAGATTGGCTCCAGTGATGAGGAGGGAGGGGATGATGAGGTCACTGACTCCACGTGGGTGCCTAATAGGAGAGAGGAGGAGGAGGAGGATGAGGAGGAGGCACATCTCCAACGAGGCAGGATGCCCTTTGGTGGCCAGCGTAAGGGCAGTACACCGACGGAATCACACCGCAGAGCTCCGCCTGTGCAGGGCGCTGCCTCTGCCCGTCATTCAAAAAGTTCCTTGGTGTGGGCCTTTTTTGAGGCTAGTGCATCAGATCGCACAGCTGCTGTTTGCAACATATGTCTCAAGCGTATATCGCGTGGCCAAAACATCAGCCGCTTGGGTACCACATGCCTGACCAGACATATGTTGACCTGCCATGCAGCTCGTTGGCAAGCCTACCTCAAAGACCCACACCAAAGAACAAAGCGGACCTCTCCTTGCACCGCATCAGCTGGGATCTCCAACCCCACTATAACTTCAGTCCTCTCTGAAACATGCACTGAGAGGAATGAAGGTGTAGAATTAGGTGTGTCACAGCCAAGTACTTGCGGCCACTCTGCTAGCAGTACACCGACGTCCGATTCTAGCAGGCAAATTTCCCTGCCCCAGCTGCTGGACCGTCGAAAGAAGTTCACTCCCAGCCATCCACATGCCCAGCGGTTGAATGCTAGCTTGGCTAAATTTCTAGCGCTTCAACTGCTGCCTTTTCAGTTGGTAGACTCGGCCCCCTTCCGTGAGTTTGTGCAATGTGCGGTTCCTCAGTGGCAGGTTCCCAAACGCCACTTTTTCTCACGGAAGGCTATTCCGGCTCTCTACCGGCATGTGGAAGGCAATGTCTTGGCCTCGCTGGACAGGCATATTACCGCTGACTCATGGTCCAGCAGGCATGGACAGGGACGTTACCTTTCTTTCACGGCCCATTGGGTCACTCTTTTGGCAGCTGGGAAGGATGCAGGACAAGGTGCAGTAGTGTTGGAGGTTGTTCCACCGCCACGCCTCCAAAATGCTACTACTGGTTGTGACACACCTCTCTCCTCCACCCCCTCCTCTTCTTCTTCCTCCATGGCCTCTTCCTGTGGTTTGTCCTATGAACCAGCGGTGCTCCGTAGCCGTTCACGGGGCTACGCAAGTACGCAGGCAAAAAGATGCCATGCCGTGCTTGCGCTGGTGTGTTTGGGGGACAGAAGCCACACTGGGGCAGAGGTCCTGTCTGCTCTGCAGGGCCAGGCCGAGAGGTGGTTGACGCCACACCAGCTTAAGCCAGGAATGGTGGTTTGCGACAATGGCACCAACCTCCTCTCCGCCCTCCGACAGGGACAACTGACCCATGTGCCCTGTGTGGCTCACGTCCTTAACCTGGTGGTGCAGCGGTTCTTGGGCAGGTACCCGGGCTTACAGGATGTCCTGAGGCAGGCCAGGAAAGTCTGTGTGCATTTTCGCAGATCTTATAATGCCAGTGCTCGCCTGGCTGAGCTGCAAAAGGAGTTGAACCTGCCCAAGAACCGCCTTATATGTGACATGCCCACCAGGTGTAACTCAACGTTGGCCATGCTGCAGCGGCTGCACACGCAGCAGAGGGCCATCAATGAGTACCTGTGCGACTACGGCACCAGGACAGGGTCAGGGGAGCTTGGTTTTTTTCTCCACGCCAGTGGGGCATGATCAGGGATGCATGCACTGTCCTGGCACCATTTGAGGAGGCCACGAGGATGGTGAGCAGTGACAGTGCATGCATCAGTGACACTGTACCTCTTGTCCACCTGTTGGAGCACACGCTGCGTGGAATAATGGACAGGGCACTTGAGGCAGAACAGAGGCAGGAAGAGGAGGACTTCCTTGCCTCTCAAGGCCCCCTTTACCCAGACAGTGTTCCTTCTGTCCCACCCATCGCACAGGAAGAGGAGGAGGAGGAGGAGGAGGAGGATTGTGTCAGCATGGAGGTGGAGGCTGGCACTCAGCATCATCAGCAGCAGTCTTTTAGGGATGATTTACAGTCCCAAGAAACCAGTGGACTTGTACGTGGCTGGGAGGAGGTGGCTGCGGATCATGTCGTCCTTAGTGACCCAGAGGACTCCGGAGCGAATGCCTCAGCAAACCTACGCTGCATGGCCTCCCTGATCCTGCAAAGTCTGCGGAAGGATCCTCGTATTCTTCGGATCAAGGAGAGGGACCATTACTGGCTGGCCACTCTCCTTGATCCACGGTACAAGGGTAAGGTTGCGGACCTTATGTTACCTTCGCAGAGGGAGCAGAGGATGAGACAACTCCGGGAGGCCTTGCAGAAAGGTCTGGCAACGCGTTCCCAGAGACTGGGAGGTTACAAACTCCTGGTCCTGGACAACGAGTTGCTGAGGCTTCGGCCAGTCAAAGAAGGAGCGGTGGGGAAGGTGGCCGTCTGACCGATGCGTTCAGACAATTCTTTAGTCCGCAGCCCCAAAGTATGATCGGTTCCAGCAACCATCGCCAGCGTCTGATAAACATGGTGCAGGAATATCTAGGGGCAAGGTCAGACTTGGACACCTTCCCCACCGAAAATCCTCTGGCTTACTGGGTCTTGAGGATGGATCACTGGCCAGAGCTTGCACAGTATGCAATTGAGCTACTGGCCTGTCCTGCATCCAGCGTTCTTTCGGAACGCACATTCAGTGCTGCTGGAGGATTTGTCACGGATCACAGGGTGCGCCTGTCCACCGACTCGGTTGATCGACTGACTTTCATCAAGATGAACCAGTCTTGGATCACCACCAGCTACCACACACCTGATGCTGATATAACAGACTAATTGATTTTAACATGTCACATCCCTTCAAGACTGATGCTGATGCTGAGTGCCTGTGCTGTTATGTTGACTGGCTATCCTCCTCCTCCGAGTCCTCAATGATACGATTGATGATGATAGCTTGGAAGATCATTTTTGTTTATGGGTGCCGCCACCAGTGGCTAAGGCCCAATTTTTCAGCCCCTGTTTTACAGGGGCGTGTAATTAAAATTTTTGATGCAATAATTTGCCATAGGGCTCATTGCTGTGCTCCAAGTACAGTATCTGTGAGGGGTTGGAGTGTTGTGGCACCAGTGCCTAAGGCCCAATTTTTCAGCCCCTGTTTAAAAGGGGCGTGTCATTACAATTTTTGAAGCAATACTTTGCAACAGGGCTCATTGCTGTGCTCCAAGTACAGTATCTGTGAGGGGTTGTAGTGTTGTGCCACCAGTGCCTAAGGCCCAATTTTTCAGCCCCTGTTTAACAGGGGCGTGTCATTACAATTTTTGAAGCAATACTTTGCAACAGGGCTCATTGCTGTGCTCCAAGTACAGTATCTGTGAGGGGTTGTAGTGTTGTGCCACCAGTGCCTAAGGCCCAATTTTTCAGCCCCTGTTTAACAGGGGCGTGTCATTACAATTTTTGAAGCAATACTTTGCAACAGGGCTCATTGCTGTGCTCCAAGTACAGTATCTGTGAGGGGTTGTAGTGTTGTGCCACCAGTGCCTAAGGCCCAATTTTTCAGCCCCTGTTCAACAGGGGCATGCAATTACAATTCTTGATCTAATAATTCACAGCAGGGCCCATTGCTGCACCCACCAAGAGTAACTCTGAGGGCTTACAGTGTTGTGGCAACGCCACCACCACCACCACCACGAAAGGCCCAATTTTTCAGCCCCTGTTCAACAGGGGCATGCAATTACAATTCTTGATCTAATAATTCACAGCAGGGCCCATTGCTGCACCCACCAAGAGTAACTGTCAGGGCTTACAGTGTTGTGGCACCAGCACCACCATCAAAGGCCCAATTTTTACTACCACTGTTCAACAATTATATGTAATTAAAATTCCTGATATAATTGTTGACAGCAGGGCGTTCCAGCACCAACCAAGAGTAACTGTGAGTGCTTACAGTGTTGTGCCAACACCAACAACTAAGGGGCCTATTTCTGCAGAGTATATACGGCAGGTCCCTACTTTCAAACATCCAACTTACAAACGACTCCTACTTGCAAACGCAAGAAGACAACAGGAAGTGAGAGGAAATCTACCACTAGGAAGGAAAATTCTCTCCTGTAAGAATAAATATGGGAGAAAGGTGTCTCCTCTGTACTGATGCTTTATCAGCAATCCTTGTTTCAAGAAAAACACCACATTTCAAAAACAGTTGTCATTGGGATGGAAAGTGAGGTGAAATGTTCTGAACAGGGGCACAGACAGCAAAACAAATGTTACAGGGGTGATAACCCTTACCTATGTTTTCCAAAAAGTTTAAAAATAGATTTTTGGGCTGGAGCTACACTTCAACAATGTACCTGTTCAAAATTACAAACACATTCTACATAAGAACAAACCTACAGTCCCTGTCTTGTATGCACCGCCTGTATACGGCTGTTCAGAGTATATAGGGCCTTTTTTATTTTATGTGCGGGGTTCCCCTTAATATCCATACAAGACCCAAAGGGGCTGGTAATGGGCTGGGGTAGGGGGGGGGGTCATGGGGTAGCTATGCCATTTTTCTTAAAGATTTTCATCCATATTACCGGGACCAGACATTACATTAAAGCCGCAAGCAGTTTTAAATGGCTTTTTTTTCCTTTAGAAGTGTCATTTTGTGCAGGGACAGTTCTAAACACGGGAAACACGTGGCACTTCACAGGCATACTTTAGACACCCCCCAGGTACGATATTTAAAGGAATATTTGACTTTTTTTTTTTCACTTTATGCATCATTAAAATGACTGCTCCCGAAAAACGACCGTTTTTAAAACTTCTTTTTGCATTGATACATGTCCCCTGGTGCAGAACCCGGGTTCCCAAACCCTTTTTAGGACAATAACATGCATAATAGTTGTTATAATTAGCACTTTAGAATTTGAACGTTCGCATCCATTGTATTTAATAGGGTTCTAATGTTCGTACGAACTTTCGGTCCGTTCGCGGGTTCTGGTGCGAACCGAACCCGGGGGTGTTCGGCTCATCACTAGTGGCAGGTGACAATCTGCAACGTGTGGCAGCCAACAAACTGCAACGTGTGGAAGACGACAATCTGCAACGTGTGGCAGCCGACAATCTGCAACGTGTGGCAGCCGACAATCTGCAACGTGTGGCAGCCGGCAATCTGCAACGTGTGGCAGCCGACAATCTGCAACGTGTGGCAGCCGACAATCCGCAACGTGTGGCAGGTGTGGCAGGTGACAATCTGCAACGTGTGGCAGGTGACAATCCGCAACGTGTGGCAGCCGACAATCCGCAACGTGTGGCAGCCGACAATCCGCAATGTGTGGCAGCCGACAATCCGCAACGTGTGGCAGCCGACAATCCGCAACGTGTGGCAGCCGACAATCTGCAACGTGTGGCAGGTGTGGCAGGTGACAATCCGCAACGTGTGGCAGGTGACAATCTGCAACGTGTGGCAGGTGACAATCTGCAATGTGTGGCAGCCGACAATCCGCAACGTGTGGCAGCCGACAATCCGCAACGTGTGGCAGGTGTGGCAGGTGACAATCTGCAACGTGTGGCAGGTGACAATCTGCAACGTGTGGCAGCCGACAATCCGCAACGTGTGGCAGCCGACAATCCGCAACGTGTGGCAGCCGACAATCCGCAACGTGTGGCAGCCGACAATCCGCAACGTGTGGCAGCCGACAATCCGCAACGTGTGGCAGCCGACAATCCGCAACGTGTGGCAGCCGACAATCCGCAACGTGTGGCAGCCGACAATCCGCAACGTGTGGCAGGTGACAATCTGCAATGTGTGGCAGGTCACAATCTGCAACGTGTGGCAGGTGACAATCTGCTACGTGTAGCAGCCGACAATCCGCAACGTGTGGCAGCCGACAATCCGCAACGTGTGGCAGGTGTGGCAGGTGACAATCCGCAACGTGTGGCAGGTGACAATCCGCAACGTGTGGCAGGTGACAATCTGCAACGTGTGGCAGCCGACAATCCGCAACGTGTGGCAGCCGACAATCCGCAACGTGTGGCAGCCGAAATCCGCAACGTGTGGCAGGTGACAATCCACAACGTGTGGCAGGTGACAATCTGCAGCGTGTGGCAGGTGACAATCTGTAACGTGTGGCAGCCGACAATCCGCAACGTGTGGCACCTGACAATCCACAACGTGTGGCAGCCGACAATCCGCAACGTGTGGCAGCCGACAATCCGCAACGTGTGGCAGCCGACAATCCGCAACGTGTGGCAGCCGACAATCCGCAAAGTGTGGCAGCCGACAATCCGCAACGTATGGCAGGTGTGGCAGGTGACAATCCGCAACGTGTGGCAGGTGACAATCCGCAACGTGTGGCAGGTGACAATCCGCAACGTGTGGCAGGTGACAATCTGCAATGTGTGGCAGCCGACAACCCGCAACGTGTGGCAGCCGACAATCCGCAACGTGTGGCAGGTGTGACAGGTGACAATCCGCAACGTGTGGCAGGTGACAATCTGCAACGTGTGGCAGGTGACAATCTGCAACGTGTGGCAGCCGACAATCCGCAACGTGTGGCAGGTGACAATCCGCAACGTGTGGCAGCCGACAATCCGCAACGTGTGGCAGCCGACAATCCGCAACATGTGGCAGCCGACAATCCGCAACGTGTGGCAGGTGTGGCAGGTGACAATCCGCAACGTGTGGCAGGTGACAATCTGCAACGTGTGGCAGGTGACACTCTGCAACGTGTAGCAGCCGACAATCCGCAACGTGTGTCAGCCGACAATCCGCAACGTATGGCAGGTGTGGCAGGTGACAATCCGCAACGTGTGGCAGGTGACAATCTGCAACGTGTGGCAGGTGACACACTGCAACGTGTGGCAGGTGACACACTGCAACGTGTAGCAGCCGACAATCCGCAACGTGTAGCAGCCGACAATCCGCAACGTGTAGCAGCCGACAATCCACAACGTGTAGCAGCCGACAATCCACAACGTGTAGCAGCCGACAATCCACAATGTGTGGCAGGTGTGGCAGGTGACAATCTGCAAAGTGTGGCAGGTGACAATCCGCAACGTGTGGCAGCCGACAATCCGCAACGTGTGGCAGGTGTGGCAGGTGACAATCTGCAACGTGTGGCAGGTGACAATCTGCAACGTGTGGCAGGTGACAATCTGCAACGTGTGGCAGGTGACAATCCGCAACGTGTGGCAGCCGACAATCCGCAACGTGTGGCAGGTGACAATCCGCAACGTGTGGCAGATGACAATATGCAACGTGTGGCAGGTGACAATCTGCAACGTGTGGCAGGTGACAATCTGCAACGTGTGGCAGGTGACAATCTGCAACGTGTGGCAGGTGACAATCTGCAACGTGTGGCAGGTGACAATCTGCAACGTGTAGCAGCCGACAACCTGCAACGTGTGGCAGCCGACAACCTGCAACGTGTGGCAGCCGACAACCTGCAACGTGTGGCAGCCGACAACCTGCAACGTGTGACAGCCGACAACCTGCAACGTGTGGCAGCCGACAACCTGCAACGTGTGGCAGCCAACAAACTGCAACGTGTGGAAGCCGACAATCTGCAACATGTGGCAGCCGACAATCTGCAACGTGTGGCAGCCGACAATCTGCAACGTGTGGCAGCCGACAATCTGCAACGTGTGGCAGCCGACAATCTGCAACGTGTGGCAGCCGACAATCTGCAACGTGTGGCAGCCGACAATCTGCAACGTGTGGCAGCCGACAATCTGCAACGTGTGGCAGCCGACAATCCGCAACGTGTGGCAGCCCACAATCCGCAATGTGTGGCAGCCGACAATCCGCAACGTGTGGCAGGTGTGGCAGGTGACAATCTGCAACGTGTGGCAGGTGACAATCTGCAACGTGTGGCAGCCGACAATCCGCAACGTGTGGCAGCCGACAATCCGCAACGTGTGGCAGCCGACAATCCGCAACGTGTGGCAGCCGACAATCCGCAACGTGTGGCAGCCGACAATCCGCAACGTGTGGCAGCCGACAATCCGCAACGTGTGGCAGGTGTGGCAGGTGACAATCTGCAATGTGTGGCAGGTCACAATCTGCAACGTGTGGCAGGTGACAATCTGCTACGTGTAGCAGCCGACAATCCGCAACGTGTGGCAGCCGACAATCCGCAACGTGTGGCAGGTGTGGCAGGTGACAATCCGCAACGTGTGGCAGGTGACAATCCGCAACGTGTGGCAGGTGACAATCTGCAACGTGTGGCAGGTGACAATCCGCAACGTGTAGCAGCCGACAATCCGCAATGTGCGGCAGCCAACAATCCGCAACGTGTGGCAGCCGACAATCCGCAACGTGTGGCAGCCGACAATCCGCAACGTGTGGCAGCCGACAATCCGCAACGTGTGGCAGGTGACAATCCACAACGTGTGGCAGGTGACAATCCACAACGTGTGGCAGGTGACAATCTGCAACGTGTGGCAGGTGACAATCTGTAACGTGTGGCAGCCGACAATCCGCAACGTGTGGCACCTGACAATCCGCAACGTGTGGCAGCCGACAATCCGCAACGTGTGGCAGCCGACAATCCGTAACGTGTGGCAGCCGACAATCCGCAAAGTGTGGCAGCCGACAATCCGCAACGTGTGGCAGGTGTGGCAGGTGACAATCCGCAACGTGTGGCAGGTGACAATCTGCAACGTGTGGCAGGTGACAATCTGCAATGTGTGGCAGCCGACAATCTGCAATGTGTGGCAGCCGACAATCCGCAACGTGTGGCAGCCGACAATCCGCAACGTGTGGCAGGTGTGACAGGTGACAATCCGCAACGTGTGGCAGGTGACAATCTGCAACGTGTGGCAGGTGACAATCTGCAACGTGTGGCAGCCGACAATCCGCAACGTGTGGCAGGTGACAATCCGCAACGTGTGGCAGCCGACAATCCGCAACGTGTGGCAGCCGACAATCCGCAACATGTGGCAGCCGACAATCCGCAACGTGTGGCAGCCGACAATCCGCAACGTGTAGCAGCCGACAATCCGCAACGTGTGGCAGCCGACAATCCGCAACGTGTGGCAGGTGTGGCAGGTGACAATCTGCAACGTGTGGCAGCCGACAATCCGCAACGTGTGGCAGCCGACAATCCGCAACGTGTGGCACCTGACAATCCGCAACGTGTGGCAGCCGACAATCCGCAACGTGTGGCAGCCGACAATCCGCAACGTGTGGCAGCCGACAATCCGCAACGTGTGGCAGCCGACAATCCGCAAAGTGTGGCAGCCGACAATCCGCAACGTGTGGCAGCCGACAATCCGCAACGTGTGGCAGGTGACAATCCGCAACGTGTGGCAGGTGACAATCCGCAACGTGTGGCAGGTGACAATCTGCAATGTGTGGCAGCCGACAATCCGCAACGTGTGGCAGCCGACAATCCGCAACGTGTGGCAGGTGTGACAGGTGACAATCCGCAACGTGTGGCAGGTGACAATCTGCAACGTGTGGCAGGTGACAATCTGCAACTTGTGGCAGCCGACAATCCGCAACTTGTGGCAGCCGACAATCCGCAACGTGTGGCAGGTGTGGCAGGTGACAATCTGCAACGTGTGGCAGGTGACAATCTGCAACGTGTGGCAGGTGACGATCTGCAACGTGTGGCAGGTGACGATCTGCAACGTGTGGCAGGTGACGATCTGCAACGTGTGGCAGGTGACAATCCGCAACGTGTGGCAGCCGACAATCCGCAACGTGTGGCAGCCGACAATCCGCAACGTGTGGCAGCCGACAATCCGCAACGTGTGGCAGATGACAATATGCAACGTGTGGCAGGTGACAATCTGCAACGTGTGGCAGGTGACAATCTGCAACGTGTGGCAGGTGACAATCTGCAACGTGTGGCAGGTGACAATCTGCAACGTGTGGCAGCCGACAACCTGCAAAGTGTGGCAGCCGACAACCTGCAACGTGTGACAGCCGACAACCTGCAACGTGTGGCAGCCGACAATCTGCAACGTGTGGCAGCCGACAATCCGCAACGTGTGGCAGGTGTGGCAGGTCACAATCTGCAACGTGTGGCAGGTGACAATCTGCAACGTGTGGCAGGTGACAATCTGCAACGTGTGGCAGCCGACAACCTGCAACGTGTGGCAGCCGACAACCTGCAACGTGTGGCAGCCGACAATCTGCAACGTGTGGCAGCCGACAATCCGCAACGTGTGGCAGGTGTGGCAGGTGACAATCTGCAACGTGTGGCAGGTGACAATCTGCAACGTGTGGCAGGTGACAATCTACAACGTGTGGCAGGTGACAATCTGCAACGTGTGGCAGGTGACAATCTGCAACGTGTGGCACGTGACAATCTGCAACGTGTGGCAGCCGACAATCCGCAACGTGTGGCAGGTGTGGCAGGTGACAATCTGCAACGTGTGGCAGGTGACAATCCGCAACGTGTGGCAGCCGACAATCCGCAACGTGTGGCAGCCGATAATCCGCAACGTGTGGCAGCCGACAATTGCAACGTGTGGCAGGTGTGACAGGTGACAATCCGTAACGTGTGGCAGGTGACAATCTGCAACGTGTGGCAGGTGACAATCTGCAACGTGTGGCAGCCGACAATCCGCAACGTGTGGCAGCCGACAATCCGCAACGTGTGGCAGCCGACAATCGCAACGTGTGGCAGGTGTGGCAGGTGACAATCTGCAACGTGTGGCAGGTGACAATCTGCAACGTGTGGCAGGTGACAATCCGCAACATGTGGCAGCCGACAATCCGCAACGTGTGGCAGGTGTGGCAGGTGACAATCCGCAACGTGTGGCAGGTGACAATCTGCAACGTGTGGCAGGTGACACTCTGCAACGTGTAGCAGCCGACAATCCGCAACGTGTGTCAGCCGACAATCCGCAACGTATGGCAGGTGTGGCAGGTGACAATCTGCAACGTGTGGCAGGTGACAATCTGCAACGTGTGGCAGGTGACACACTGCAACGTGTAGCAGCCGACAATCCACAATGTGTGGCAGGTGTGGCAGGTGACAATCTGCAACGTGTGGCAGGTGACAATCTGCCAAGTGTGGCAGGTGACAATCCGCAACGTGTGGCAGCCGACAATCCGCAACTTGTGGCAGCCGACAATCCGCAACGTGTGGCAGGTGTGGCAGGTGACAATCTGCAACGTGTGGCAGGTGACAATCTGCAATGTGTGGCAGGTGACAATCTGCAACGTGTGGCAGGTGACAATCCGCAACGTGTGGCAGCCGACAATCCGCAACGTGTGGCAGCCGACAATCCGCAACGTGTGGCAGCCGACAATCCGCAACGTGTGGCAGGTGTGGCAGGTGACAATCTGCAACGTGTGGCAGCCGACAATCCGCAACGTGTGGCAGGTGACAATCTACAACGTGTGGCAGGTGACAATCTGCAACGTGTGGCAGGTGACAATCTGCAACGTGTGGCAGGTGACAATCTGCAACGTGTGGCAGCCGACAACCTGCAACGTGTGGCAGCCGACAACCTGCAACGTGTGGCAGCCGACAATCTGCAACGTGTGGCAGCCGACAATCCGCAACGTGTGGCAGGTGACAATCCGCAACGTGTGGCAGCCGACAATCCGCAACGTGTGGCAGCCGACAATCCGCAACGTGTGGCAGCCGACAATCCGCAACGTGTGGCAGGTGACAATCCACAACGTGTGGCAGGTGACAATCTGCAACGTGTGGCAGGTGACAATCTGTAACGTGTGGCAGCCGACAATCCGCAACGTGTGGCACCTGACAATCCGCAACGTGTGGCACCTGACAATCCGCAACGTGTGGCAGCCGACAATCCGCAACGTGTGGCAGCCGACAATCCGCAACGTGTGGCAGCCGACAATCCGCAAAGTGTGGCAGCCGACAATCCGCAACGTGTGGCAGGTGTGGCAGGTGACAATCCGCAACGTGTGGCAGGTGACAATCTGCAACGTGTGGCAGGTGACAATCTGCAATGTGTGGCAGCCGACAATCCGCAACGTGTGGCAGCCGACAATCCGCAACGTGTGGCAGGTGTGACAGGTGACAATCCGCAACGTGTGGCAGGTGACAATCTGCAACGTGTGGCAGGTGACAATCTGCAACGTGTGGCAGGTGACAATCTGCAACGTGTGGCAGCCGACAATCCGCAACGTGTGGCAGCCGACAATCCGCAACGTGTGGCAGCCGACAATCCGCAACGTGTGGCAGCCGACAATCCGCAACGTGTGGCAGCCGACAATCCGCAACGTGTGGCAGGTGTGGCAGGTGACAATCCGCAACGTGTGGCAGGTGACAATCTGCAACGTGTGGCAGGTGACACTCTGCAACGTGTAGCAGCCGACAATCCGCAACGTGTGTCAGCCGACAATCCGCAACGTATGGCAGGTGTGGCAGGTGACAATCCGCAACGTGTGGCAGGTGACAATCTGCAACGTGTGGCAGGTGACACACTGCAACGTGTAGCAGCCGACAATCTGCAACGTGTAGCAGCCGACAATCCACAACGTGTAGCAGCCGACAATCCACAATGTGTGGCAGGTGTGGCAGGTGACAATCTGCAAAGTGTGGCAGGTGACAATCTGCAAAGTGTGGCAGGTGACAATCTGCAACGTGTGGCAGCCGACAATCTGCAACGTGTGGCAGCCGACAATCTGCAACGTGTGGCAGCCGACAATCCGCAACTTGTGGCAGCCGACAATCCGCAACGTGTGGCAGGTGTGGCAGGTGACAATCTGCAACGTGTGGCAGGTGACAATCTGCAATGTGTGGCAGGTGACAATCTGCAACGTGTGGCAGGTGACAATCCGCAACGTGTGGCAGCCGACAATCCGCAACGTGTGGCAGCCGACAATCCGCAACGTGTGGCAGCCGACAATCCGCAACGTGTGGCAGCCGACAATCTGCAACGTGTGGCAGCCGACAACCTGCAACGTGTGGCAGCCGACAACCTGCAACGTGTGACAGCCGACAACCTGCAACGTGTGGCAGCCGACAATCTGCAACGTGTGGCAGCCGACAATCCGCAACGTGTGGCAGGTGTGGCAGGTGACAATCTGCAACGTGTGGCAGGTGACAATCTGCAACGTGTGGCAGGTGACAATCTGCAACGTGTGGCAGCCGACAACCTGCAACGTGTGGCAGCCGACAATCTGCAACGTGTGGCAGCCGACAATCCGCAACGTGTGGCAGGTGTGGCAGGTGACAATCTGCAACGTGTGGCAGGTGACAATCTGCAACGTGTGGCAGGTGACAATCTACAACGTGTGGCAGGTGACAATCTGCAACGTGTGGCAGGTGACAATCTGCAACGTGTGGCACGTGACAATCTGCAACGTGTCGCAGCCGACAACCTGCAACGTGTGGCAGCCGACAACCTGCAACGTGTGGCAGCCGACAATCTGCAACGTGTGGCAGCCGACAATCCGCAACGTGTGGCAGGTGTGGCAGGTGACAATCTGCAATGTGTGGCAGGTGACAATCCGCAACGTGTGGCAGCCGACAATCCGCAACGTGTGGCAGCCGATAATCCGCAACGTGTGGCAGCCGACAATTGCAACGTGTGGCAGGTGTGACAGGTGACAATCCGTAACGTGTGGCAGGTGACAATCTGCAACGTGTGGCAGGTGACAATCTGCAACTTGTGGCAGCCGACAATCCGCAACGTGTGGCAGCCGACAATCCGCAACGTGTGGCAGCCGACAATCGCAACGTGTGGCAGGTGTGGCAGGTGACAATCTGCAACGTGTGGCAGGTGACAATCTGCAACGTGTGGCAGGTGACAATCCGCAACATGTGGCAGCCGACAATCCGCAATGTGTGGCAGGTGTGGCAGGTGACAATCCGCAACGTGTGGCAGGTGACAATCTGCAACGTGTGGCAGGTGACACTCTGCAACGTGTAGCAGCCGACAATCCGCAACGTGTGTCAGCCGACAATCCGCAACGTATGGCAGGTGTGGCAGGTGACAATCCGCAACGTGTGGCAGGTGACAATCTGCAACGTGTGGCAGGTGACACACTGCAACGTGTAGCAGCCGACAATCCACAATGTGTGGCAGGTGTGGCAGGTGACAATCTGCAACGTGTGGCAGGTGACAATCTGCAAAGTGTGGCAGGTGACAATCCGCAACGTGTGGCAGCCGACAATCCGCAACTTGTGGCAGCCGACAATCCGCAACGTGTGGCAGGTGTGGCAGGTGACAATCTGCAACGTGTGGCAGGTGACAATCTGCAATGTGTGGCAGGTGACAATCTGCAACGTGTGGCAGGTGACAATCCGCAACGTGTGGCAGCCGACAATCCGCAACGTGTGGCAGCCGACAATCCGCAACGTGTGGCAGCCGACAATCCGCAACGTGTGGCAGGTGTGGCAGGTGACAATCTGCAACGTGTGGCAGGTGACAATCTGCAACGTGTGGCACGTGACAATCTGCAACGTGTGGCAGCCGACAACCTGCAACGTGTGGCAGCCGACAACCTGCAACGTGTGGCAGCCGACAACCTGCAACGTGTGGCAGCCGACAATCTGCAACGTGTGGCAGCCGACAATCCGCAACGTGTGGCAGGTGACAATCTGCAATGTGTGGCAGGTGACAATCCGCAACGTGTGGCAGCCGACAATCCGCAACGTGTGGCAGCCGATAATCCGCAACGTGTGGCAGCCGACAATTGCAACGTGTGGCAGGTGTGACAGGTGACAATCCGTAACGTGTGGCAGGTGACAATCTGCAACGTGTGGCAGGTGACAATCTGCAACTTGTGGCAGCCGACAATCCGCAACGTGTGGCAGCCGACAATCCGCAACGTGTGGCAGCCGACAATCGCAACGTGTGGCAGGTGTGGCAGGTGACAATCTGCAACGTGTGGCAGGTGACAATCTGCAACGTGTGGCAGGTGACAATCCGCAACATGTGGCAGCCGACAATCCGCAACGTGTGGCAGGTGTGGCAGGTGACAATCCGCAACGTGTGGCAGGTGACAATCTGCAACGTGTGGCAGGTGACACTCTGCAACGTGTAGCAGCCGACAATCCGCAACGTGTGTCAGCCGACAATCCGCAACGTATGGCAGGTGTGGCAGGTGACAATCCGCAACGTGTGGCAGGTGACAATCTGCAACGTGTGGCAGGTGACACACTGCAACGTGTAGCAGCCGACAATCCACAATGTGTGGCAGGTGTGGCAGGTGACAATCTGCAACGTGTGGCAGGTGACAATCTGCAAAGTGTGGCAGGTGACAATCCGCAACGTGTGGCAGCCGACAATCCGCAACTTGTGGCAGCCGACAATCCGCAACGTGTGGCAGGTGTGGCAGGTGACAATCTGCAACGTGTGGCAGGTGACAATCTGCAACGTGTGGCAGGTGACAATCTGCAACGTGTGGCAGGTGACAATCTGCAACGTGTGGCAGGTGACAATCCGCAACGTGTGGCAGCCGACAATCCGCAACGTGTGGCAGCCGACAATCCGCAACGTGTGGCAGCCGACAATCCGCAACGTGTGGCAGGTGTGGCAGGTGACAATCTGCAACGTGTGGCAGCCGACAATCCGCAACGTGTGGCAGGTGACAATCTACAACGTGTGGCAGGTGACAATCTGCAACGTGTGGCAGGTGACAATCTGCAACGTGTGGCAGGTGACAATCTGCAACGTGTGGCAGCCGACAACCTGCAACGTGTGGCAGCCGACAACCTGCAACGTGTGGCAGCCGACAACCTGCAACGTGTGGCAGCCGACAATCTGCAACGTGTGGCAGCCGACAATCCGCAACGTGTGGCAGGTGACAATCCGCAACGTGTGGCAGCCGACAATCCGCAACGTGTGGCAGCCGACAATCCGCAACATGTGGCAGCCGACAATCCGCAACGTGTGGCAGGTGACAATCCGCAACGTGTGGCAGGTGACAATCTGCAATGTGTGGCAGGTGACACTCTGCAACGTGTAGCAGCCGACAATCCGCAACGTGTGTCAGCCGACAATCCGCAACGTATGGCAGGTGTGGCAGGTGACAATCCGCAACGTGTGGCAGGTGACAATCTGCAACGTGTGGCATGTGACACACTGCAACGTGTAGCAGCCGACAATCTGCAACGTGTAGCAGCCGACAATCCACAACGTGTAGCAGCCGACAATCCACAATGTGTGGCAGGTGTGGCAGGTGACAATCTGCAACGTGTGGCAGGTGACAATCTGCAAAGTGTGGCAGGTGACAATCCGCAACGTGTGGCAGCCGAAAATCCGCAACGTGTGGCAGCCGACAATCCGCAACTTGTGGCAGCCGACAATCCGCAACGTGTGGCAGGTGTGGCAGGTGACAATCTGCAACGTGTGGCAGGTGACAATCTGCAATGTGTGGCAGGTGACAATCTGCAACGTGTGGCAGGTGACAATCCGCAACGTGTGGCAGCCGACAATCCGCAACGTGTGGCAGCCGACAATCCGCAACGTGTGGCAGTCGACAATCCGCAACGTGTGGCAGGTGTGGCAGGTGACAATCCGCAACGTGTGGCAGATGACAATCTGCAACGTGTGGCAGGTGACAATCTGCAACGTGTGGCAGGTGACAATCTGCAACGTGTGGCAGGTGACAATCTGCAACGTGTGGCAGCCGACAACCTGCAACGTGTGGCAGCCGACAACCTGCAACGTGTGACAGCCGACAACCTGCAACGTGTGGCAGCCGACAATCTGCAACGTGTGGCAGGTGACAATCTGCAACGTGTGGCAGGTGACAATCTGCAACGTGTGGCAGGTGACAATCTGCAACGTGTGGCAGCCGACAACCTGCAACGTGTGGCAGCCGACAATCTGCAACGTGTGGCAGCCGACAATCCGCAACGTGTGGCAGGTGTGGCAGGTGACAATCTGCAACGTGTGGCAGGTGACAATCTGCAACGTGTGGCAGGTGACAATCTGCAACGTGTGGCAGGTGACAATCTACAACGTGTGGCAGGTGACAATCTGCAACGTGTGGCAGGTGACAATCTGCAACGTGTGGCAGCCGACAATCTGCAACGTGTGGCAGCCGACAACCTGCAACGTGTGGCAGCCGACAATCTGCAACGTGTGGCAGCCGACAATCCGCAACGTGTGGCAGGTGTGGCAGGTGACAATCTGCAATGTGTGGCAGGTGACAATCCGCAACGTGTGGCAGCCGACAATCCGCAACGTGTGGCAGCCGACAATCCGCAACGTGTGGCAGCCGATAATCCGCAACGTGTGGCAGCCGACAATTGCAACGTGTGGCAGGTGTGACAGGTGACAATCCGTAACGTGTGGCAGGTGACAATCTGCAACGTGTGGCAGGTGACAATCTGCAACGTGTGGCAGGTGACAATCTGCAACGTGTGGCAGCCGACAATCCGCAACGTGTGGCAGCCGACAATCCGCAACGTGTGGCAGCCGACAATCGCAACGTGTGGCAGGTGTGGCAGGTGACAATCTGCAACGTGTGGCAGGTGACAATCTGCAACGTGTGGCAGGTGACAATCCGCAACGTGTGGCAGGTGACAATCTGCAACGTGTGGCAGGTGACAATCTGCAACGTGTGGCAGCCGACAATCCACAACATGTGGCAGCCGACAATCCACAACGTGTGGCAGCCGACAATCCACAACGTGTGGCAGGTGTGGCAGGTGACAATCCGCAACGTGTGGCAGGTGACAATCTGCAACGTGTGGCAGGTGACAATCTGCAACGTGTGGCAGCCGACAATCTGCAACGTGTGGCAGCCGACAATCTGCAACGTGTGGCAGCCGACAATCCACAACATGTGGCAGCCGACAATCCGCAACGTGTGGCAGGTGTGGCAGGTGACAATCCGCAACGTGTGGCAGGTGACAATCTGCAACGTGTGGCAGGTGACAATCTGCAATGTGTGGCAGCCGACAATCTGCAACGTGTGGCAGCCGACAATCCGCAACGTGTGGGAGCCGACAATCCGCAACGTGTGGGAGCCGACAATCCGCAACGTGTGGGAGCCGACAATCCGCAACGTGTGGCAGCCGAAAATCCGCAACGTGTGGCAGGTGTGACAGGTGACAATCCGCAACGTGTGGCAGGTGACAATCTGCAACGTGTGGCAGGTGACAATCTGCAACGTGTGGCAGCCGACAATCCGCTACGTGTGGCAGCTGACAATCCGCAACGTGTGGCAGCCGACAATCCGCAACGTGTGGCAGGTGTGGCAGGTGACAATCTGCAACGTGTGGCAGGTGACAATCTGCAATGTGTGGCAGCCAACAAACTGCAACGTGTGGAAGCCGACAATCTGCAACGTGTGGCAGCCGACAATCTGCAACGTGTGGCAGCCGACAATCTGCAACGTGTGGCAGCCGACAATCTGCAACGTGTGGCAGCCGACAATCTGCAACGTGTGGCAGCCGACAATCTGCAACGTGTGGCAGCCGACAATCTGCAACGTGTGGCAGCCGACGATCCGCAACGTGTGGCAGGTGTGGCAGGTGACAATCTGCAACATGTGGCAGGTGACAATCCGCAACGTGTGGCAGCCGACAATCCGCAACGTGTGGCAGCCGACAATCCGCAATGTGTGGCAGCCGACAATCCGCAACGTGTGGCAGCCGACAATCCGCAACGTGTGGCAGCCGACAATCTGCAACGTGTGGCAGGTGTGGCAGGTGACAATCCGCAACGTGTGGCAGGTGACAATCTGCAACGTGTGGCAGGTGACAATCTGCAATGTGTGGCAGGTGACAATCTGCAATGTGTGGCAGCCGACAATCCGCAACGTGTGGCAGCCGACAATCCGCAACGTGTGGCAGGTGTGGCAGGTGACAATCTGCAACGTGTGGCAGGTGACAATCTGCAACGTGTGGCAGCCGACAATCCGCAACGTGTGGCAGCCGACAATCCGCAACGTGTGGCAGCCGACAATCCGCAACGTGTGGCAGCCGACAATCTGCAACGTGTGGCAGCCGACAATCCGCAACGTGTGGCAGGTGTGGCAGGTGACAATCTGCAATGTGTGGCAGGTCACAATCTGCAACGTGTGGCAGGTGACAATCTGCTACGTGTAGCAGCCGACAATCCGCAATGTGTGGCAGCCGACAATCCGCAACGTGTGGCAGGTGTGGCAGGTGACAATCCGCAACGTGTGGCAGGTGACAATCCGCAACGTGTGGCAGGTGACAATCTGCAACGTGTGGCAGGTGACAATCCGCAACGTGTAGCAGCCGACAATCCGCAATGTGCGGCAGCCAACAATCCGCAACGTGTGGCAGCCGACAATCCGCAACGTGTGGCAGCCGACAATCCGCAACGTGTGGCAGCCGACAATCCGCAACGTGTGGCAGCCGACAATCCGCAACGTGTGGCAGCCGACAATCCGCAACGTGTGGCAGCCGACAATCCGCAACGTGTGGCAGGTGACAATCCGCAACGTGTGGCAGGTGACAATCTGCAACGTGTGGCAGCCGACAATCCGCAACGTGTGGCAGGTGTGACAGGTGACAATCCGCAAAGTGTGGCAGGTGACAATCTGCAACGTGTGGCAGCCGACAATCCACAATGTGTGGCAGGTGACAATCCGCAACGTGTGGCAGCCGACAATCCGCAACGTGTGGCAGCCGACAATCCGCAACATGTGGCAGCCGACAATCCGCAACGTGTGGCAGGTGTGGCAGGTGACAATCCGCAACGTGTGGCAGGTGACAATCTGCAACGTGTGGCAGGTGACACTCTTCAACGTGTAGCAGCCGACAATCCGCAACGTGTGTCAGCCGACAATCCGCAACGTATGGCAGGTGTGGCAGGTGACAATCCGCAACGTGTGGCAGATGACAATCTGCAACGTGTGGCAGGTGACACACTGCAACGTGTAGCAGCCGACAATCTGCAACGTGTAGCAGCCGACAATCCACAACGTGTAGCAGCTGACAATCCACAACGTGTGGCAGGTGTGGCAGGTGACAATCTGCAACGTGTGGCAGCCGACAATCCGCAACTTGTGGCAGCCGACAATCCGCAACGTGTGGCAGGTGTGGCAGGTGACAATCTGCAATGTGTGGCAGGTGACAATCTGCAACGTGTGGCAGGTGACAATCCGCAACGTGTGGCAGCCGACAATCCGCAACGTGTGGCAGCCGACAATCCGCAACGTGTGGCAGGTGTGGCAGGTGACAATCCGCAACGTGTGGCAGATGACAATATGCAACGTGTGGCAGGTGACAATCTGCAACGTGTGGCAGCCGACAACCTGCAACGTGTGGCAGCCGACAACCTGCAACGTGTGGCAGCCGACAACCTGCAACGTGTGGCAGCCGACAATCTGCAACGTGTGGCAGCCGACAATCCGCAACGTGTGGCAGGTGTGGCAGGTGACAATCTGCAACGTGTGGCAGGTGACAATCTACAACGTGTGGCAGGTGACAATCTACAACGTGTGGCAGGTGACAACCTGCAACGTGTGGCAGCCGACAACCTGCAATGTGTGGCAGCCGACAATCTGCAACGTGTGGCAGCCGACAATCCGCAACGTGTGGCAGGTGTGGCAGGTGACAATCTGCAACGTGTGGCAGGTGACAATCTGCAACGTGTGGCAGGTGACAATCTGCAACGTGTGGCAGCCGACAACCTGCAACGTGTGGCAGCCGACAACCTGCAACGTGTGGCAGCCGACAACCTGCAACGTGTGGCAGCCGACAACCTGCAACGTGTGGCAGCCGACAACCTGCAACGTGTGGCAGCCGACAACCTGCAACGTGTGGCAGCCGACAACCTGCAACGTGTGGCAGCCGACAATCTGCAATGTGTGGCAGCCGACAATCCGCAACGTGTGGCAGGTGTGGCAGGTGACAATCCGCAACGTGTGGCAGGTGACAATCCGTAACGTGTGGCAGGTGACAATCTGCAACGTGTGGCAGGTGACAATCCGCAACGTGTGGCAGCCGACAATCCGCAACGTGTGGCAGCCGACAATCCGCAACGTGTGGCAGCCGACAATCCGCAATGTGTGGCAGCCGACAATCTGCAACGTGTGGCAGGTGACAATCCGCAACTTGTGGCAGCCGACAATCCGCAACGTGTGGCAGGTGACAATCCGCAACGTGTGGCAGGTGATAATATGCAACGTGTGGCAGCCGACAATCCGCAACGTGTGGCAGCCGACAATCCGCAATGTGTGGCAGCCGACAATCTGCAACGTGTGGCAGGTGACAATCCGCAACTTGTGGCAGCCGACAATCCGCAACGTGTGGCAGGTGACAATCCGCAACGTGTGGCAGGTGATAATATGCAACGTGTGGCAGGTGACAATCTGCGACGTGTGGCAGCCGACAATTCGCAACGTGTGGCAGGTGTGACAGGTGACAATCCGTAACGTGTGGCAGGTGACAATCTGCAACGTGTGGCAGGTGACAATCTGCAACGTGTGGCAGCCGACAACCTGCAACGTGTGGCAGCCGACAACCTGCAACGTGTGGCAGCCGACAACCTGCAACGTGTGGCAGCCGACAACCTGCAACGTGTGGCAGCCGACAACCTGCAACGTGTGGCAGCCGACAATCTGCAATGTGTGGCAGCCGACAATCCGCAACGTGTGGCAGGTGTGGCAGGTGACAATCCGCAACGTGTGGCAGGTGACAATCCGTAACGTGTGGCAGGTGACAATCCGTAACGTGTGGCAGGTGACAATCTGCAACGTGTGGCAGGTGACAATCTGCAACGTGTGGCAGGTGACAATCCGCAACGTGTGGCAGCCGACAATCCGCAACGTGTGGCAGCCGACAATCCGCAATGTGTGGCAGCCGACAATCTGCAACGTGTGGCAGGTGACAATCCGCAACTTGTGGCAGCCGACAATCCGCAACGTGTGGCAGGTGACAATCCGCAACGTGTGGCAGGTGATAATATGCAACGTGTGGCAGGTGACAATCTGCGACGTGTGGCAGCCGACAATTCGCAACGTGTGGCAGGTGTGACAGGTGACAATCCGTAACGTGTGGCAGGTGACAATCTGCAACGTGTGGCAGGTGACAATCTGCAACGTGTGGCAGCCGACAATCCGCAACGTGTGGCAGCCGACAATCCGCAACGTGTGGCAGCCGATAATCCGCAACGTGTGGCAGCCGACAATCGCAACGTGTGGCAGGTGTGACAGGTGACAATCCGTAACGTGTGGCAGGTGACAATCTGTAACGTGTGGCAGCCGACAATCCGCAACGTGTGGCACCTGACAATCCGCAACGTGTGGCAGCCGACAATCCGCAACGTGTGGCACCTGACAATCCGCAACGTGTGGCAGCCGACAATCCGCAACGTGTGGCACCTGACAATCCGCAAAGTGTGGCAGCCAACAATCCGCAAAGTGTGGCAGCCGACAATCCGCAACGTGTGGCAGGTGACAATCCGCAACGTGTGGCAGGTGACAATCTGCAACGTGTGGCAGGTGACAATCTGCAACGTGTGGCAGGTGACAATCTGCAATGTGTGGCAGCCGACAATCCGCAACGTGTGGCAGCCGACAATCCGCAAGGTGTGACAGGTGACAATCCGCAACGTGTGGCAGGTGACAATCTGCAACGTGTGGCAGCCGACAATCTGCAACGTGTGGCAGCCGACAATCCGCAACGTGTGGCAGGTGACAATCCGCAACGTGTGGCAGCCGACAATCCGCAACGTGTGGCAGCCGACAATCCGCAACATGTGGCAGCCGACAATCCGCAACGTGTGGCAGGTGACAATCCGCAACGTGTGGCAGGTGACAATGTGCAACGTGTGGCAGGTGACACTCTGCAACGTGTAGCAGCCGACAATCCGCAACGTGTGTCAGCCGACAATCTGCAACGTATGGCAGGTGTGGCAGGTGACAATCCGCAACGTGTGGCAGGTGACAATCTGCAACGTGTGGCAGGTGACACACTGCAACATGTAGCAGCCGACAATCTGCAACGTGTAGCACCCGACAATCCACAACGTGTGTCAGCCGACAATCCGCAACGTGTGGCAGGTGTGGCAGATGACAATCTGCAACGTGTAGCAGGTGACAATCTGCAAAGTGTGGCAGGTGACAATCCGCAACGTGTGGCAGCCGACAATCCGCAACGTGTGGCAGCCGACAATCCGCAACGTGTGGCAGCCGACAATCTGCAACGTGTGGCAGGTGTGGCAGGTGACAATCCGCAACGTGTGGCAGGTGACAACCTGCAACGTGTGGCAGGTGACAATCTGCAACGTGTGGCAGCCGACAACCTGCAACGTGTGGCAGCCGACAACCTGCAACGTGTGGCAGCCGACAACCTGCAACGTGTGGCAGCCGACAACCTGCAACGTGTGGCAGCCGACAACCTGCAACGTGTGGCAGCCGACAATCTGCAATGTGTGGCAGCCGACAATCCGCAACTTGTGGCAGGTGTGGCAGGTGACAATCCGCAACGTGTGGCAGGTGACAATCCGTAACGTGTGGCAGGTGACAATCTGCAACGTGCGGCAGGTGACAATCTGCAACGTGCGGCAGGTGACAATCCGCAACGTGTGGCAGCCGACAATCCGCAACGTGTGGCAGCCGACAATCCGCAATGTGTGGCAGGTGACAATCTGCAACGTGTGGCAGGTGAAAATCCGCAACTTGTGGCAGCCGACAATCCGCAACGTGTGGCAGCCGACAATCCGCAACGTGTGGCAGGTGACAATCCGCAACGTGTGGCAGGTGATAATATGCAACGTGTGGCAGGTGACAATCTGCGACGTGTGGCAGCTGACAATTCGCAACGTGTGGCAGGTGTGACAGGTGACAATCCGTAACGTGTGGCAGGTGACAATCTGCAACGTGTGGCAGGTGACAATCTGCAACGTGTGGCAGCCGACAATCCGCAACGTGTGGCAGCCGACAATCCGCAACGTGTGGCAGCCGATAATCCGCAACGTGTGGCAGCCGACCATCGCAACGTGTGGCAGGTGTGACAGGTGACAATCCGTAACGTGTGGCAGGTGACAATCTGCAACGTGTGGCAGGTGACAATCTGCAACGTGTGGCAGCCGACAATCCGCAACGTGTGGCAGCCGACAATCTGCAACGTGTGGCAGCCGACAATCCACAACATGTGGCAGCCGACAATCCGCAATGTGTGGCAGGTGTGGCAGGTGACAATCCGCAACGTGTGGCAGGTGACAATCCGCAACGTGTGGCAGGTGACAATCTGCAACGTGTGGCAGGTGACAATCTGCAATGTGTGGCAGCCGACAATCTGCAACGTGTGGCAGCCGACAATCCGCAACGTGTGGGAGCCGACAATCCGCAACGTGTGGCAGCCGAAAATCCGCAACGTGTGGCAGGTGTGACAGGTGACAATCCGCAACGTGTGGCAGGTGACAATCTGCAACGTGTGGCAGGTGACAATCTGCAACGTGTGGCAGGTGACAATCTGCAACGTGTGGCAGCCGACAATCTGCAACGTGTGGCAGCCGTCAATCCGCTATGTGTGGCAGCTGACAATCCGCAACGTGTGGCAGCCGACAATCCGCAACGTGTGGCAGGTGTGGCAGGTGACAATCTGCAACGTGTGGCAGGTGACAATCTGCAACGTGTGGCAGGTGACAATCTGCAACGTGTGGCAGGTGACAATCTGCAACGTGTGGCAGCCGACAAACTGCAACGTGTGGAAGCCGACAATCTGCAACGTGTGGCAGCCGACAATCTGCAACGTGTGGCAGGTGTGGCAGGTGACAATCCGCAACGTGTGGCAGGTGACAATCTGCAACGTGTGGCAGGTGACAATCTGCAATGTGTGGCAGCCGACAATCCGCAACGTGTGGCAGCCGACAATCCGCAACGTGTGGCAGGTGTGGCAGGTGACAATCCGCAACGTGTGGCAGGTGACAATCTGCAACGTGTGGCAGGTGACAATCCGCAACGTGTGGCAGCCGACAATCCGCAACGTGTGGCAGCCGACAATCCGCAATGTGTGGCAGCCGACAATCCGCAACGTGTGGCAGCCAACAATCCGCAAGGTGTGGCAGGTGACAATCTGCAATGTGTGGCAGGTGACAATCTGCAACGTGTGGCAGGTGACAATCTGCTACGTGTAGCAGCCGACAATCCGCAACGTGTGGCAGCCGACAATCCGCAACGTGTGGCAGGTGTGGCAGGTGACAATCCGCAACGTGTGGCAGGTGACAATCCGCAACGTGTGGCAGGTGACAATCTGCAACGTGTGGCAGGTGACAATCCGCAATGTGTAGCAGCCGACAATCCGCAACGTGTGGCAGCCAACAATCCGCAACGTGTGGCAGCCGATAATCCGCAACGTGTGGCAGCCGACAATCCGCAACGTGTGGCAGTCGACAATCCGCAACGTGTGGCAGGTGACAATCCGCAACGTGTGGCAGGTGACAATCCGCAACGTGTGGCAGCCGACAATCCGCAACGTGTGGCAGCCGACAATCCGCAACGTGTGGCAGGTGTGGCAGGTGACAATCCGCAACGTGTGGCAGGTGACAATCTGCAACGTGTGGCAGGTGACACTCTGCAATGTGTAGCAGCCGACAATCCGCAACGTGTGTCAGCCGACAATCCGCAACGTATGGCAGGTGTGGCAGGTGACAATCCGCAACGTGTGGCAGGTGACAATCTGCAACGTGTGGCAGGTGACACACTGCAACGTGTAGCAGCCGACAATCTGCAACGTGTAGCAGCCGACAATCCACAACGTGTGTCAGCCGACAATCGCAACGTGTGGCAGGTGTGGCAGGTGACAATCCGCAACGTGTGGCAGCCGACAATCCGCAACTTGTGGCAGCCGACAATCCGCAACGTGTGGCAGGTGTGGCAGGTGACAATCTGCAACGTGTGGCAGGTGACAATCTGCAATGTGTGGCAGGTGACAATCTGCAACGTGTGGCAGGTGACAATCCGCAACGTGTGTCAGCCGACAATCCGCAACGTGTGGCAGCCGACAATCCGCAACGTGTGGCAGGTGTGGCAGGTGACAATCTGCAACGTGTGGCAGGTGACAATCTGCAACGTGTGGCAGCCGACAATCCGCAATGTGTGGCAGGTGTGGCAGGTGACAATCTGCAACGTGTGGCAGGTGACAATCTGCAACGTGTGGCAGGTGACAATCTGCAACGTGTGGCAGGTGACAATCCGCAATGTGTGGCAGGTGTGGCAGGTGACAATCTGCAACGTGTGGCAGGTGACAATCTGCAACGTGTGGCAGGTGACAATCTGCAACGTGTGGCAGGTGACAATCCGCAACGTGTGGCAGGTGACAATCCGCAACGTGTGGCAGGTGACAATCCGCAACGTGTGGCAGCCGACAATCTGCAACGTGTGACAGCCGACAATCCGCAACGTGTGGCAGGTGTGGCAGGTGACAATCCGCAAAGTGTGGCAGGTGACAATCCGCAACGTGTGGCAGCCGACAATCCGCAACGTGTGGCAGCCGACAATCCGCAACGTGTGGCAGCCGACAATCCGCAACGTGTGGCAGCCGACAATCCGCAATGTGTGGCAGGTGTGGCAGGTGACAATCCGCAAAGTGTGGCAGGTGACAATCCACAACGTGTGGCAGGTGACAATCCGCAACGTGTGGCAGCCGACAATCCGTAACGTGTGGCAGCCGACAATCCGCAACGTGTGGCAGCCGACAATCCGCAACGTGTGGCAGGCGACAATCCGCAACGTGTGGCAGCCGACAATCCGCAACGTGTGGCAGCCGACAATCCGAAACGTGTGGCAGGTGTGGCAGATGACAATCTGCAACGTGTGGCAGGTGACAATCTGCAACGTGTGGCAGCCGACAATCCGCAACGTGTGGCAGCCGACAATCCGCAACGTGTGGCAGCCGACAATCCGCAACGTGTGGCAGGTGACAATATGCAAAGTGTGGCAGGTGACAATCTGCGATGTGTGGCAGCCGACAATTCGCAACGTGTGGCAGGTGACAATCTGCAACGTGCGGCAGGTGACAATCCGCAACGTGTGGCAGCCGACAATCCGCAACGTGTGGCAGCCGACAATCCGCAATGTGTGGCAGGTGACAATCTGCAACGCGTGGCAGGTGAAAATCCGCAACTTGTGGCAGCCGACAATCCGCAACGTGTGGCAGCCGACAATCCGCAACGTGTGGCAGGTGACAATCCGCAACGTGTGGCAGGTGATAATATGCAACGTGTGGCAGGTGACAATCTGCGACGTGTGGCAGCTGACAATTCGCAACGTGTGGCAGGTGTGACAGGTGACAATCCGTAACGTGTGGCAGGTGACAATCTGCAACGTGTGGCAGGTGACAATCTGCAACGTGTGGCAGGTGACAATCTGCAACGTGTGGCAGCCGACAATCCGCAACGTGTGGCAGCCGACAATCCGCAACGTGTGGCAGCCGATAATCCGCAACGTGTGGCAGCCGACAATCGCAACGTGTGGCAGGTGTGACAGGTGACAATCCGTAACGTGTGGCAGGTGACAATCTGCAACGTGTGGCAGGTGACAATCTGCAACGTGTGGCAGCCGACAATCCGCAACGTGTGGCAGCCGACAATCTGCAACGTGTGGCAGCCGACAATCCACAACATGTGGCAGCCGACAATCCGCAATGTGTGGCAGGTGTGGCAGGTGACAATCCGCAACGTGTGGCAGGTGACAATCTGCAACGTGTGGCAGGTGACAATCTGCAATGTGTGGCAGCCGACAATCCGCAACGTGTGGCAGCCGACAATCCGCAACGTGTGGGAGCCGACAATCCGCAACGTGTGGCAGCCGAAAATCCGCAACGTGTGGCAGGTGTGACAGGTGACAATCCGCAACGTGTGGCAGGTGACAATCTGCAACGTGTGGCAGGTGACAATCTGCAACGTGTGGCAGCCGACAATCTGCAACGTGTGGCAGCCGTCAATCCGCTATGTGTGGCAGCTGACAATCCGCAACGTGTGGCAGCCGACAATCCGCAACGTGTGGCAGGTGTGGCAGGTGACAATCTGCAACGTGTGGCAGGCGACAATCCGCAACGTGTGGCAGGTGTGGCAGGTGACAATCTGCAACGTGTGGCAGGTGACAATCTGCAACGTGTGGCAGGTGACAATCTGCAACGTGTGGCAGGTGACAATCTGCAACGTGTGGCAGCCAACAAACTGCAACGTGTGGAAGCCGACAATCTGCAACGTGTGGCAGCCGACAATCTGCAACGTGTGGCAGGTGTGGCAGGTGACAATCCGCAACGTGTGGCAGGTGACAATCTGCAACGTGTGGCAGGTGACAATCTGCAATGTGTGGCAGCCGACAATCCGCAACGTGTGGCAGCCGACAATCCGCAACGTGTGGCAGGTGTGGCAGGTGACAATCTGCAACGTGTGGCAGGTGACAATCTGCAACGTGTGGCAGCCGACAATCCGCAACGTGTGGCAGCCGACAATCCGCAACGTGTGGCAGCCGACAATCCGCAACGTGTGGCAGCCGACAATCCGCAACGTGTGGCAGCCAACAATCCGCAAGGTGTGGCAGGTGACAATCTGCAATGTGTGGCAGGTCACAATCTGCAACGTGTGGCAGGTGACAATCTGCTACGTGTAGCAGCCGACAATCCGCAACGTGTGGCAGCCGACAATCCGCAACGTGTGGCAGGTGTGGCAGGTGACAATCCGCAACGTGTGGCAGGTGACAATCCGCAACGTGTGGCAGGTGACAATCTGCAACGTGTGGCAGGTGACAATCCGCAATGTGTAGCAGCCGACAATCCGCAACGTGTGGCAGCCAACAATCCGCAACGTGTGGCAGCCGATAATCCGCAACGTGTGGCAGCCGACAATCCGCAACGTGTGGCAGCCGACAATCCGCAACGTGTGGCAGGTGACAATCCGCAACGTGTGGCAGGTGACAATCTGCAACGTGTGGCAGGTGACAATCTGTAACGTGTGGCAGCCGACAATCCGCAACGTGTGGCACCCGACAATCCGCAACGTGTGGCAGCCGACAATCCGCAACGTGTGGCAGCCGACAATCCGCAACGTGTGGCAGCCGACAATCCGCAAAGTGTGGCGGCCGACAATCCGCAAAGTGTGGCAGCCGACAATCCGCAACGTGTGGCAGGTGTGGCAGGTGACAATCCGCAACGTGTGGCAGGTGACAATCTGCAACGTGTGGCAGGTGACAATCTGCAATGTGTGGCAGCCGACAATCCGCAACGTGTGGCAGGTGTGACAGGTGACAATCCGCAACGTGTGGCAGGTGACAATCCGCAACGTGTGGCAGCCGACAATCCGCAACGTGTGGCAGCCGACAATCCGCAACGTGTGGCAGGTGACAATCCGCAACGTGTGGCAGCCGACAATCCGCAACGTGTGGCAGCCGACAATCCGCAACGTGTGGCAGCCGACAATCCGCAACGTGTGGCAGCCGACAATCCGCAACATGTGGCAGCCGACAATCCGCAACATGTGGCAGCCGACAATCCGCAACGTGTGGCAGGTGTGGCAGGTGACAATCCGCAACGTGTGGCAGGTGACAATCTGCAACGTGTGGCAGGTGACACTCTGCAATGTGTAGCAGCCGACAATCCGCAACGTGTGTCAGCCGACAATCCGCAACGTATGGCAGGTGTGGCAGGTGACAATCCGCAACGTGTGGCAGGTGACAATCTGCAACGTGTGGCAGGTGACACACTGCAACGTGTAGCAGCCGACAATCTGCAACGTGTAGCAGCCGACAATCCACAACGTGTGTCAGCCGACAATCGCAACGTGTGGCAGGTGTGGCAGGTGACAATCCGCAACGTGTGGCAGCCGACAATCCGCAACGTGTGGCAGCCAACAATCCGCAACGTGTGGCAGCCGATAATCCGCAACGTGTGGCAGCCGACAATCCGCAACGTGTGGCAGCCGACAATCCGCAACGTGTGGCAGGTGACAATCCGCAACGTGTGGCAGGTGACAATCTGCAACGTGTGGCAGGTGACAATCTGTAACGTGTGGCAGCCGACAATCCGCAACGTGTGGCACCCGACAATCCGCAACGTGTGGCAGCCGACAATCCGCAACGTGTGGCAGCCGACAATCCGCAACGTGTGGCAGCCGACAATCCGCAAAGTGTGGCGGCCGACAATCCGCAAAGTGTGGCAGCCGACAATCCGCAACGTGTGGCAGGTGTGGCAGGTGACAATCCGCAACGTGTGGCAGGTGACAATCTGCAACGTGTGGCAGGTGACAATCTGCAATGTGTGGCAGCCGACAATCCGCAACGTGTGGCAGGTGTGACAGGTGACAATCCGCAACGTGTGGCAGGTGACAATCCGCAACGTGTGGCAGCCGACAATCCGCAACGTGTGGCAGCCGACAATCCGCAACGTGTGGCAGGTGACAATCCGCAACGTGTGGCAGCCGACAATCCGCAACGTGTGGCAGCCGACAATCCGCAACGTGTGGCAGCCGACAATCCGCAACGTGTGGCAGCCGACAATCCGCAACATGTGGCAGCCGACAATCCGCAACATGTGGCAGCCGACAATCCGCAACGTGTGGCAGGTGTGGCAGGTGACAATCCGCAACGTGTGGCAGGTGACAATCTGCAACGTGTGGCAGGTGACACTCTGCAATGTGTAGCAGCCGACAATCCGCAACGTGTGTCAGCCGACAATCCGCAACGTATGGCAGGTGTGGCAGGTGACAATCCGCAACGTGTGGCAGGTGACAATCTGCAACGTGTGGCAGGTGACACACTGCAACGTGTAGCAGCCGACAATCTGCAACGTGTAGCAGCCGACAATCCACAACGTGTGTCAGCCGACAATCGCAACGTGTGGCAGGTGTGGCAGGTGACAATCCGCAACGTGTGGCAGCCGACAATCCGCAACTTGTGGCAGCCGACAATCCGCAACGTGTGGCAGGTGTGGCAGGTGACAATCTGCAACGTGTGGCAGGTGACAATCTGCAATGTGTGGCAGGTGACAATCTGCAATGTGTGGCAGGTGACAATCTGCAACGTGTGGCAGGTGACAATCCGCAACGTGTGGCAGCCGACAATCCGCAACGTGTGGCAGCCGACAATCCGCAACGTGTGGCAGGTGTGGCAGGTGACAATCTGCAACGTGTGGCAGGTGACAATCTGCAACGTGTGGCAGCCGACAATCCGCAATGTGTGGCAGGTGTGGCAGGTGACAATCTGCAACGTGTGGCAGGTGACAATCTGCAACGTGTGGCAGGTGACAATCTGCAACGTGTGGCAGGTGACAATCTGCAACGTGTGGCAGGTGACAATCTGCAACGTGTGGCAGGTGACAATCCGCAACGTGTGGCAGCCGACAATCTGCAACGTGTGACAGCCGACAATCCGCAACGTGTGGCAGGTGACAATCCGCAACGTGTGGCAGGTGACAATCCGCAACGTGTGGCAGCCGACAATCCGCAACGTGTGGCAGCCGACAATCCGCAACGTGTGGCAGCCGACAATCCGCAACGTGTGGCAGCCGACAATCCGCAATGTGTGGCAGGTGTGGCAGGTGACAATCCGCAAAGTGTGGCAGGTGACAATCCACAACGTGTGGCAGGTGACAATCCGCAACGTGTGGCAGCCGACAATCCGCAACGTGTGGCAGCCGACAATCCGCAACGTGTGGCAGCCGACAATCCGCAACGTGTGGCAGGCGACAATCCGCAACGTGTGGCAGCCGACAATCCGCAACGTGTGGCAGCCGACAATCCGAAACGTGTGGCAGGTGTGGCAGATGACAATCTGCAACGTGTGGCAGGTGACAATCCGCAACGTGTGGCAGCCGACAATCCGCAACGTGTGGCAGCCGACAATCCGCAACGTGTGGCAGCCGACAATCCGCAACGTGTGGCAGGTGACAATATGCAAAGTGTGGCAGGTGACAATCTGCGATGTGTGGCAGCCGACAATTCGCAACGTGTGGCAGGTGTGACAGGTGACAATCCGTAACGTGTGGCAGGTGACAATCTGCAACGTGTGGCAGGTGACAATCTGCAACGTGTGGCAGCCGACAATCCGCAACGTGTGGCAGCCGACAATCTGCAACGTGTGGCACCTGATAATCCGCAACGTGTGGCAGCCGACAATCGCAACGTGTGGCAGGTGTGGCAGGTGACAATCTGCAACGTGTGGCAGGTGACAATCTGCAATGTGTGGCAGGTGACAATCTGCAACGTGTGGCAGCCGACAATCCACAACGTGTGGCAGCCGACAATCCGCAACGTGTGGCAGGTGTGGCAGGTGACAATCCGCAACGTGTGGCAGGTGACAATCTGCAACGTGTGGCAGGTGACAATCTGCAACGTGTGGCAGGTGACAATCTGCAACGTGTGGCAGCCGACAATCCACAACATGTGGCAGGGGACAATCCGCAACGTGTGGCAGGTGTGGCAGGTGACAATCCGCAACGTGTGGCAGGTGACAATCTGCAATGTGTGGCAGGTGACAATCTGCAATGTGTGGCAGCCGACAATCTGCAACGTGTGGCAGCCGACAATCCGCAACGTGTGGCAGCCGACAATCCGCAACGTGTGGGAGCCGACAATCCGAAACGTGTGGCAGCCGACAATCCGGAACGTGTGGCAGCCGACAATCCGCAACGTGTGGCAGCCGACAATCCGCAACGTGTGGCAGCCGACAATCCGCAACGTGTGGCAGCCGACAATCCGCAATGTGTGGTAACTGACAATCCGCAACGTGTGGCAACTGACAATCCGCAACGTGTGGCAGGTGACAATCTGCAACGTGTGGCAGCCGACAATCCGCAACGTGTGGCAGCCGACAATCCGCAACGTGTGGCAGCCGACAATCCGCAACGTGTGGCAGCCGACAATCTGCAACGTGTGGCACCTGATAATCCGCAACGTGTGGCAGCCGACAATCGCAACGTGTGGCAGGTGTGGCAGGTGACAATCTGCAACGTGTGGCAGGTGACAATCTGCAATGTGTGGCAGGTGTGGCAGCCGACAATCCGCAACGTGTGGCAGCCGACAATCCGCAATGTGTGGCAGGTGTGGCAGGTGACAATCCGCAACGTGTGGCAGGTGACAATCTGCAACGTGTGGCAGGTGACACACTGCAACATGTAGCAGCCGACAATCTGCAACGTGTAGCAGCCGACAATCCACAACGTGTGTCAGCCGACAATCCGCAACGTGTGGCAGGTGTGGCAGATGACAATCTGCAACGTGTAGCAGGTGACAATCTGCAAAGTGTGGCAGGTGACAATCCGCAACGTGTGGCAGCCGACAATCCGCAACTTCTGGCAGCCGACAATCCGCAACGTGTGGCAGGTGTGGCAGGTGACAATCTGCAACGTGTGGCAGGTGACAATCTGCAATGTGTGGCAGGTGACAATCTGCAACGTGTGGCAGGTGACAATCCGCAACGTGTGGCAGGTGACAATCCGCAACGTGTGGCAGGTGACAATCCGCAACGTGTGGCAGCCGACAATCCGCAACGTGTGGCAGCCGACAATCCGCAACGTGTGGCAGGTGTGGCAGGTGACAATCCGCAACGTGTGGCAGGTGACAACCTGCAACGTGTGGCAGGTGACAATCTGCAACGTGTGGCAGCCGACAACCTGCAACGTGTGGCAGCCGACAACCTGCAACGTGTGGCAGCCGACAATCTGCAATGTGTGGCAGCCGACAATCCGCAACGTGTGGCAGGTGTGGCAGGTGACAATCTGCAACGTGCGGCAGGTGACAATCTGCAACGTGTGGCAGGTGACAATCCGCAACGTGTGGCAGCCGACAATCCGCAACGTGTGGCAGCCGACAATCCGCAATGTGTGGCAGGTGACAATCTGCAACGTGTGGCAGGTGACAATCCGCAACTTGTGGCAGCCGACAATCCGCAACGTGTGGCAGCCGACAATCCGCAACGTGTGGCAGGTGACAATCCGCAACGTGTGGCAGCCGACAATCCGCAACGTGTGGCAGCCGACAATCCACAACGTGTGGCAGCCGACAATCCGCAACGTGTGGCAGGTGTGGCAGGTGACAATCCGCAACGTGTGGCAGGTGACAATCTGCAACGTGTGGCAGGTGACAATCTGCAACGTGTGGCAGGTGACAATCTGCAACGTGTGGCAGCCGACAATCCACAACATGTGGCAGCCGACAATCCGCAACGTGTGGCAGGTGACAATCCGCAACGTGTGGCAGGTGACAATCTGCAACGTGTGGCAGGTGACAATCTGCAATGTGTGGCAGCCGACAATCTGCAACGTGTGGCAGCCGACAATCCGCAACGTGTGGGAGCCGACAATCCGCAACGTGTGGCAGCCGAAAATCCACAACGTGTGGCAGGTGTGACAGGTGACAATCCGCAACGTGTGGCAGGTGACAATCTGCAACGTGTGGCAGGTGACAATCTGCAACGTGTGGCAGCCGACAATCTGCAACGTGTGGCAGCCGTCAATCCGCTACGTGTGGCAGCCGTCAATCCGCTACGTGTGGCAGCCGTCAATCCGCTACGTGTGGCAGCTGACAATCCGCAACGTGTGGCAGCCGACAATCCGCAACGTGTGGCAGGTGTGGCAGGTGACAATCTGCAACGTGTGGCAGGTGACAATCTGCAACGTGTGGCAGGTGACAATCTGCAACGTGTGGCAGGTGACAATCTGCAACGTGTGGCAGGTGACAATCTGCAACGTGTGGCAGCCAACACACTGCAACGTGTGGAAGCCGACAATCTGCAACGTGTGGCAGGTGTGGCAGATGACAATCTGCAACGTGTGGCAGGTGACAATCTGCAACGTGTGGCAGCCGACAATCCGCAACGTGTGGCAGCCGACAATCTGCAACGTGTGGCAGCCGACAATCCACAACATGTGGCAGCCGACAATCCGCAACGTGTGGCAGGTGACAATCCGCAACGTGTGGCAGGTGACAATCTGCAACGTGTGGCAGGTGACAATCTGCAATGTGTGGCAGCCGACAATCTGCAACGTGTGGCAGCCGACAATCCGCTACGTGTGGGAGCCGACAATCCGCAACGTGTGGCAGCCGAAAATCCGCAACGTGTGGCAGGTGTGACAGGTGACAATCCGCAACGTGTGGCAGGTGACAATCTGCAACGTGTGGCAGGTGACAATCTGCAACGTGTGGCAGCCGACAATCTGCAACGTGTGGCAGCCGACAATCTGCAACGTGTGGCAGCCGTCAATCCGCTACGTGTGGCAGCTGACAATCCGCAACGTGTGGCAGCCGACAATCCGCAACGTGTGGCATGTGTGGCAGGTGACAATCTGCAACGTGTGGCAGGTGACAATCTGCAACGTGTGGCAGGTGACAATCTGCAACGTGTGGCAGGTGACAATCTGCAACGTGTGGCAGCCAACAAACTGCAACGTGTGGAAGCCGACAATCCGCAACGTGTGGCAGGTGTGGCAGATGACAATCTGCAACGTGTGGCAGGTGACAATCTGCAACGTGTGGCAGCCGACAATCCGCAACGTGTGGCAGCCGACAATCCGCAACGTGTGGCAGCCGACAATCCGGAACGTGTGGCAGCCGACAATCCGCAACGTGTGGCAGCCGACAATCCGCAATGTGTGGCAACTGACAATCCGCAACGTGTGGCAGGTGACAATCCGCAACGTGTGGTAGGTGACAATCCGCAACGTGTGGCAGGTGACAATCTGCAACGTGTGGCAGGTGACAATCTGCAACGTGTGGCAGCCGACAATCCGCAACGTGTGGCAGCCGACAATCTGCAACGTGTGGCACCTGATAATCCGCAACGTGTGGCAGCCGACAATCGCAACGTGTGGCAGGTGTGGCAGGTGACAATCTGCAACGTGTGGCAGGTGACAATCTGCAATGTGTGGCAGGTGTGGCAGCCGACAATCCGCAACGTGTGGCAGCCGACAATCCGCAACGTGTGGCAGGTGTGGCAGGTGACAATCCGCAACGTGTGGCAGGTGACAATCTGCAACGTGTGGCAGGTGACACTCTGCAATGTGTAGCAGCCGACAATCCGCAACGTGTGTCAGCCGACAATCCGCAACGTATGGCAGGTGTGGCAGGTGACAATCCGCAACGTGTGGCAGGTGACAATCTGCAACGTGTGGCAGGTGACACACTGCAACGTGTAGCAGCCGACAATCTGCAACGTGTAGCAGCCGACAATCCACAACGTGTGTCAGCCGACAATCGCAACGTGTGGCAGGTGTGGCAGGTGACAATCCGCAACGTGTGGCAGCCGACAATCCGCAACTTGTGGCAGCCGACAATCCGCAACGTGTGGCAGGTGTGGCAGGTGACAATCTGCAACGTGTGGCAGGTGACAATCTGCAATGTGTGGCAGGTGACAATCTGCAACGTGTGGCAGGTGACAATCCGCAACGTGTGGCAGCCGACAATCCGCAACGTGTGGCAGCCGACAATCCGCAACGTGTGGCAGGTGTGGCAGGTGACAATCTGCAACGTGTGGCAGGTGACAATCTGCAACGTGTGGCAGCCGACAATCCGCAATGTGTGGCAGGTGTGGCAGGTGACAATCTGCAACGTGTGGCAGGTGACAATCTGCAACGTGTGGCAGGTGACAATCTGCAACGTGTGGCAGGTGACAATCCGCAACGTGTGGCAGGTGACAATCCGCAACGTGTGGCAGCCGACAATCTGCAACGTGTGACAGCCGACAATCCGCAACGTGTGGCAGGTGTGGCAGGTGACAATCCGCAAAGTGTGGCAGGTGACAATCCGCAACGTGTGGCAGCCGACAATCCGCAACGTGTGGCAGCCGACAATCCGCAACGTGTGGCAGCCGACAATCCGCAACGTGTGGCAGCCGACAATCCGCAATGTGTGGCAGGTGTGGCAGGTGACAATCCGCAAAGTGTGGCAGGTGACAATCCACAACGTGTGGCAGGTGACAATCCGCAACGTGTGGCAGCCGACAATCCGTAACGTGTGGCAGCCGACAATCCGCAACGTGTGGCAGCCGACAATCCGCAACGTGTGGCAGCCGACAATCCGAAACGTGTGGCAGGTGTGGCAGATGACAATCTGCAACGTGTGGCAGGTGACAATCCGCAACGTGTGGCAGCCGACAATCCGCAACGTGTGGCAGCCGACAATCCGCAACGTGTGGCAGGTGACAATATGCAAAGTGTGGCAGGTGACAATCTGCGATGTGTGGCAGCCGACAATCCGCAACGTGTGGCAGCCGACAATCCGCAACGTGTGGCAGCCGACAATCCGCAATGTGTGGCAGGTGACAATCTGCAACGTGTGGCAGGTGAAAATCCGCAACTTGTGGCAGCCGACAATCCGCAACGTGTGGCAGCCGACAATCCGCAATGTGTGGCAGGTGACAATCCGCAACGTGTGGCAGGTGATAATATGCAACGTGTGGCAGGTGACAATCTGCGACGTGTGGCAGCTGACAATTCGCAACGTGTGGCAGGTGTGACAGGTGACAATCCGTAACGTGTGGCAGGTGACAATCTGCAACGTGTGGCAGGTGACAATCTGCAACGTGTGGCAGGTGACAATCTGCAACGTGTGGCAGCCGACAATCCGCAACGTGTGGCAGCCGACAATCCGCAACGTGTGGCAGCCGATAATCCGCAACGTGTGGCAGCCGACAATCGCAACGTGTGGCAGGTGTGACAGGTGACAATCCGTAACGTGTGGCAGGTGACAATCTGCAACGTGTGGCAGGTGACAATCTGCAACGTGTGGCAGCCGACAATCCGCAACGTGTGGCAGCCGACAATCTGCAACGTGTGGCAGCCGACAATCCACAACATGTGGCAGCCGACAATCCGCAATGTGTGGCAGGTGTGGCAGGTGACAATCCGCAACGTGTGGCAGGTGACAATCTGCAACGTGTGGCAGGTGACAATCTGCAATGTGTGGCAGCCGACAATCTGCAACGTGTGGCAGCCGACAATCCGCAACGTGTGGGAGCCGACAATCCGCAACGTGTGGCAGCCGAAAATCCGCAACGTGTGGCAGGTGTGACAGGTGACAATCCGCAACGTGTGGCAGGCGACAATCCGCAACGTGTGGCAGGTGTGGCAGGTGACAATCCGCAACGTGTGGCAGGTGACAATCCGCAACGTGTGGCAGGTGACAATCTGCAACGTGTGGCAGGTGACAATCCGCAATGTGTAGCAGCCGACAATCCGCAACGTGTGGCAGCCAACAATCCGCAACGTGTGGCAGCCGATAATCCGCAACGTGTGGCAGCCGACAATCCGCAACGTGTGGCAGGTGACAATCCGCAACGTGTGGCAGGTGACAATCCGCAACGTGTGGCAGGTGACAATCTGCAACGTGTGGCAGGTGACAATCTGTAACGTGTGGCAGCCGACAATCCGCAACGTGTGGCACCCGACAATCCGCAACGTGTGGCAGCTGACAATCCGCAACGTGTGGCAGCCGACAATCCGCAACGTGTGGCAGCCGACAATCCGCAAAGTGTGGCGGCCGACAATCCGCAAAGTGTGGCAGCCGACAATCCGCAACGTGTGGCAGGTGTGGCAGGTGACAATCCGCAACGTGTGGCAGGTGACAATCTGCAACGTGTGGCAGCCGACAATCCGCAACGTGTGGCAGCCGACAATCCGCAACGTGTGGCAGGTGTGGCAGGTGACAATCCGCAACGTGTGGCAGATGACAATATGAAACGTGTGGCAGGTGACAATCCGCAACGTGTGGCAGGTGACAATCTGCAACGTGTGACAGGTGACAATCTGCAACGTGTGGCAGCCGACAATCCGCAACGTGTGGCACCCGACAATCCGCAACGTGTGGCAGCCGACAATCCGCAACGTGTGGCAGCCGACAATCCGCAACGTGTGGCAGGTGTGGCAGGTGACAATCCGCAACGTGTGGCAGGTGACAATCTGCAACGTGTGGCAGGTGACAATCTGCAATGTGTGGCAGCCGACAATCCGCAACGTGTGGCAGCCGACAATCCGCAATGTGTGGCAGGTGTGGCAGGTGACAATCTGCAACGTGTGGCAGGTGACAATCTGCAACGTGTGTCAGGTGACAATCTGCAACGTGTGGCAGCCGACAATCTGCAACGTGTGGCAGCCGACAATCTGCAACGTGTGGCAGCCGACAATCCGCAACGTGTGGCAGGTGTGGCAGGTGACAATCTGCAACGTGTGGCAGGTGACAATCTGCAACGTGTGGCAGGTGACAATCTGCAACGTGTGGCAGGTGACAATCCGCAACGTGTGGCAGGTGTGGCAGGTGACAATCCGCAACGTGTGGCAGGTGACAATCCGCAACGTGTGGCAGGTGACAATCTGCAACGTGTGGCAGGTGACAATCCGCAACGTGTGGCAGCCGACAATCCGCAACGTGTGGCAGCCGACAATCCGCAACGTGTGGCAGGTGTGGCAGGTGTGGCAGGTGACAATCCGCAACGTGTGGCAGATGACAATATGCAACGTGTGGCAGGTGACAATCTGCAACGTGTGGCAGGTGACAATCTGCAACGTGTGGCAGGTGACAATCTGCAACGTGTGGCAGCCGACAATCCGCAACGTGTGGCAGCCGACAATCCGCAACGTGTGGCAGCCGACAATCCGCAACGTGTGGCAGGTGTGGCAGGTGACAATCTGCAACGTGTGGCAGGTGACAATCTGCAACGTGTGGCAGGTGACAATCCGCAACGTGTGGCAGGTGACAATCCGCAACGTGTGGCAGGTGACAATCCGCAACGTGTGGCAGGTGACAATCTGCAACGTGTGGCAGCCGACAATCTGCAACGTGTGACAGCCGACAATCCGCAACGTGTGGCAGGTGTGGCAGGTGACAATCCGCAAAGTGTGGCAGGTGACAATCCGCAACGTGTGGCAGCCGACAATCCGCAACGTGTGGCAGCCGACAATCCGCAACGTGTGGCAGCCGACAATCCGCAATGTGTGGCAGGTGTGGCAGGTGACAATCCGCAAAGTGTGGCAGGTGACAATCCGCAACGTGTGGCAGGTGACAATCCGCAACGTGTGGCAGCCGACAATCCGCAACGTGTGGCAGCCGACAATCCGCAACGTGTGGCAGCCGACAACAACGTGTGGCAGGTGTGGCAGATGACAATCTGCAACGTGTGGCAGGTGACAATCTGCAACGTGTGGCAGCCGACAATCCGCAACGTGTGGCAGCCGACAATCCGCAACGTGTGGCAGCCGACAATCCGCAACGTGTGGCAGCCGACAATCCGCAACGTGTGGCAGCCGACAATCCGCAACGTGTGGCAGGTGACAATATGCAAAGTGTGGCAGGTGACAATCTGCGACGTGTGGCAGCCGACAATTCGCAACGTGTGGCAGGTGTGACAGGTGACAATCCGTAACGTGTGGCAGGTGACAATCTGCAACGTGTGGCAGGTGACAATCTGCAACGTGTGGCAGCCGACAATCCGCAACGTGTGGCAGCCGACAATCTGCAACGTGTGGCACCTGATAATCCGCAACGTGTGGCAGCCGACAATCGCAACGTGTGGCAGGTGACAATCTGCAACGTGTGGCAAGTGACAATCTGCAATGTGTGGCAGGTGACAATCTGCAACGTGTGGCAGCCGACAATCCACAACGTGTGGCAGCCGACAATCCACAACGTGTGGCAGCCGACAATCCGCAACGTGTGGCAGGTGTGGCAGGTGACAATCCGCAACGTGTGGCAGGTGACAATCTGCAACGTGTGGCAGGTGACAATCTGCAACGTGTGGCAGGTGACAATCTGCAACGTGTGGCAGCCGACAATCCACAACATGTGGCAGGGGACAATCCGCAACGTGTGGCAGGTGTGGCAGGTGACAATCCGCAACGTGTGGCAGGTGACAATCTGCAATGTGTGGCAGGTGACAATCTGCAACGTGTGGCAGCCGACAATCCGCAACATGTGGGAGCCGACAATCCGCAACGTGTGGCAGCCGACAATCCGCAACGTGTGGCAGCCGACAATCCGCAACGTGTGGCAGCCGACAATCCGCAACGTGTGGCAGCCGACAATCCGCAATGTGTGGCAACTGACAATCCGCAAGGTGTGGCAGGTGACAATCTGCAACGTGTGGCAGGTGACAATCTGCAATGTGTGGCAGCCGACAATCCGCAACGTGTGGCAGCCGACAATCCGCAATGTGTGGCAGGTGTGGCAGGTGACAATCTGCAACGTGTGGCAGGTGACAATCTGCAACGTGTGGCAGGTGACAATCTGCAACGTGTGGCAGGTGACAATCTGCAACGTTTGGCAGCAGACAATCTGCAACGTGTGGCAGCCGACAATCTGCAACGTGTGGCAGCCGACAATCTGCAACGTGTGGCAGCCGACAATCCGCAACGTGTGGCAGGTGTGACAGGTGACAATCCGCAACGTGTGGCAGGTGACAATCCACAACGTGTGGCAGCCGACAATCCGCAAAGTGTGGCAGCTGACAATCCGCAACGTGTGGCAGCCGACAATCCGCAACGTGTGGCAGCCGACAATCCGCAATGTGTGGCAGCCGACAATCCGCAACGTGTGGCAGGTGTGGCAGGTGACAATCCGCAACGTGTGGCAGGTGACAATCTGCAACGTGTGGCAGGTGATAATCTGCAACGTGTGGCAGCCGACAATCCGCAACATGTGGCAGGTGTGGCAGGTGACAATCTGCAACGTGTAGCAGCCGACAATCCGCAACATGTGGCAGCCGACAATCCACAATGTGTGGCAGACGACAATCCGCAACGTGTGGCAGCCGACAATCCGCAACGTGTGGCAGGTGTGGCAGGTGACAATCTGCAACGTGTGGCAGGTGACAATCTGCAACGTGTGGCAGGTGACAATCTGCAACGTGTGGCAGGTGACAATCTGCAAAGTGTGGCAGGTGACAATCCGCAACGTGTGGCAGCCGACAATCCGCAACGTGTGGCAGCCGACAATCCGCAACGTGTGGCAGCCGACAAGTCGCAACGTGTGGCAGGTGTGGCAGGTGACAATCTGCAACGTGTGGCAGGTGACAATCTGCAACGTGTGGCAGGTGACAATCCGCAACGTGTGGCAGGTGACAATCCGCAACGTGTGGCAGGTGACAATCCGCAACGTGTGGCAGCCGACAATCCGCAACGTGTGGCAGCCGACAATCCGCAACGTGTGGCAGGCGACAATCCGCAACGTGTGGCAGCCGACAATCCGCAACGTGTGGCAGCCGACAATCCGCAACGTGTGGCAGCCGACAATCCGCAACGTGTGGCAGGTGACAATCCGCAACGTGTGGCAGGTGACAATCCGCAACGTGTGGCAGGTGACAATCCGCAACGTGTGGCAGGTGACAATCCGCAACGTGTGGCAGGTGACAATCCGCAACGTGTGGCAGGTGACAATCCGCAACGTGTGGCAGGTGACAATCCGCAACGTGTGGCAGGCGACAATCCGCAACGTGTGGCAGCCGACAATCTGCAACGTGTGGCAGCCGACAACCTGCAACGTGTGGCAGCCGACAACCTGCAACGTGTGGCAGCCGACAACCTGCAACGTGTGGCAGCCGACAACCTGCAACGTGTGGCAGCCGACAATCTGCAACGTGTGGCAGCCGACAATCTGCAACGTGTGGCAGCCGACAATCTGCAACGTGTGGCAGCCGACAATCCGCAACGTGTGGCAGGTGTGGCAGATGACAATCCGCAACGTGGGGCAGGTGACAATCTGCAATGTGTGGCAGGTGACAATCTGCAACGTGTGGCAGGTGACAATCCGCAACGTGTGGCAGCCGACAATCCGCAACGTGTGGCAGCCGACAATCCGCAACGTGTGGCAGCCGACAATCCGCAACGTGTGGCAGGTGTGGCGGGTGACAATCCGCAACGTGTGGCAGATGACAATATGCAACGTGTGGCAGGTGACAATCTGTAATGTGTGGCAGCCGACAATCCGCAACGTGTGGCAGCCAACAATCCGCAACGTGTGGCAGGTGACAATCTGCAACATGTGGCAGGTGTGGCAGGTGACAATCTGCAACGTGTGGCAGGTGACAATCTGCAACGTGTGGCAGGTGACAATCTACAACGTGTGGCAGGTGACAATCTACAACGTGTGGCAGGTGACAATCTGCAACGTGTGGCAGGTGACAATCTGCAACGTGTGGCAGGTGACAATCTGCAACGTGTGGCAGGTGACAATCTGCAACGTGTGGCAGGTGACAATCTGCAACGTGTGGCAGCCGACAACCTGCAACGTGTGGCAGCCGACAACCTGCAACGTGTGGCAGCCGACAATCTGCAACGTGTGGCAGCCGACAATCTGCAACGTGTGGCAGGTGACAATCCGCAACGTGTGGCAGGTGTGGCAGATGACAATCCGCAACGTGGGGCAGGTGACAATCTGCAATGTGTGGCAGGTGACAATCCGCAACGTGTGGCAGCCGATATCCGCAACGTGTGGCAGCCGACAATCCGCAACGTGTGGCAGCCGACAATCCGCAACGTGTGGCAGCCGACAATCCGCAACGTGTGGCAGCCGACAATCCGCAACGTGTGGCAGGTGTGGCAGGTGACAATCCGCAACGTGTGGCAGGTGATAATCCGCAACGTGTGGCAGGTGACAATCCGCAACGTGTGGCAGCCGACAATCCGCAACGTGTGGCAGCCGACAATCCGCAGCATGTGGCAGCCGACAATCCGCAACGTGTGGCAGCCGACAATCCGCAACGTGTGGCAGCCGACAATCCGCAACGTGTGGCAGCCGACAATCCGCAACGTGTGGCAGCCGACAATCCGCAACGTGTGGCAGACGACAATCCGCAATGTGTGGCAGACGACAATCCGCAACGTGTGGCAGCCGACAATCCGCAACGTGTGGCAGCCGACAATCCGCAACGTGTGGCAGGTGTGGCAGGTGACAATCTGCAACGTGTGGCAGGTGACAATCTGCAACGTGTGGCAGGTGACAATCTGCAACGTGTGGCAGCCGTGTGGCAGCCGACAATCCGCAACGTGTGGCAGGTGACAATCCGCAACGTGTGGCAGGTGACAATCCGCAACGTGTGGCAGGTGACAATCCGCAACGTGTGGCAGGTGACAATCCGCAACGTGTGGCAGGTGACAATCCGCAACGTGTGGCAGGTGACAATCCGCAACGTGTGGCAGGTGACAATCCGCAACGTGTGGCAGGCGACAATCCGCAACGTGTGGCAGCCGACAATCTGCAACGTGTGGCAGCCGACAACCTGCAACGTGTGGCAGCCGACAACCTGCAACGTGTGGCAGCCGACAACCTGCAACGTGTGGCAGCCGACAATCTGCAACGTGTGGCAGCCGACAATCTGCAACGTGTGGCAGCCGACAATCTGCAACGTGTGGCAGCCGACAATCCGCAACGTGTGGCAGGTGTGGCAGATGACAATCCGCAACGTGGGGCAGGTGACAATCTGCAATGTGTGGCAGGTGACAATCTGCAACGTGTGGCAGGTGACAATCCGCAACGTGTGGCAGCCGACAATCCGCAACGTGTGGCAGCCGACAATCCGCAACGTGTGGCAGCCGACAATCCGCAACGTGTGGCAGGTGTGGCGGGTGACAATCCGCAACGTGTGGCAGATGACAATATGCAACGTGTGGCAGGTGACAATCTGTAATGTGTGGCAGCCGACAATCCGCAACGTGTGGCAGCCAACAATCCGCAACGTGTGGCAGGTGACAATCTGCAACATGTGGCAGGTGTGGCAGGTGACAATCTGCAACGTGTGGCAGGTGACAATCTGCAACGTGTGGCAGGTGACAATCTACAACGTGTGGCAGGTGACAATCTACAACGTGTGGCAGGTGACAATCTGCAACGTGTGGCAGGTGACAATCTGCAACGTGTGGCAGGTGACAATCTGCAACGTGTGGCAGGTGACAATCTGCAACGTGTGGCAGGTGACAATCTGCAACGTGTGGCAGCCGACAACCTGCAACGTGTGGCAGCCGACAACCTGCAACGTGTGGCAGCCGACAATCTGCAACGTGTGGCAGCCGACAATCTGCAACGTGTGGCAGGTGACAATCCGCAACGTGTGGCAGGTGTGGCAGATGACAATCCGCAACGTGGGGCAGGTGACAATCTGCAATGTGTGGCAGGTGACAATCCGCAACGTGTGGCAGCCGATATCCGCAACGTGTGGCAGCCGACAATCCGCAACGTGTGGCAGCCGACAATCCGCAACGTGTGGCAGCCGACAATCCGCAACGTGTGGCAGCCGACAATCCGCAACGTGTGGCAGGTGTGGCAGGTGACAATCCGCAACGTGTGGCAGGTGATAATCCGCAACGTGTGGCAGGTGACAATCCGCAACGTGTGGCAGCCGACAATCCGCAACGTGTGGCAGCCGACAATCCGCAGCATGTGGCAGCCGACAATCCGCAACGTGTGGCAGCCGACAATCCGCAACGTGTGGCAGCCGACAATCCGCAACGTGTGGCAGCCGACAATCCGCAACGTGTGGCAGCCGACAATCCGCAACGTGTGGCAGACGACAATCCGCAATGTGTGGCAGACGACAATCCGCAACGTGTGGCAGCCGACAATCCGCAACGTGTGGCAGCCGACAATCCGCAACGTGTGGCAGGTGTGGCAGGTGACAATCTGCAACGTGTGGCAGGTGACAATCTGCAACGTGTGGCAGGTGACAATCTGCAACGTGTGGCAGCCGACAATCCGCAACGTGTGGCAGCCGACAATCCGCAACGTGTGGCAGCCGACAAGTCGCAACGTGTGGCAGGTGTGGCAGGTGACAATCTGCAACGTGTGGCAGGTGACAATCTGCAACGTGTGGCAGGTGACAATCTGCAACGTGTGGCAGGTGACAATCCACAACGTGTGGCAGCCGACAATCCGCAACGTGTGGCAGCCGACAATCCGCAACGTGTGGCAGGTGACAATCCGCAACGTGTGGCAGCCGACAATCCGCAACCTGTGGCAGGTGACAATCCGCAACGTGTGGCAGCCGACAATCCGCAACGTGTGGCAGCCGACAATCCGCAACGTGTGGCAGCCGACAATCTGCAACGTGTGGCAGGTGACAATCCGCAACGTGTGGCAGGTGACAATCCGCAACGTGTGGCAGGTGACAATCTGCAACGTGTGGCAGGCGACAATCTGCAACGTGTGGCAGCCGACAATCTGCAACGTGTGGCAGCCGACAACCTGCAACGTGTGGCAGCCGACAACCTGCAACGTGTGGCAGCCGACAACCTGCAACGTGTGGCAGCCGACAATCTGCAACGTGTGGCAGCCGACAATCTGCAACGTGTGGCAGCCGACAATCTGCAACGTGTGGCAGGTGACAATCCGCAACGTGTGGCAGGTGTGGCAGATGACAATCCGCAACGTGGGGCAGGTGACAATCTGCAATGTGTGGCAGGTGACAATCTGCAACGTGTGGCAGGTGACAATCCGCAACGTGTGGCAGCCGACAATCCACAACGTGTGGCAGCCGACAATCCGCAACGTGTGGCAGCCGACAATCCGCAACGTGTGGCAGCCGACAATCCGCAACGTGTGGCAGGTGACAATCCGCAACGTGTGGCAGCCGACAATCCGCAACCTGTGGCAGCCGACAATCCGCAACGTGTGGCAGCCGACAATCCGCAACGTGTGGCAGCCGACAATCCGCAACGTGTGGCAGCCGACAATCCGCAACGTGTGGCAGGTGACAATCCGCAACGTGTGGCAGGTGACAATCCGCAACGTGTGGCAGGTGACAATCCGCAACGTGTGGCAGGTGACAATCCGCAACGTGTGGCAGGTGACAATCCGCAACGTGTGGCAGGTGACAATCTGCAACGTGTGGCAGGCGACAATCTGCAACGTGTGGCAGCCGACAATCTGCAACGTGTGGCAGCCGACAACCTGCAACGTGTGGCAGCCGACAACCTGCAACGTGTGGCAGCCGACAACCTGCAACGTGTGGCAGCCGACAACCTGCAACGTGTGGCAGCCGACAATCTGCAACGTGTGGCAGCCGACAATCTGCAACGTGTGGCAGGTGACAATCCGCAACGTGTGGCAGGTGTGGCAGATGACAATCCGCAACGTGGGGCAGGTGACAATCTGCAATGTGTGGCAGGTGACAATCTGCAACGTGTGGCAGGTGACAATCCGCAACGTGTGGCAGCCGACAATCCACAACGTGTGGCAGCCGACAATCCGCAACGTGTGGCAGCCGACAATCCGCAACGTGTGGCAGCCGACAATCCGCAACGTGTGGCAGGTGATAATCCGCAACGTGTGGCAGGTGATAATCCGCAACGTGTGGCAGGTGACAATCCGCAACGTGTGGCAGCCGACAATCCGCAACGTGTGGCAGCCGACAATCCGCAGCATGTGGCAGCCGACAATCCGCAACGTGTGGCAGCCGACAATCCGCAACGTGTGGCAGCCGACAATCCGCAACGTGTGGCAGCCGACAATCCGCAACGTGTGGCAGACGACAATCGCAACGTGTGGCAGGTGACAATCCGCAACGTGTGGCAGGTGACAATCCGCAACGTGTAGCAGGTGACAATCTGCAACGTGTGGCAGCCGACAATCCGCAACGTGTGGCAGCCGACAATCCGCAACGTGTGGCAGGTGTGGCAGGTGACAATCCGCAACGTGTGGCAGGTGACAATCCGCAACGTGTGGCAGCCGACAATCCGCAACGTGTGGCAGCCGACAATCCGCAGCGTGTGGCAGCCGACAATCCGCAGCGTGTGGCAGCCGACAATCCGCAGCGTGTGGCAGCCGACAATCCGCAACGTGTGGCAGCCGACAATCCGCAACGTGTGGCAGCCGACAATCCGCAACGTGTGGCAGCCGACAATCCGCAACGTGTGGCAGACGACAATCGCAACGTGTGGCAGGTGACAATCTGCAACGTGTGGCAGGTGACAATCTGCAACGTGTAGCAGGTGACAATCTGCAACGTGTGGCCGCTAGTGATGAGCCGAACACCCCCGGGTTCGGTTCGCACCAGAACCCGCGAACGGACCGAAAGTTCGAACGAACATTAGAACCCTATTAAATACAATGGATGCGAACGTTCGAATTCTAAAGTGCTAATTATAACAACTATTATGCATGTTATTGTCATAAATAGGGTTTGGGAACCCGGGTTCTGCACCAGGGGACATGTATCAATGCAAAAAGAAGTTTTAAAAACGGTCGTTTTTCGGGAGCAGTCATTTTAATGATGCATAAAGTGAAAAAAAAAAGTCAAATATTCCTTTAAATATCGTACCTGGGGGGTGTCTAAAGTATGCCTGTGAAGTGCCACGTGTTTCCCATGTTTAGAACTGTCCCTGCACAAAATGACACTTCTAAAGGAAAAAAAAGCCATTTAAAACTGCTTGCGGCTTTAATGTAATGTCTGGTCCCGGTAATATGGATGAAATTCTTTAAGAAAAATGGCATAGCTACCCCATGACCCCCCCCCCTACCCCAGCCCATTACCAGCCCCTTTGGGTCTTGTATGGATATTAAGGGGAACCCCGCACATAAAATAAAAAAGGCCCTATATACTCTGAACAGCCGTATACAGGCGGTGCATACAAGACAGGGACTGTAGGTTTGTTCTTATGTAGAATCTGTTTGTAATTTTGAACAGGTACATTGTTGAAGTGTAGCTCCAGCCCAAAAATCTATTTTTAAACTTTTTGGGAAACATAGGTAAGGGTTATCACCCCTGTAACATTTGTTTTGCTGTCTGTGCCCCTGTTCAGAACATTTCACCTCACTTTCCGTCCCAATGACAACTGTTTTTGAAATGTGGTGTTTTTCTTGAAACAAGGATTGCTGATAAAGCATCAGTACAGATGAGACCCCTTTCTCCCATATTTATTCTTACAGGAGAGAATTTTCCTTTCTAGGGGTAGATTTCCTCTCACTTCCTGTTGTCTTCTTTCGTTTGCAAGTAGGAGTCGTTTGTAAGTTGGATGTTTGAAAGTAGGGACCTGCCGTATATACTCTGCAGAAATAGGCCCCTTAGTTGTTGGTGTTGGCACAACACTGTAAGCACTCAGTTACTCTTGGTTGGTGCTGGAACGCCCTGCTGTCAACTATTATATCAGGAATTTTAATTACATATAATTGTTGAACAGTGGTAGTAAAAATTGGGGCTTTGATGGTGGTGCTGGTGCCACAACACTGTAAGCCCTGACAGTTACTCTTGGTGGGTGCAGCAATGGGCCCTGCTGTGAATTATTAGATCAAGAATTGTAATTACATGCCCCTTTTGAACAGGGGCTGAAAAATTGGGCCTTTCGTGGTGGTGGTGGTGGTGGCGTTGCCACAAGACTGTAAGCCCTCAGAGTTACTCTTGGTGGGTGCAGCAATGGACCCTGCTGTGAATTATTAGATCAAGAATTGTAATTGCATGCCCCTGTTGAACAGGGGCTGAAAAATTGGGCCTTAGGCACTGGTGGCACAACACTACAACCCCTCACAGATACTGTACTTGGAGCACAGCAATGAGCCCTGTTGCAAAGTATTGCTTCAAAAATTGTAATGACACGCCCCTGTTAAACAGGGGCTGAAAAATTGGGCCTTAGGCACTGGTGCCACAACACTCCAACCCCTCACAGATACTGTACTTGGAGCACAGCAATGAGCCCTATGGCAAATTATTGCTAAAAAAATTGTAATTACACGCCCCTGTAAAACAGGGGCTGAAAAATTGGGCCTTAGCCACTGGTGGCGGCACCCATAAACAAAAATGATCTTCCAAGCTATCATCATCAATCGTATCATTGAGGACTCGGAGGAGGAGGATAGCCAGTCAACATAACAGCACAGGCACTCAGCATCAGCATCAGTCTTGAAGGGATGTGACATGTTAAAATCAATTAGTCTGTTATATCAGCATCAGGTGTGTGGTAGCTGGTGGTGATCCAAGACTGGTTCATCTTGATGAAAGTCAGTCGATCAACCGAGTCGGTGGACAGGCGCACCCTGTGATCCGTGACAAATCCTCCAGCAGCACTGAATGTGCGTTCCGAAAGAACGCTGGATGCAGGACAGGCCAGTAGCTCAATTGCATACTGTGCAAGCTCTGGCCAGTGATCCATCCTCAAGACCCAGTAAGCCAGAGGATTTTCGGTGGGGAAGGTGTCCAAGTCTGACCTTGCCCCTAGATATTCCTGCACCATGTTTATCAGACGCTGGCGATGGTTGCTGGAACCGATCATACTTTGGGGCTGCGGACTAAAGAATTGTCTGAACGCATCGGTCAGACGGCCACCTTCCCCACCGCTCCTTCTTTGACTGGCCGAAGCCTCAGCAACTCGTTGTCCAGGACCAGGAGTTTGTAACCTCCCAGTCTCTGGGAACGCGTTGCACAGACCTTTCTGCAAGGCCTCCCGGAGTTGTCTCATCCTCTGCTCCCTCTGCGACGGTAACATAAGGTCCGCAACCTTACCCTTGTACCGTGGATCAAGGAGAGTGGCCAGCCAGTAATGGTCCCTCTCCTTGATCCGAAGAATACGAGGATCCTTCCGCAGACTTTGCAGGATCAGGGAGGCCATGCAGCGTAGGTTTGCTGAGGCATTCGCTCCGGAGTCCTCTGGGTCACTAAGGACGACATGATCCGCAGCCACCTCCTCCCAGCCACGTACAAGTCCACTGGTTTCTTGGGACTGTAAATCATCCCTAAAAGACTGCTGCTGATGATGCTGAGTGCCAGCCTCCACCTCCATGCTGACACAATCCTCCTCCTCCTCCTCCTCCTCCTCCTCCTCCTCCTCTTCCTGTGCGATGGGTGGGACAGAAGGAACACTGTCTGGGTAAAGGGGGCCTTGAGAGGCAAGGAAGTCCTCCTCTTCCTGCCTCTGTTCTGCCTCAAGTGCCCTGTCCATTATTCCACGCAGCGTGTGCTCCAACAGGTGGACAAGAGGTACAGTGTCACTGATGCATGCACTGTCACTGCTCACCATCCTCGTGGCCTCCTCAAATGGTGCCAGGACAGTGCATGCATCCCTGATCATGCCCCACTGGCGTGGAGAAAAAAAACCAAGCTCCCCTGACCCTGTCCTGGTGCCGTAGTCGCACAGGTACTCATTGATGGCCCTCTGCTGCGTGTGCAGCCGCTGCAGCATGGCCAACGTTGAGTTCCACCTGGTGGGCATGTCACATATAAGGCGGTTCTTGGGCAGGTTCAACTCCTTTTGCAGCTCAGCCAGGCGAGCACTGGCATTATAAGATCTGCGGAAATGCACACAGACTTTCCTGGCCTGCCTCAGGACATCCTGTAAGCCCGGGTACCTGCCCAAGAACCGCTGCACCACCAGGTTAAGGACGTGAGCCACACAGGGCACATGGGTCAGTTGTCCCTGTCGGAGGGCGGAGAGGAGGTTGGTGCCATTGTCGCAAACCACCATTCCTGGCTTAAGCTGGCGTGGCGTCAACCACCTCTCGGCCTGGCCCTGCAGAGCAGACAGGACCTCTGCCCCAGTGTGGCTTCTGTCCCCCAAACACACCAGCGCAAGCACGGCATGGCATCTTTTTGCCTGCGTACTTCCGTAGCCCCGTGAACGGCTACGGAGCACCGCTGGTTCATAGGACAAACCACAGGAAGAGGCCATGGAGGAAGAAGAAGAGGAGGGGGTGGAGGAGAGAGGTGTGTCACAACCAGTAGTAGCATTTTGGAGGCGTGGCGGTGGGACAACCTCCAACACTACTGCACCTTGTCCTGCATCCTTCCCAGCTGCCAAAAGAGTGACCCAATGGGCCGTGAAAGAAAGGTAACGTCCCTGTCCATGCCTGCTGGACCATGAGTCAGCGGTAATATGCACCTTACCGCTGACCGCCCTGTCCAGCGAGGCCAAGACATTGCCTTCCACATGCCGGTAGAGAGCCGGAATAGCCTTCCGTGAGAAAAAGTGGCGTTTGGGAACCTGCCACTGAGGAACCGCACATTGCACAAACTCACGGAAGGGGGCCGAGTCTACCAACTGAAAAGGCAGCAGTTGAAGCGCTAGCAATTTAGCCAAGCTAGCATTCAACCGCTGGGCATGTGGATGGCTGGGAGTGAACTTCTTTCGACGGTCCAGCAGCTGGGGCAGGGAAATTTGCCTGCTAGAATCGGACGTCGGTGTACTGCTAGCAGAGTGGCCGCAAGTACTTGGCTGTGACACACCTAATTCTACACCTTCATTCCTCTCAGTGCATGTTTCAGAGAGGACTGAAGTTATAGTGGGGTTGGAGATCCCAGCTGATGCGGTGCAAGGAGAGGTCCGCTTTGTTCTTTGGTGTGGGTCTTTGAGGTAGGCTTGCCAACGAGCTGCATGGCAGGTCAACATATGTCTGGTCAGGCATGTGGTACCCAAGCGGCTGATGTTTTGGCCACGCGATATACGCTTGAGACATATGTTGCAAACAGCAGCTGTGCGATCTGATGCACTAGCCTCAAAAAAGGCCCACACCAAAGAACTTTTTGAATGACGGGCAGAGGCAGCGCCCTGCACAGGCGGAGCTCTGCGGTGTGATTCCGTCGGTGTACTGCCCTTACGCTGGCCACCAAAGGGCATCCTGCCTCGTTGGAGATGTGCCTCCTCCTCATCCTCCTCCTCCTCCTCTCTCCTATTAGGCACCCACGTGGAGTCAGTGACCTCATCATCACCTCCCTCCTCATCACTGGAGCCAATCTGGCAGTATGCTGCAGCTGCTGGAACATGACTGCCAGATTGGTGTCCTTCTTGAGCATCCCCTCTGTCTGCTCTCACGCTACTGCCTTCCTCTAGCTGGGTTTCATCATCAGACCCTTCGAAACGCTGGGCATCCTCCTGGAGCATGTACCCAACACTGTGCTGAAACAGTTCGGGGGACTCCTCAGGAGGAGGACATGGTGGGTCTAGGGAAGGAGTGACTGATGATGAGTCTGACATTGATACCAGGGAAGAGGACGCTTTGGCAGCTGCTTTTCCAGTACCCTGAGCCTGGGTGAGAGAGGATGAGGAGGAGGAGGAGGGCTTGGTCATCCACTCTACCAAGTCTTCGGCATGATGTGGCTCAACATGTCCAGCTGCCGAAAAGAAGGACAAGCGTGTCCCATGGCCATGTGCTGATGACAATGCACCGCGTCCACGACCAGCACTGTTGCCCCCAGACACAGAGCCTGCTTGCCCTCTTTTATTGCCTCCTGACTGTCTGCCTCTCCTTGTTTGCCTTCCAGACATTCTAATAGATGGCCTGCAGGGAGATGGGAAAAAAGCAATAAGGGCTACCTTCAGGTGTCCTTCTCTGTCCCTTGAAACAAGGACTTTGACAGTGAAAGAAACTGACACACTCTCCCTACCTACAGTTTTCTGTCCCTAGAAAAAATGTTTTTTTTAAGCACAATTTAGCACAAGGAGAATTCACTCACTGTCCTTCCAGGTCCCTGGAAACAAGGACTTTGACAGTGAAAGAAACTGACACACTCTCCCTACCTACAGTTTTCTGTCCCTAGAAAAAATGTTTTTTTTAAGCACAATTTAGCACAAGGAGAATTCACTCACTGTCCTTCCAGGTCCCTGGAAACAAGGACTTTGACAGTGAAAGAAACTGACACACTCTCCCTACCTACAGTTTTCTGTCCCTAGAAAAAATGTTTTTTTTAAGCACAATTTAGCACAAGGAGAATTCACTCACTGTCCTTCCAGGTCCCTGGAAACAAGGACTTTGACAGTGAAAGAAACTGACACACTCTCCCTACCTACAGTTTTCTGTCCCTAGAAAAAATGTTTTTTTTAAGCACAATTTAGCACAAGGAGAATTCACTCACTGTCCTTCCAGGTCCCTGGAAACAAGGACTTTGACAGTGAAAGAAACTGACACACTCTCCCTACCTACAGTTTTCTGTCCCTAGAAAAAATGTTTTTTTTAAGCACAATTTAGCACAAGGAGAATTCACTCACTGTCCTTCCAGGTCCCTGGAAACAAGGACTTTGACAGTGAAAGAAACTGACACACTCTCCCTACCTACAGTTTTCTGTCCCTAGAAAAAATGTTTTTTTAAGCACAATTTAGCACAAGGAGAATTCACTCACTGTCCTTCCAGGTCCCTGGAAACAAGGACTTTGACAGTGAAAGAAACTGACACACTCTCCCTACCTACAGTTTTCTGTCCCTAGAAAAAATGTTTTTTTTAAGCACAATTTAGCACAAGGAGAATTCACTCACTGTCCTTCCAGGTCCCTGGAAACAAGGACTTTGACAGTGAAAGAAACTGACACACTCTCCCTACCTATAGTTTTCTGTCCCTAGAAAAAATGTTTTTTTTTAAGCACAATTTAGCACAAGGAGAATTCACTCACTGTCCTTCCAGGTCCCTGGAAACAAGGACTTTGACAGTGAAAGAAACTGACACACTCTCCCTACCTACAGTTTTCTGTCCCTAGAAAAAATGTTTTTTTTAAGCACAATTTAGCACAAGGAGAATTCACTCACTGTCCTTCCAGGTCCCTGGAAACAAGGACTTTGACAGTGAAAGAAACTGACACACTCTCCCTACCTACAGTTTTCTGTCCCTAGAAAAAATGTTTTTTTTAAGCACAATTTAGCACAAGGAGAATTCACTCACTGTCCTTCCAGGTCCCTGGAAACAAGGACTTTGACAGTGAAAGAAACTGACACACTCTCCCTACCTACAGTTTTCTGTCCCTAGAAAAAATGTTTTTTTTAAGCACAATTTAGCACAAGGAGAATTCACTCACTGTCCTTCCAGGTCCCTGGAAACAAGGACTTTGACAGTGAAAGAAACTGACACACTCTCCCTACCTACAGTTTTCTGTCCCTAGAAAAAATGTTTTTTTTAAGCACAATTTAGCACAAGGAGAATTCACTCACTGTCCTTCCAGGTCCCTGGAAACAAGGACTTTGACAGTGAAAGAAACTGACACACTCTCCCTACCTACAGTTTTCTGTCCCTAGAAAAAATGTTTTTTTTAAGCACAATTTAGCACAAGGAGAATTCACTCACTGTCCTTCCAGGTCCCTGGAAACAAGGACTTTGACAGTGAAAGAAACTGACACACTCTCCCTACCTACAGTTTTCTGTCCCTAGAAAAAATGTTTTTTTTAAGCACAATTTAGCACAAGGAGAATTCACTCACTGTCCTTCCAGGTCCCTGGAAACAAGGATTTTGACAGTGAAAGAAACTGACACACTCTCCCTACCTACAGTTTTCTGTCCCTAGAAAAAATGTTTTTTTTAAGCACAATTTAGCACAAGGAGAATTCACTCACTGTCCTTCCAGGTCCCTGGAAACAAGGACTTTGACAGTGAAAGAAACTGACACACTCTCCCTACCTACAGTTTTCTGTCCCTAGAAAAAATGTTTTTTTTAAGCACAATTTAGCACAAGGAGAATTCACTCACTGTCCTTCCAGGTCCCTGGAAACAAGGACTTTGACAGTGAAAGAAACTGACACACTCTCCCTACCTACAGTTTTCTGTCCCTAGAAAAAATGTTTTTTTTAAGCACAATTTAGCACAAGGAGAATTCACTCACTGTCCTTCCAGGTCCCTGGAAACAAGGACTTTGACAGTGAAAGAAACTGACACACTCTCCCTACCTACAGTTTTCTGTCCCTAGAAAAAATGTTTTTTTTAAGCACAATTTAGCACAAGGAGAATTCACTCACTGTCCTTCCAGGTCCCTGGAAACAAGGACTTTGACAGTGAAAGAAACTGACACACTCTCCCTACCTACAGTTTTCTGTCCCTAGAAAAAATGTTTTTTTTAAGCACAATTTAGCACAAGGAGAATTCACTCACTGTCCTTCCAGGTCCCTGGAAACAAGGACTTTGACAGTGAAAGAAACTGACACACTCTCCCTACCTACAGTTTTCTGTCCCTAGAAAAAATGTTTTTTTTAAGCACAATTTAGCACAAGGAGAATTCACTCACTGTCCTTCCAGGTCCCTGGAAACAAGGACTTTGACAGTGAAAGAAACTGACACACTCTCCCTACCTACAGTTTTCTGTCCCTAGAAAAAATGTTTTTTTTAAGCACAATTTAGCACAAGGAGAATTCACTCACTGTCCTTCCAGGTCCCTGGAAACAAGGACTTTGACAGTGAAAGAAACTGACACACTCTCCCTACCTACAGTTTTCTGTCCCTAGAAAAAATGTTTTTTTTAAGCACAATTTAGCACAAGGAGAATTCACTCACTGTCCTTCCAAGTCCCTGGAAACAAGGACTTTGACAGTGAAAGAAACTGACACACTCTCCCTACCTACAGTTTTCTGTCCCTAGAAAAAATGTTTTTTTTAAGCACAATTTAGCACAAGGAGAATTCACTCACTGTCCTTCCAGGTCCCTGGAAACAAGGACTTTGACAGTGAAAGAAACTGACACTCTCCCTACCTACAGTTTTCTGTCCCTAGAAAAAATGTTTTTTTTAAGCACAATATAGCACAAGCACAAAACACACTGACACTCTCCCTACCTATCCTTCTCTTTCCCTAAACTAAAGGAATCCAGGTTAAGCAAGAAAGAAATAAAAGTCACTGTCCCTGCCTATGCTGCTCTATCCCTGCTCCGGAACACACTACACTAGGCCGCCGTGCTGGCGGCCTTTTATAGTGTGGGGCATGTACTAAACACCCTCAGCAATAATTGGCCACAGGCATCCTGCCTGTGGCCAATCATTGCTCTCCTCGCTGCCGGCGCTGTGATTGGCCAAGCATGCGGGGTCACAGTGCATGCTTGGCCAATCACAGCGCCTGGATGACACTGCGATGGCGTAGTGCATTGTGGGCCGTTCGCGTCACTCGAATTTGGCGCGAACGGCCCAAATCGTTCGATCTTCGTCGAACGATCGAACAGCCGATGTTCGAGTCGAACGTATGTTCGACTCGAACACGAAGCTCATCCCTAGTGGCCGCCGACAATCCGCAACGTATGGCAGCCGAAATCCGCAACGTGTCGCAGATGACAATCTGCAACGTGTGGCAGGCGACAATCCGCAACGTGTGGCAGGTGACAATCCACAACGTGTGGCAGGTGACAATCCGCAACGTGTGGCAGCCGACCATCCGCAACGTGTGGCAGCTGACCATCCGCAACGTGTGGCAGCCGACAATCGCAACGTGTGGCAGGTGTGGCAGGTGACAATCCGCAACGTGTGGCAGGTGACAATCCGCAACGTGTGGCAGGTGACAATCCGCAACGTGTGGCAGGTGACAACCCGCAACGTGTGGCAGGTGACAACCCACATCTGGTGGTGGAGTCCGAAGCAAAACTGTAAGTACAAACACACATCACAAGTTGTATGAGACATGAGAGCCTGAGAGGGACTTGTCTAGCCCAGCCCTGAATAACCACATAAGGACCGAAAGGATTTGCCCACTTAAAGCGGTTGTATGGCTTTGTTTTTTATTTTTTTTAAATAACAAACATGTTATACTTACCTCCACTGTGCAGTTCGTTTGGAAAAGAGTGGCCCCGATTCTCTGGTTCTCGGGTCCCTCGGTAGCTGTCTCGGATCCTCCCTGCATCAGCTAACCCCCTTCTGGGAAGCGCTCTCCCAAGGGGGTTAGCTTGCGGGCGCGCTCCCTGTCATACACGCAGCGTCCATAGACACAGCGTGTATGACTCTTTCCCACCCCCCCCACGGGCCGGGTCATTGGATGTGATTGACAGCAGCGTGAGCCAATGGCTACACTGCTATCAATCTATCTAATCTAGCCAATTAACGGCCAGACTCCGTGGAGAAGAGGACGCCGGGGGACGCGCACAGCAAGTGAACAGGCTCAGGTGTGTAAAACAGGGGGGCTGGGGGGCAGTCATTGCCAGGTGTTTTTTCACCTTAATGCATAGGATGCATTAAGGTGAAAAAACACGAACCATTACAAACCCTTTAATGACCAGGCCATTTTTTGCGATACGGCACTTTAACTGACAATTGCGCGGTAATGCGACACTGTACCCAAATAAAATTGATGTCCTTTTTTTCCCACAAATAGAGCTTTCTTTTGGTGATATTTGATCACCTCTGCGGTTTTTATTTTTTGCACTATAAACAACAAAAGAGCGACAATTTAAAATATATATATATATATTTTTTACTTTTTGCTATAATAAATATCCAAAAAATTTATTAAAAAAAAATATTTCTTCATCAGTTTAGGTACCAAAAAACACACAATTAGCGTACATTGATTAGTTTGCGCAAAAGACATTGCGGCCGCCCTCCATGCACAGGTCCCTTTATACTCCTATATACATGTATAGAGCCCTGACTGGCCCTGACAGGTCCTTTTATACGCCTATATGCACGTATAGAGCCCTGACAGGTCCTTTTATATGCCTATATGCACATATAGAGCCATGACAGGTCCTCTTTATACTCCTTTATACATGTATAGAGCCATGACAGGTCCTCTTTATTATCCTTTATACATGTATAGAGCCATGACAGGTCCTCTTTATACTCCTTTATACATGTATAGAGCCATAACAGGTCCTCTTTATACATGTATAGAGCCACGACAGGTCCTCTTTATTATCCTTTATACATGTATAGAGCCATGACCGGTCCTCTTTATACTCCTTTATACATGCATAGAGCCACGACAGGTCCTCTTTTTACTCCTATACATGTATAGAGCCATGACGGGTCCCCTTTAGTTATCATGATATAAAATAATTAATGTGGGGGCCTTTTGGTGGGCGTGATTTTTTTTGGGGGGGGCAGCATTTCATTCTTTGTCCCAGGCAGCACAATGTCTTGGGCCGGCCCTGCATATTGTGATACAGAAACTCCCCTCCGAGCTGTGTGGGAGGAGCACTAATGCTATAATTCCCCTCAGAGCTGTGTGGGATGAGCTATAATTCCCCTCAGCATTGCCAGGAAACCAATGTTTGTTTATGCAGACTCTAAGCACAAGTTACAGTATTTTCTGCCTCTCCCGAATACTTGCCATTCTTCAAACGGTCGCATTTTAAAAAGTATAAATCCTACAGTGAAGAGCTTTATATATTCAATATATTACTTGTCCATGTAGTGTAAAAACTGTAGGAAGGGGTTAGGGTGGTAAATTTGGCTATAATAAGAATAAGAACTAGAAAAGCTACAATTTCTGGGGAAATTGTGTAAAGTGTTCTTGCCTCCACCAGTAGTCTACAACTGGAGTGGGCGGAGTAACTGGGTGGAGTGGCTTGAGCAACTGTTGTGTGGTTGGAGTGGCTGGAGTAACTGTGAAAAGTGTTAAAAAGCTTAATATTTTAAAAAGTAGAAATAGTAAAAAAAAATGTAAGTCCCATCATTAGCTGAAAGAGCGGAACATTTTTTTCAAAAATGTTTTTTTTTTCAATTTAAAAAAATAAATAAAAATTTCTTAAATGATTTAAAAAATGATTTTATTTGACTTTTTTTTCCAAAAATGATTTTTCTTTTTAATGTTTTTTTTCAAAAATGTAAAAAAAATGTTTCAAAATTTTTTTTGAAAAAAAAAAAATTTGAAAGAAAAAAAACATAAAAATAAAAAAAGTAAGCAAAGTTGAACATTAGAAATGCCTTAGAGAAATAAGAGGCATTGTCTTTCCCCCCAGACACCCCAACTGGGAACATACTGTGTCCTGAGGGAAAGACAACACAGCCAATCTCCATGTTACAACAATTTGTGATACAGAAACTCCCCTCAAAGCTGTGTGGGAGGAGCTACAATTCCCCTTAGAGCTGTGTGAGAGGAGCTATAATTCCCTCAGCGTTGAAAAGGAAACCAATGTTTATGCAGGCTCTAACCACAGGTCACAGTATTTTCAGCCTCTCCTGAATACTTGCCATTCTTCAAACGGTCGTATTTTAAAAACCTACAATGTGAGAATCACAAGACCCAGACCTACATTTTGATATATAGTATGTCTCTGAAATATTAAAATTAAAGGCACAGTCGCAGTTTAGAAATTGCCCTTCAAATTTGAAGTGGCTAGAGGGGAGTTTCAATAAATGTTAATGGGTGGCGTGAGTTGCAAACAAATCATCATATTGTGAAAACTATCAGGACTATAGCTTAGCCGTGGACATGTGTAGTGGCAGCAGGGATAGATGAACGTTTTGATATATAATTTGTGTAGGTGGGCTTGAAAATAAGGGAGTGGTGGCAGGTTAGAAATCATGTCCTGATTTTTCAGCTTTTGGCAGCTTACACTCTAGTTTCGCTATTCATTCCTATGGGACAAATTTTGCCACAAAAACAACAATATTTTGTGAACGATTTGGTATATTACTTGTCTACGTAGTGTAAAAGCTGTGGGAGGTGTTAGGGTGGTAAATTTGGCTATAATAAGAATAATAATAATATATATGTGAGATAACAATAAGTGCTCTTGCTATGCAAGAACAATTAATAATATATATATATATATATATATATATATATATATGTGAGATAACAATAAGTGCTCTTGCTATGCAAGAACACTTAATAATATATATGTGAGATAACAATAAGTGCACTTAATAATATATGTGTAAGATAACATTAAGTGCTCTTGCTATGCAAGAACACTTAATACTAGAAAAGCTACAATTTCTGGGGAAATTGTGTGAAGTGTTCTTGCCTCCACCAGTAGTCTACAACTGGAGTGGGCGGAGTAACTGCGTGGAGTGACTTGAGTAACTGTTGTGTGGTTGGAGTGGCTGGAGTAACTGTGAAAAGTGTAAAAAAGCTTAATATTTTAAAAAGTAGAAATAGTAGGAAAAAAATTGTAGAAGTGCCATCATTAGCTGAAAGAGCGGAACATTTTTTTCCAAAACATTTTTTTTTTTCAAAGTGTTTTTTTTTAAAAAAAAAATAGGATTTTTAACTCACCGTAAAATCCTTTTCTCTGAGTTCATGGACCGACACAGCTTCCTATTGACATAGTGGGCATTATCCGTTATTTAGGAGTGACTAGGCAGAAAAACTTGTAAAAAGTGTTGCATCACACCTTCTACAGTACCGCCCTCTGGGTATATCCCCACTCTCTGCATCTCGCAGATCAGTTCGTCAAAAAGCAGTACAAACTTAAAAAGGAGGGGTCGGTGCTGTGTCTGTCCATGAACTCAGAGAAAAGGATTTTACGGTGAGTAAAAAATCCTATTTATTCTTTCGTTCATGGACCGACACAGCTTCCTATTGACATAGTGGGATGTCCCAAAGCAGTGTAAATAAAAATGAAGGGTGGTAACAGCATAAAAGTAAACTTCACCCCAAACACAAAACAGCACTCCTCCAACGGAGGAGTTGCAACTCTAAACAGCCGCCTGCAAAACCTTGCGGCCGAAAGAGGCATCTGAAGATGTACCTACATCAACTTTGTAGAATTTTGTGAAAGTGTGAGCGGACGACCAAGTCGCCGCTTTACATAATTGGGAAACAGACGCTTGATGTCGGAAAGCCCAAGAGGCACCTATTGCCCTGGTCGAATGCGCCGTGACAGGAAAGGGGGGCACTTGACCCCTTAAGGCGTAAGCCTGGATTACTATCTGTCGGATCCACCTAGAAATGGTGGCCGACGAGACTGCTTGGCCCTTCTTGGGACCAGCCACCGAAACAAACAGTAAGTCTTACTTCCGGAACCGGGAAGTAGCAGATAGGTATACTCTCAAAGCTCGGACAACGTCCAAGGAATGCAACGCCGACTCCTTAGAATTCGTGGAATGAGAACACAAGGATGGAAGTACAATGTCTTTGTTGAGATGAAAAGGAAGGCCGCAGCACCACCTTATCCTTGTGGAAGATCAGATAGGGAGCCTTGTATGACAAGGCTGCCAGCTCAGAAACTCATCTAACTGACGTAACAGCCACCAAAAAGACCACTTTCTGAGAAAGTGTCATTAAGGGAATATCCCTAATATTCTCAAACGGTGACTTCTGAAGCACTGAGAGGACCAGGTTCAAGTCCCACGGAGGTAGCGAGGGACGGACCGGAGGAGCCACATGTCGAACCCCCTGCACAAATGTACTCACGAGAGAGTGAGCCGCTAAAGGTCGCTGAAAAAAGACAGCCAGGGCAGATATCTGTCCCTTAATAGTACTTAAGGCAAGCCTTTGGTCCACCCCACGCTGTAAGAACAGCAGGATTCTGGAAACCAAATAAGTACGCGGATGCCACTTCATTTCCTCACACATGGAAATGTAGGCCTTCCAAGTGCGATGATAAACCTTCCTAGAGGATGGCTTCCGAGCACTTCTCATAGTAGAGATTACTGAATCTGACAGGCCCCGGTCTCTCAGTACCTGGTTCTCAATAGCCATGCCATTAAAGCCAGTGACTGTAAAGCAGGACGGAGTATGGGACCCTGCGATAGCAGGTCATTCCGTAGTGGTAGGCGCCAGGGGACGTCTGCTACAGTAGGTGCCGCCGACATTGTATATTCATTGCGATCCTATCGCGGAGATTCTCGGTGACAGGGGTGCCGACACCTCGGCGACAGGGTGGCGACACATCTCGCGCTCGCTGCAATAGCGAGGAGACGCGGCACTGTATTGAACAGGGATCCGACGTGGATTCCCGCCAATACCAGGCACTGTGTTTGGTATGAATCCTGAGCGGGAACTCCACGCCAATTTTTAAATAAAAAAACGGCATGGGTTCCCCCTCCAGGAGCATACCAGGCCCTTGGGTCTGGTCTGGATTTGAAGGGTAACCCCTACGCCGAAAAAACGGCGTGGGGGTCCCCCCAAAAATCCAAACCAGACCCTTATCCGAGCACGCAACCTGGCAGGCCGCAGAGGAAGAGGGGGGCCAAGAGAGCGGCCCCCCCTCCCTCCGGAACCGTAACAAGGCCGCATGCCCTCAACATGGGGGGTTTGGTGCTCTGGGGCAGGGGGGCGACCTGCGGCCCCCCACCCCAAAGCACCCTGTCCCCATGTTGATGAGGACAGGGCCTCTTCCCGACAACCCTGGCCGTTTGGTTGTCGGGGTCTGTGGGCAGGGGGCTTATCGGAATCCGGGAGCCCCCTTTAATAAGGGGGCCCCAGATCCCGGCCCCCCACCCTATGTGAATGAGTATGGGGTACATCGTACCCCTACCCATTCACCTGGTGGAAAAAAATGGCAATAAAAAAAACACACACAGCTTTTTAAAGTAATTTATTGCAGAGCTCCGGGGGTCTTCTTCCGACTTCGGGGGGGTCTCCGGTGTCGTCGCCGCGCTCTCCGGTTCTTTCTTCTGCCGGGCCTCCGCTATCTTCTTCCGCTCTTTTGCTAGCGGGGCCCGGTCTTCTCCGTCGCCTTCTTCTTCTCCCGCTCTCCGGTTCTTTCTTCCGCCGGCCCTCCGCTATCTTCTTCCAGCTCTTTTGCTAGCGGAGGCCCGGTCTTCCCCGTCGTCTCATCTGGCTCTCCGTTGTCCTTCTGCCGGCCCCTCCACTATCTTCTTCCAGCTCTTTTGCTAGTGGAGGGGCCGGTCTTCCCGTCGTCGCCGTTGGCGTCTTCTTCTCTCTTCTCCTCCTCGATGTTGACTCGTCGCTTTCTCTCGCTATAATGCTAAATCTTCGGGCCGCAGCGATTTATATAGGCTTCTCATGACGTCACAGTCACATGCTCCGGGTGGCCCCGGAGCATGTGACTGTGACGTCATGGGAACATGTGACTGTGACGTCATGAGAAGCCTATATAAATCGCTGCGGCCCGAAGATTTAGCATTATAGCGAGAGGAAGCGACGAGTCAACATCGAGGAGGAGAAGAGGGAAGAAGACGCTGACGGCGATGATGGGAAGACCGGCCCCTCCACTAGCAAAAGAGCTGGAAGAAGATAGTGTAGGGGCCGGCAGAAGGACAACGGAGAGCCGGACGAGACGACGGGGAAGACCGGGCCTCCGCTAGCAAAAGAGCTGGAAGAAGATAGCGGAGGCCCGGCGGAAGAAAGAACCGGAGAGCGGGAGAAGAAGAAGGCGACAGAGAAGACCGGGCCCTGCTAGCAAAAGAGCTGGAAGAAGATAGCGGAGGCCCGGCAGAAGAAAGAACCGGAGAGCGCGGCGACGACACCGGAGACCCCCCCGAAGAAGACCCCCGGAGCTGTGCAATAAATTACTTTAAAAAGCTGTGTGTGTTTTATTTATTGCCATTTTTTTCCGCCAGATGAATGGGTAGGGGTACGATGTACCCCATACTCATTCACATAGGGTGGGGGGCCGGGATCTGGGGCCCCCTTATTAAAGGGGCTCCCAGATTCTGATAAGCCCCCCACCCGCAGACCCCGACAACCAACGGCCAGGGTTGTCGGGAAGAGGCCCTGTCCTCATCAACATGGGGACAGGGTGCTTTGGGGTGGGGGGGCCACAGATCGCCCCCCATGTTGAGGGCATGCGGCCTGGTACGGTTCAGGAGAGAGGGGGGGCCGCTCTCTCGTCCCCCCCTCTTCCCCTGCGGCCTGCCAGGTTGCGTGCTCAGATAAGGGTCTGGTCTGGATTTTGGGGGGGACCCCCACGCCGTTTTTTCGGCGTAGGGGTTACCCTTCAAATCCAGACCAGACCCAAGGACCTGATATGCTCCTGGAGGGGGAACCCATGCCGGTTTTTTATTTAAAAATTGGCGTGGAGTTCCCGCTCAGGATTCATACCAAACACAGTGCCTGGTATTGGCGGGAATCCACGTCGGATCTCCGGCAATGCGTGTCGCTCATTGTGAAAGGAAAAACAACATTTTTCCTTTCCCGATGATGAGACAGCTCGGCGCTGGCTCTCGCAACGGAGCTCGTAGGGTGTCAATCTCGCCGCTAGAAGAGGCGAGATTGACACAATTTCGGCGGCACCTACTGTACCAGATCGGCGTACCAAGGACTCTGAAGCCAATCTAGAGCGATTAGAATCATTGGAATTCCCTCTGCCTCAGTTCTGCGAAGCAGATGAGGAAGACGCCTTATGGGAGGGAAGGCATAGATTAGCCGATACTGACCTCATGCTGCTACCAACGCGTCCGTTGCGTCTGCCCATGGGTCCTTTAACCGGGCCACAAATCTCAATGCCTTCCGATTGAGTCGGGACGCCAAAAGATCTATGCGTGGCGTGCCCCTTCTTTGGTAGAGCATATGGAACACATCCAGGTGTAAGGACCATTCTCCCTGGTCCAGCATTTGGCGACTCGTACACGACCTCCGATGCTGCAGCTGAGCTTCTTGTTCCTCCTTGATGTTTGACATCTGCCAATGCTGTTGCGTTGCCTAACTGGATCCTGACTTGCAGCCTCTGAGACCATATGAAGAGGCACCGCCTGATCGTCCGGAGTTCCAGGACCTTGATCGGCAGGTGGGATTCCTCCGGGGTCCAGCGACCTTGCGTCGTCTGAACACCCCAGACTCCCCCCCCAACCTGTAAGGCTGGCGTCCGTCGTGATCACTATCCAATGAACAGGAAGGAATGACTTCCCGGCCAGCAGAGCCGGTGATGTCAGCCACCCTACCAGGGATCTCCTGACTAGGTGGCTTACCAGGATTAGATAATCCAGAGATTATGGGCATCTGTTCCATCTGGACAGAACCTCTTTCTGTAACACTTGAGTGTGATCTTGAGCATATAGGACCGCCTCAAAGGAGGCTACCATGAGGCCCAAAACTTGCGTGTAAAAACGGAGTGATGACCAACTCTTGGATGTCAGCTACTGCGCTGCAGCCCGCAGGGTCTGCAATCTTTCCACAGGGAGGAATACTCCTGCCTCTGAGGAATCCATAATCAACCCCAGATACACTAGGCGTTGAGTCAGCACCAATACTGACCTTTGCGTGTTTAGTACCCAACCATAGTCTCGGAGAGTCTGAGGTTATGGACACGCTTATCTCTAATTCTGAGCTCGAAGGGGCCTTCAGAAGAAGGTCATCCAAGTAGCCCACGATAGCAATGCCCCTCTGTCTTAGAAGGGCCAGAAAGGGGGCGAGCTCTGGAACTGGCTTGTAGCCTGAGGAGATCACTTCGCAAACCCACTGGTCGGAGATCAGAGATGTTCACTGAGTCGTGAATTTGCGAAGACGTCCCCCCACCGAGAGCTGGGTGGGGGCGGACCTTCATGCGGATGCAGATTTTTCCGCAGGCTTGTTGGGCTTGCGGGACCAAGGACGTCTTTGTCCTTGAGCAGGCGCTTTGTCGGCCTGGGGTCTTTTCTCTGTCACCCTGGGTGGACGAAAAAACGCTTGCGTGCAGTAAAGGAGGGCCCTTGCCCCTGGCGTGGCCCCTTACCCTTCTTGGTTTGAGGAAGCAGAGTACTCTTACCTCCTGTGGCATCTTTAATGATGTCATCCAGAGAGGCCCCAAATAGTCTGTCGCCCTTAAAGGGCAGATCCAACAGGGCCTTCTTGGAAGCCTGGTCCGCAGACCAGTCCTTTAGCCAGATCAGGCGGCATATAGCTACCGCATAAACCAAAGCTTTTGACAGCAAGGGAATAGTATCCATGTCTGATTCGCAGACAAACTTAAGGCCTTGTACCAACTGGTCGGCCAAAGTTATTTCATCAGGAGGATCATCTCGCTCCTTTAACCCCTGGAGTAGCAATTTTGCCCATTCAGTAAGTGTCTGGGACACTAAGGCCCCAGCCAATGCCGGGCGCACCGCTGAGCCTACCACTGAGTATAGGTAGCGAGCGAGTGCTTCAGCTTTCTTATCCACAGGGTCCTTGAAAACAGGAGCCCCTTCCACTGGAATAGTGGTAGCTTTATTAAGTCTGGACACCGGAGGGTCCACTATAGGGGGAGAGGTCAATTTTTTCAGGAAACTCTCCTCAAAAGGCTAACGTACCGCAAAATTCTTTGGGGATGTAAAAACCCTTAGTGGGTTTTCCCACTCCTTGTATAAGAGCTTATCAAAATAAGACACACAAGGAAACACCTTAGCAGTGCGGGCAGGTTTACGGAACCCAAAGGGGACCGGTGTCTCTGCTGCTTCTGCAGCAATCTCCAATTTTAGCGTATCCCGCACTGCAGTAATAAGGTCAGATACTAAAGCCTTTTCGCGTACTGACCCGGACTTGGAGTCATTCTCACTGTCCGATCGGTCACGGTCTGCAGTCTCTGATGCATCAGAATCCTGGTCATGAGCCATAGCTGGGCCTGGTTCTGCATCAGAATTATTACCGGAAGATTGCAGGGGATGGGGGCGTTTACTACCCCCCGTGTTCCTGTGTGCTGCTTCCACCCTGGCAACAAAAGCCTCTAGGATTGCCGACATAGCGTCCACAGATACATCAGGGGCACCAGCCGCTAAATCCGGTGTTTCAGGGGAAAAAACGTCTGCTTCAGACGCCATGCTGACCCACACGCTGACACCCACAGGGCTCCAGGCAACGTATCAATAGGCCATCCTCCTAGCTGATACAGAGATGCAGGGTCTCCCAGAGGACTCACCACCCTTGGAACGGTACCGCTGTGCTGCCGTGTGCTCCGCCTGGGATGCTATCCCACCGCTGCCTGTGTCCGTCTGATTCTTATCAGCATTTCCTGTGTGAATTTGCACCAGTGCAAATGCACCCTAGAGGCCGGAGACCATCGCAAAATGGCCACCAAGTGGCTGTATGGAAACAATGTGGGCTCTAAGAAAATGGCCGCCGAGCCGACTATAGAGGCAAAAGCGGCCGCGGACCACAAGAAGATGGCCGCCGACCGGCGGTCTATACATACAGCGTGAATCCTAGGAAACATGGCCGCCGAACATTCGATAGAAGCCAAAGCGGGTGTGCGAAAAACAAGAAAATGGCCGCCGAGCGGCGATATATACATATAGGTGCAAAACCACAAGAAAATGGCCGCCGGACAGTCACTAGAGGCCGAAACAGGCATGGACCATCGCAAAATGGCCGCCGACAGCCTGGATGGGGAAAAGCACACACAAGTAAGCAGAAATTACATTTTTTAAATGATAGCTACAGCCAGCCCCGCTCCAGGTGGAACCCCTTAGGTGACCACCAGCACCCAGCAACCTTAGCTCAGAGCCCAGGGAGAAGGGAAGGCAGGGAGAGAGGAAAGAAAGAGGCCACAACCACTTACTTGATCTCTCCAGGAATGTCCAGCCAAGTCACCCTGCCGAAGCAGGGGAGTTACTTACCTATCCTGCGTGTCTCATGCTGGAAGACATTCCAGACAGATCATCATCCGCGTGAAAGGTGACTGTCGGCCAGGCATGCTGTGATTGAGCCCTAGAGAATGATCATATGCATGCCCTGGAGATCTAGCTCACTGGACAGGCTACTGCGACTCGGCCGAAAGGTCAGCCAAAGCTGAGCGGTCCGATGCAAGCCCTAGAGCGTAGGCTCATCGGCCACCCATAGAGTGACAGGCATGTCATGGAAAACCCAGGGCGTAGCTAGGGTCGGCACACGCTCGATGGCCGAAACTGGGGGGACTACAAGGATCGAGGACCCAGCCTGTCACCCAGTCGGCAGTTGATCGAAAATCGAAGGAAACAAAAAAAAATTGTAGAAAAAAAACTTCCCCGGACCAATGGGCCGGGGAAGTTTCGGCTAGTTTCTGCTAGACAGAAAAAACTGATCTGCGAGATGCAGAGAGAGGGGATATACCCAGAGGGTCCGCCCCCTGGGCGGTACTGTAGAAAATCCTTTTCTCTGAGTTCATGGACAGACACAGCACCGACCTCTCTTTTTTAAGTTTGTACTGCTTTTTGACGAACTGAACTGCGAGATGCAGAGAGAGGGGATATACCCAGAGGGCGGTACTGTAGAAGGTGTGATGCAACACTTTTTACAAGTTTTTCTGCGTAGTCACTCCTAAATAACGAATAATACCCACTATGTCAATAGGAAGCTGTGTCAGTCCATGAACGAAAGAGTAATCTTTTTTTATTTTTTTTATTTTTTTTATGTTTTTTTTTCAACATTTTTATATTTGTTCTCCAAAATTATAATTTTTTTTTCAAAATGTTTTTTTTTCAATTTTCAATTTTTTTTTTCAATTTTTTTTTATTTTTATAAATGATTTTTTTTTCATGGGGGGGTCATGAACAGCGGAAAACAGTATCCGTCATATTGCAGTACATAGTAGAGGTACATAGTAATTCATTTACAGATAACAAAATCAAAAGAGTAAGCAAAGTTGAACATTAGAAATGCCTTAGAGAAATAAGCAACGTGCATTGTCTTTCCCCCCAGACATCAAAACTGGGAACATACTGTGTCCTGAGGGAAAGACAACACAGCCAACCTCCATGTTACAACAATTTGTGCTACAGAAACTCCCCTCCGAGCTGTGTGGGAGGAGCACTAATGCTATAATTCCCCTCAGAGCTTTGTGGGAGGAGCTACAATTCCCCTCAGCGTTGCCAGGAAACCAATGTTTGTTTATGCAGACTCTAAGCACAGGTCAGAGTATTTTCAGCCTCTCCTGAATACTTTTCATTCTTCAAACGGTCGTATTTTAAAAAGTATAAATCCTACAGCGAAGAGCTACATGGTATGTCTCTGAAATATTAAAATTGAAGGCACAGTCACAGTTTAGATATTGCCCTTCAAATTTGAAGTGGCTAGAGGGGAGTTTCAATGAATGTCAATGGACGGCGTGAGTTGCAAACAAATAGTCATATTGTGAAAACTATCAGGACTATGGCTTAGCCGTGGACATGTGTAGTGGCAGCAGGGATAGTTGAACGTTTTGATATAAGATTTGTGTAGGTGGGCTTGAAAATGAGGGAGTGGTGGCAGTTTAGAAATCATGTCCTGATTTTTCAGATTTTGTAAGCTCCCACTCTAGTTTCGCCATTCATTTCTATGGGTCAAATTTCGCCACAAAAACGACGATATTTCGTGAACCATTTGGCGAAACGTTCCACAAAGTAATAGCACACCAATCGGGAACAATCCGCATGTTTCGGTATATTACTTGTCTATGTAGTGTAAAAGCTGTGGGAGGAGTTAGGGTGGTAAATTTGGCTATAATAAGAATAATATATATGTGAGATAACAGTAAGTGCTCTTGCTATGCACGAACACTTAATAATAATATATATATGTGAGATAACAAACAGTAAGTGCTCTTGCTATGCAAGAACACTTAACTAGAAAAGCTACAATTTCTGGGGAAATTGTGTGAAGTGTTCTTGCCTCCACCAGTAGTCTACAACTGGAGTGGGCGGAGTAACTGGGTGGAGTGGCTTGAGTAACTGTTGTGTGGTTGGAGTGGCTGGAGTAACTGTGAAAAGTGTTAAAAATCTTAATATATTGAAAAGTATAAATAGTAGAAAAAAATGTAAGTCCCATCATTAGCTGAAAGAGCTGAACATTTTTTTCCCCAAAAAATTTTTTTCCCCAAAAATTTTTTTTTTTAAATAATTCCTTTTGTTTTTCAAAAAGATTTTTTTTTTTTTTTTCAAAAAGATTTTTTTTCAAAAATATTTATTTTTTCAAAAAATATTTATTTTTTCAAAAAATATTTTTTTTTTCTAAAAATTATTTTTTTTCTAAAAATTATTTTTTTTCTAAAATGTTTTTTTTTTTTTCAATAAAAAAAAAAAAAAATTGGATTTTTTACTCACCGTAAAATCCTTTTCTCTGAGTTCATGGACCAACACAGCTGACATAGTGGGTATTATCCGCTAATTAGGAGTGACTAGGCAAAAAACTTGTTGCATCACACCTTCTACAGTACCGCCCAGGGGGCGGACCCTCTGGGTATATCCCCTCAGTCTGCATCTCGCAGATCAGTTCGTCAAAAAGCAGTACAAACTTAAAAGGAGGGGTGGGTGCTGTGTCGGTCCATGAACTCAGAGAAAAGGATTTTACGGTGAGTAAAAAATCCTATTTACTCTTTAGTTCATGAACCGACACAGCTTCTCTATTGACATAGTGGGACGTCCCAAAGCAGTGTCAGAGAAAAAAACGAGGGGTGATAACAGCATAAAAGTAAACTTCACCCCAAACACAAAACAGTTGCAACTCTAAACAGCTGCCTGCAAAACTTTGCGGCCGAAAGAGGCATCCGAAGATGCACCTACATCAACTTTGTAGAATTTGGTGAAAGTGTGAGCGAACGAACAAGTCGCCGCTTTACATAATTAGGAAACAGACGCTTGATGTCGGAAAGCCCAAGAGGCACCTATTGCCCTAGTCGAATGCGCCGTGACCAGAAAGGGGGGCGCTTGACCCTTTAAGGCGTAAGCCTAGATTACTATCTAGAGATGGTGGCCGACCAGGGCCATCTTTACCGCAGGGCAAAACGGGGCAGCTGCCCTGGGCCCTATCATTATTGGGGGCCCCATGTTATCTATCCCCTGAGCCCGCGCTGCCTGCCAGTGGGGCCCCAAAGGAAGTATGAGCTGTGGCACTTCTTATCCATTATCGGAGGTGCAGGCAGCGGAAGCAGATGGTGCCAAGCCATTCTTCCCGAAAATACGCCGGGGGGGGGGTTGTTTTTAACACTCACGGCGACTCCTTAATTAGCTCCAGCAAGTTCTTAGCTAAGGCAGATTTTCTCTAGCTAAGAACAGTTGCTCGGGAGTTAGGCTGTAAGGCGCTGCCTATCCTGTCAGTACCTTCCCCCCAGCCCCTTCCTCACTTCACCGTGTCCGCCTGTCCAATCCCACACTACGCTGCCATTTGGGTCTGCCTAACCCCGCCCACTCCAACTCCCTGCATTGCCCGCAGTGTGCAGTGAAAGGGGATCTGCGAGCAGCTGGGCGGAAGATTTAATACAAGTATAGCTGCCTAAGCCGCCCAAGGGAAAGCAGCCTGAATGGGGGAGGCATAATTGGTGAGCAATCCTTTTGCCCCCACCATCACTTGCTCTGCCCCCCCTTCTCTCTCCCCTTCTTACCCCCACACTCTCTCTCTCTCTCTCCCCCCTTTTGCTCCATCCTCTCTCTCTGCCCTTTTCTCTCTTACCTCTTTTCTCTCTCTTTCTCCCCCCTCTTTCATCTACCTTTCTCTCATCCTCCTCTTCCCCCCCTTTCTCCACCTCTCTTTCTCCCTTCTATTTTTTTTCTCCAATCTTTTTCTCATCTCCCCCCACCCCATGGTCCCCCCAACAGTCTCTCTCCTTTTCCTCAGTCCTCACCCTCCTCTTGTCCCCTTTTTCTCACTTTTTCTCCCTCCTCTCCATCGTCCCCCCCCCATATATATTTTCTCATACTTTCTCTCTTCCCCCCTCTCTTATCCCCCCTTCTCTTCCTCCCCTCCTCTCGCTCTTTCTCCTCTCTCTCACCTCACTCTCTCTATCTTTGCCCCCTCTACCTCCCCCCCCCAGCTTTTTTCCCCTTCTCTTTCTCCTCCCTCTTTTCCTTTCTTCCCCTTCCTCTCTCTCATCCACCTTCTTTCCCCCCTCGTATTGCCCCTTCCTCTTTTCGTTTCCCCACTCTCTTTCTCTCCCCACCAACCCCAACACTCCCCCCCTTCCCCCTCCCTTTAGCCCCCTCTCTTTTGTCCCCCTTTCTCCCCCTCTCTTTCTCTCTCCATTTTTCCTCCTTCCTCTATCTCCTTCTCTTCAATCTCTCTCATATCTCCCCTTTCCTTCCCCAGTCTTGTCCTGGGGGGAGGGGGTTGCCAACCCTGTTCACCACCTCCCCAATGCAGAATTCCAGGCTGTCTGTTGCTGGCTAGCCTTGGAATTAGAAGCGGCGGCATAACATCAAATCTCATGATGTCTGTAAGTCATGTAAGTTATGTAAGTCATCTCAAGCTGTATTTAACACTTTTACCACTTTAACTATGACCACTTTTCGCTGTGGCACACATAGCATAGCCTCTAGCAACGAATCAGTAAGCCACATTGTGTGATGTAACCTCTAGCAACCAGTCAGTGAGCGGTAATGATATGCTGTAACCTTTGTCAACCAATTGCGGTAGCTGATTGATTTGCTGCAGTAAACTGATTTTAAGTCTAGCTGCTATTGTATGTCTCAGAGCACCAGGGTGATCTTTATCGCAGGCCAAAAGGGGTTTGTTTTTTATGATGTGGGGGAGGAGAGCAAAATTGCATGAAGGGGGGCCCCAAGAAAATGTTTGCCCAGGGTCCAGTTAATATTAAAGACGGCCCTGTGGCCGACGAGACTGCTTGGCCCTTCTTGGGACCAGCCACCGAAACAAACAGTGAGTCTGACTTCTGGAACCGGGAAGTAGCAGATAAGTATACTCTCAAAGCTCGGACAATGTCCAAGGAATGCAACGCCGACTCCTTAGGATTCGACGGATGAGGACACAAGGATGGAAGTACAATGTCTGAGTTGAGATGAAAAGCCGAAACGACTTTCAGAAGAAAGGAAGGCTGCGGCCGCAGCACCACCTTATCCTTGTGGAAGATCAAATAGGGAGCCTTGGCTGACAAGGCTGCCAGCTCAGAAACTCGTATAACTGACGTAACAGCCACCAAAAATACCACTTTTTGAGAAAGTGTCAACAAGGGAATATCTCTAATATTCTCAAAAGGTGCCTTCTGAAGCACCGAGAGAACCAGGTTCAAGTCCCACAGAGGTAGCGGGGGACGGATCGGGGGAGCCACATGTCGAACCCCCTGCACAAATGTACTCACGAGAGAGTGAGTCACCAGGGGTGGCTGAAAAATGACAGCCAGGGCAGATATCTGTCCCTTAATCGTACTTAAGGCAAGCCTTTGGTCCACCCCACGCTGCAAAAACAGCAGGATTCTGGAGACCAAATAAGTACGCGGATGCCACTTAATTTCCTCACACATGGAGATGTAGGCCTTCCAAGTGCGGTGATAAACCTTCCTAGAGGACGGCTTCCGAGCACTTTTCATAGTAGGGATTACTGAATCTGACAGGCGCCGGTCTCTCAGTACCTGTTTCTCAATAGCCATGCCGTTAAAGCCAGTGACGGTAAAGCAGGACGGAGTATGGGACCTTGCGACAGCAGGTCGTCCCGTAGTGGTAGGCGCCAAGGGACGTCTGTTACTAGACGTACTAGATCGGCGTACCAGTGACGCTGAGGCCAATCTGGAGCAATCAGGATCATTGGAATTCCCTCTGCCTCCACTCTGCAAAGCAGATGGGGAGGAAGCCTTAAGGGAGGGAAGGCATATATTAGCCGATACTGACCCCACAATGCCACCAACGCGTCTGTTGCGTCTGCCCATGGGTCCCTTGACCGGGCCACAAACCTCAATACCTTCTGATTGAGTCGGGAAGCCAGAAGGTCTACGTCTGGCGTGCCCCATCTTTGGAAGAGGAGCTGGAACACTTCCGGGTGTAAGGACCATTCTCCCTGGTCCAGCATTTGGCGACTCAGGTAGTCCGCCTGCCAATTCTCCACACCCGAAATGTACACGGCCGACAGTGCCGGTACGCTCCTTTCTGCCCACCTCAGGATGCGAGTGACTCCCGATGCTGCAGTTGAGCTTCTTGTTTCTCCTTGATGATTGACATATGCCACTGCTGTTGCGTTGTCTGTCTGGATCCTGACTGGCCGCCCTTGCAGCCTCTTAGACCATCTGAAGAGGCACAGCCTGATCGCCCGAATTTCCTCTGGGGTCCAGCGACCTTGCGTCGATTGAACATCCCAAACTCCCCCCCAACCTGTAAGGCTGGCGTCCGTCGTGATCACTATCCAGTACATAGGAAGAAATTACTTCCCGGCTAGAAGAGCCGGTGATGTCAGCCACCATATCAGAGATCTCCTGACTAGGTGGCTTACCCGGATTTGATAATCCAGAGATGATGTACATCTGTTCCATCTGGACAGAACTTCCTTCTGTAACACTCAAGTGTGATATTGAGCATATGGGACCGCCTCGAAGGAGGCTACCATGAGGCCTAACGCTCGCATGCAAAAACGGAGTGACGACCAACTCTTGGATGTCAGCTGCCGCACTGCAGCCCGAAGGGTCTGCAACTTTTCCACAGGGAGGAATACTTTTGCCTCTGAGGAATCTAGAATCAACCCCAGGTACACTAGGCATTGAGTCGGCACCAATACTGACTTTTGCATGTTTAGTATCCAACCACAGTCTCGAAGAGTCTGACAGGTAATGGATACGCTTACTTCTAATTCTGAGCTTGAAGGGGCCTTTAGAAGGTCGTCCAAGTAGCCTATGATAGCGATGCCCCGCAGTCTTAGGAGTGCCAGAACCGGCGCGAGCACCTTGGTGAATGTCCTGGGTGCCGAAGCCAGGCCAAACGGGAGGGCAACAAACTGATAGTGGTTCTTCCCGATTGTGAATCGCAGAAACCTGACTACAGATCGAACCGACTCCATCCAAAATCTTTGTATCTTCACAAAGCAATTGAGGGCCCAGAGATCCAAGATTGGACGAACCCCCTCCTTCTTTGGCACAATGAACAGATTTGAGTAAAAACCCTGACCCTGTTCCTGCTCTGAAACTGGAATAACCACCCCGCGTTCCAGCAGACCCTGGACCGCCCCATACAGGGCCTCCCGATGGGTCGGCTGTAGCTGGAGGTTGGAGGGAACGAATCTGACCGGTGGACAAGAGAGAAATTCTATCTTGTAGCCTGAGGAGATTACTTTGCAACCCACCTGTCGGAGATTAGAGCTGTCCACTGAGTAGTGAATTTGTGAAGACGTCCCCCCACCCAAGAGCTGGGTGGGGCGGACATTCATGCAGATGCAGATTTGTCCACAGGCTTGTTGGGTTTGCGGAGCCAAGGACACTTCTGTCCTTGGGCAGGCGCCTTGTCGGCCTGGCGTCTTTCCCCTGTCGCACTTGGCAGACGAAGAAAACGTTTGCGTGCAGTAAAGGAGGATCCTTGCCCTTGGCGTGGTCCCTTACCCTTTTTAGTGTGAGGAAGCAAAGTGCTTTTACCTCCTGTGGCATCCTTGATGATGTCATCCAGAGAGGCCCCAAAAAGTCTGTCACCCTTAAAAGGCAGATCCAACAGGGCTTTTTTGGAGGCCTGGTCCGCAGACCAGCCTTTTAGCCAGATCAGGCGGCGTATTGCTACTGCATAAACCAAAGCTTTTGACAGCAGGGGAATAGTATCCATGTCTGACTCGCAGACAAACTTAAGGCCCTGGACCAACTGGTCGGCCAAAGTTATTTCATTAGGAGGGGCATCTCGCTCCTTTAACCTCCTTAGCGGTAATCCCGAGTCAGGCTCGGGGTGAGTTTTCAATGCTAAGAGCGGTAACCCCGAGCCAGACTCGGGCTGCATCGCAGTATCCAGGGGAAGTAACTTACCTTGTTCCCTGGATCCTGCGATGTCCTCCCGCAGTGTCTGTGAGCCGTGTCTCGCTCGATCCTCACTGCCGAGTGCCGAGCTCCGTTCCCTGCAACGTTGCGACGCACGGGGAGGGAGTTCAGCGCCAAATTCAAAAAAGTAAACACATACTATACATACAGTATACTGTAATCTTACAGATTACAGTACTGTATGTAATAATTACACACCCCCTTTGTCCCTAGTGGTCTGCCCAGTGTCCTGCATGCACTTTTATATAATAAAAACTTTTCTTTCTGCCTGGAAACTGAAGATTGTCCATAGCAACCAAAAAGTGTCCCTTTATGTCAAAAGTGGTTTTAGACCAGCTAAAAAACAGCGATAATAAATTACAATCACTCGCAGAATTGAGCGATAGCGATTTGTGGGGAAATTCATCATCAAACAAAAAATCTAATGACAGCGACAATTCTGCAACTGAGCAAATTTCAGTGTTTTTGATTTGATTACATTATTGAATAATTTTTATTATAATTACATTACTATTTGTTATAATTATTTATAGTTATTTATTATATTATACTTTATTATTTTGTGTTTCAAACTTTATCATACCCGGGATGTCTACTAGACTCTTGTTTGGTCAGGTTTAAGTAAGTAATTACTAAGAATCGCAGGCCTACAATACATAACACCAAATTTCCATGTAAAATAATTGTACCGCTTTTGGTACATAATTCCAGACAGAATCATACCGCCAGGGAGGTTAACCCCTGGAGCAGCAATTTTTCCCATTCAGTAAGTGTCTGAGACACTAAGGCCCCCGCCAATGCCAGGCGCACCGCTGAGCCTACCACAGAGTATAAGTAGCAAGTGAGTGCTTCAGCTTTCTTATTCACAGGGTCCTTGAAAACAGGAGACCCTTGTACTGGGTTTGTGGTAGCTCTGTTAAGTCTGGACACCGGAGGGTCCACTATAGGGGGAGAAGTCCATTTCTTCAGAAAACTGTCCTCTAAGGGGTACCGTACCGCAAAATTCTTTGGGGATGTAAGGACCCTAGCAGTGCGGGGAGGGCACATCTCCAACGAGGCAGGATGCCCTCCAGGGGCCAGCTTAAGGGCGGCACACCGACAGCATCACACCGCAGAGCTCCGCATGTGCAGGGCGCTGCTGTCTCTGCGCGTTATTCCAAAAGTTCTTTGGTGTGGGCCTTTTTTGAGACGAGTGCATCAGATCGCAGCGCTGCTATTTGCAACATATGTCTAAGGCGTATCTCGCGTGGCCAAAAAATCACCCGCTTGGGCATCACATGCTTGATCAGACATATGTAGACCTGCCATGCAGTTCGTTGGCAAGCATACCTAAAAGACCCACACCAAAGAACAAAGCGGAACTCTCCTTGCTCCTCATCAGCTGGGATCTGCAACCCCACTATACCTTCAGTCCTCTCTGAAACCTGCACTGAGAAGAATGAAGGTGTAGAATTAGGTGTGTCACAGCCAAGTACTAGCGGGCAATCTATCGGTATCACCAACGTCAGATTGTACCAGGCAAATTTCCCTGCCCCAGCTGCTGCACCGCCGAAAGAAGTTCGCTCCCAGCCATCCACTTGCCCAGCGGTTGAATGCTAGCTTGGCTAAATTGCTAGCACTTCAACTGCTGCCTTTTCAGTTGGTAGGCTCTGCCCCCTTCCGTGAGTTTGTGGAATGTGCGGATTCTCAGTGGCAGGTTCCCAAACGCCACTTTTTCTCACGGAAGACGATTCCGGCTCTCTACAGGCATGTGGAAGGCAATGTCTTGGCCTCGCTGAACAGGGCGGTCAGCGGTAAGGTGCATATTACCGCTGACTCATGGTCCAGCAGGCATGGACAGGGATGTTACCTATCTTTCACGGCGCATTAGGTGACTCTGCTGGCAGCTGGGAAGGATGCAGGACAAGGTGCAGTAGTGTTGGAGGTTGTTCCGCCACCACGCCTCCAAAATGCTACTACTGGTGATTCTGACACACCTCTCTCCTCCTCCCCCTCCTCTTATTCTTCCTCCATGGCCTCTTCCTGTGCTTTGTCCTCGGAACCAGCGGTGCTCCGTAGGTGTTCAAGGGGCTATGCAATTACGCAGGCAAAAAGATGCCATGTGGTGCTTGAGCTGGTGTGCTTGGGGGACATGAGCCACACTGGGGCAGAGATTCTGTCAGCTCTGCAGGGGCAGGCTCAGAGGGGGTTGACGCCACACCAGCTTAAGCCAGGAATGGTGGTTTGCGACAATGGCACCAACCTCCTCTCCGTCCTCCGACAGTGACAACTGAACCATGTGCCCTGTTTGGCTCACGTCCTTAACTTGGTGGTGCAGCGGTTCTTGGGCAGGTACCCGGGCTTACAGGAGGTCCTGAGGCAGGCCAGGAAACTCTGTGTGCATTTCCGCCGGTCATATAATGCCAGTGCTCACCTGGCTGACCTCCAAAAGGAATACAACCTGCCCAAGAACCGCCTAATCTGTGACATGCCCACCAGGTGGAACTCAATGTTGGCCATGCTGCAGCAGCTGCACACACAGCAGAGGGTCATCAATGAGTATCTGTGCCAAAATGGCACCAGGACAGGGTCAGGGGAGCTTGTTTTTTTTTTTGCCACGCCAGTGGGTCATTATCAGGGATGCATGCACTGTCCTGGCACCATTTGAGGAGGCCACGAGGATGGTGAGCAGTGACAGTGCATGCATCAGTGACACTGTCCCTCTTGTCCACCTGTTGGAGCACATGCTGTGTTGAATAATGGACAGGGCACTTGAGGCAGAACAGAGGGAGAAAGAGGAAGACTTCCTTACCTCTCAAGGTCCCCTTTATCCAGACAGTGTTTCTGCTGGCCCGCTTATCACTCATTCAAGGGATCAATTACAGTCCCAACACACCCATGGACTTGTATGTGGCTGGGAGGAGGTGGCTGCGGATCATGTCGTCCTGAGTGACCCAGAGGACTCCGGACCGAATGCCTCAGCAAACCTACGCTGCATGGCCTCTCTGATCCTGCAAAGCCTGCAGAAGGATCCTCGTATTTGTGGTATCAAGGAGAGGGATCATTACTGGCTGGCAACCCTCCTTGATCTACATTACAAGGGTAAGGTTGCGGACCTTATCTTGCCATCACAGAGGGAGCAGAGGATGAATCATCTTCGGGAGGCCTTGCAGAAAGGTCTGTGCAACGCGTTCCCAGAGACTGGGAGGTTACAAAATCCTGATCCTGGACAACCTGTTGCTGAGGCTTCGGTCAGTCAAAGAAGGAGCGGTGGAGAAGGTGGCCGTCTGACCGATGCGGTCAGACAATATTTTAGTCCACAGCCCCAAGGTATGATCGGTTCCAGCAACCATCGCCAGCGTCTGTTTTATATGGTGCAGGAATACCTAGGGGCAAGATCAGACTTGGACACCTTTCCCACCGAAAATCCTCTGGGTTACTGGGTCTTGAGGATGGATCACTGGCCAGAGCTTGCACAGTATGCAATTGAGCTACTGGCCTGTCCTGCATCCAGCGTTCTTTTGGAATGCACATTCAGTGCTGCTGGAGGCTTTGTAACCGATCACAGGGTGCGCCTGTCCACCGAATCGGTCGATCGGCTGACCTTCATAAAAATGAATCAGTCTTGGATCACCAGCTACCAAGCACTTGATGCTGATGTAACCGAATATTTTTTTTTTTGAATGGGAGATCCCTTCAAGACTGCCTATGCTGAAGCTGAGTGACTAACCTGTTATGCTGAATGACTATCCACTTCCTCCTCAATGTTCATGCTGATATCTAGTAAGAACATTTTTGGTTCTGGGCACCACTAACAGTGGCTAAGGCCCAATTTTTCAGCCCCTGTTTAACAGGGGTGTGTAATTAAATTTTTTGATGCAATACTTTGCAGCAGGGCTCATTCCTGCGCTCCAACTATAGTATCTGTGAGGGGTTGCAGTGTTGTGGCACCAGTGCTTAAGGCTCAATTTTTCTGCCCCTGTTCAACAGGGGCATGTAATTACAATTCTTGATCTAATATTTCACAGCAGGGCCCGTTCCAGCGCCCACCAAGAGTAACTGTGAGCACTTACAGTGTTGTGGCACCAGCACCACCACCACCAAAGGCCCAATTTTTCTGCCACTGTTCAACAATGGCATGTAATTACAATTCTTGATATAATAGTTCACAGCAGGGTGTTCCAGCGCCCACCAAGAGTAACTGTGAGGGCTTACAGTGTTGTGGCAACACCAACACCTAAGGCCCAAATTTCTGCAGAGTACATAGGGCAGGCCCCTACTTTCAAACATCCAACTTACAAACGACTCCTACTTAAAAACGGAGGGAGACAACAGGAAGTGAGAGGAAATCTACCCCTAGGAAGGGAAATTCTCTCCTGTAAGAGTTAATATGGGAAAAAGGTGTCTCCTCTCCACTGATACTTTATCACCAATCCTTGTTTCCATAAAACCCCCAAATTTTCAAAATCCAATTGTCATTGGGACAGAAAGGGAGGTGACATCTTCTGAACAGGTGCATAGACAGTAACAAATGTTACAGGGGTGATAACCCTTTCCTATGTTTTCCAAAAAGCTTAAAAATAGATTTTTTGGCTGGGGCTACACTTTGTAATTTTGAACTGGTACATTTTTAAACAGATTCTACTTAAGAACAAACCTACAGTCCCTGTCTTGTTTGCACCGCCTGTATACTGCTGTACAGAGTATATAGGGCCCGGGGGCCCCACGCCTTTCCTTTTTTTTTTATTTGGGTGTGGGGTTCCCCTTAATATCCATACAAGACCCAAATGGGCTGGGGGGGAGGGGTACCCATGCCAATTTTCTCAATGATTTTCATCCATATTGCCGGGACCACACATTACATTAACCACCTCCCTACTGTGCACGAAAACCCCCTTCCTGCCCAAGCCATTTTTCAGCTTTCAGCGCTGTCACACTTTGAATGACAATTGCGCGGTCGTGCGACGTGGCTCCCAAACGAAATTTGCGTCCTTTTTTTCCCACAAATAGAGCTTTCTTTTGGTGGTATTTGATCACCTCTGCGGTTTTTATTTTTTGCGCTATAAACAAAAGAAGAGCGTCCAGTTTGGGAAAAAAACACTCTTTTTTAATTTTTGCTATAATAAATACCCATTTTTTTTTTTAATAAAATTTTCCTCAGTTTAGGCCGATACGTATTCTTCTACATATTTTTGGTAAAAAAAAAAATCGCAATAAGCGCGTATTGATTGGTTTGCGCAAAAGTTATAGCGTGTACAAAATAGGGGATAGATTTATAGCATTTTTTTTTTTTTTTTTTTTATTAGTAATGGCGGCGATCTGCGATTTTTTATTGTGACTGCGATATTGCGGCGGACACATCGGACACTTTTGACACATTTTTGGGACCATTCACGTTTATACAGCGATCCCTGCTATAAAAATGCATTGATTACTGTATAAATGTGATTGGCAGGGAAGGGGTTAACCACTAGGGGGCGGGAAGGGGTTAAATATGTTCCCTCAATGTGTTCTTACTGTGGGGGGAGGGGACTGACTGGGGGAGGTGACCGATGGTTGTCCCTATGTACAAGGGACACACCATCAGCCTCCTCTCCCTCACAGGACGTGGATCTCTGTGTTTACACACAGAGACCCACTTTCCTGCTCGTTTCCCGGGCAATCGCGGGTGCCCGGCGGCAATCGCGGCCGCCGGGCACGCGCACCGGGGCCTCATGAATGCGGCGGGCGCGCGCGCGCGCCGCTGGCTTCAAGCGCGCGCCTCCTAGCTCGTTTTAAAGGGAGGACGTCATATGACGTCCTCCCAGAACGAGAGTATCCTCCGCCCGCCGTCAATTGACAGTGGGCGGTGGACAAGTGGTTAAAGCCGCAAGCAGTTTTAAATGACCTTTTTTTCCTTTAGGCCGGGTTCACACTGGGGCGACAAACGCTCCGACATTGGGAGCTCATGTCGCATGACGTGTGAAAATCAATGTTTCCCTATGGGAGCCGTCTTAACTGGTCCGACACATGTCGGTCCGACTTTGAAAATGCTCCCTGTACTACTTTGGTCCGACTTTGATCCGACTTCAGCCCATTGACTATCATTGAAGTCGGATCAAAGTCGGACCGCAGTCTTGCATGATCCGACTTTGGCATGCGGATCTTGAGGGGGAACGCCAGGCCAAATTTTAAATAAAAAACCGGCATGGGTTCCCCCTCCAGGAGCATACCAGGCCCTTCGGTCTGGTATGGATTTTAAGGGGAACCCCAACGCCGAAAAAACGGCGTGGGGGTCCACCCAAAATCCAAACCAGACCCTTATCCAAGCACGCAACCTGGCAGGCCGCAGAAGAAGAGGGGGGACGAGAGAGCGCCCCCCTCCCTCCTGAACCGTACCAGGCTGCATGCCCTCAACATGGGGGGTTTGGTGCTTTGGGGCAGGGGGGCGACCTGCGGCCCCCCCACCCCAAAGCACCCTGCCCCCATGTTGATGAGGACAGGGCCTCTTCCCGACAACCCTGGCCGTTGGTTGTCGGGGTCTGCGGGCGGTGGCTTATCGGAATCCAGGATTCCCCCTTTAATAAGGGGGCCCCCAGATCCTGTCCCCCCACCCTATGTGAATGAGTATGGGGTACATCGTACCCCTACCCATTCACCTGGTGGAAAAAAATGTCAATAAAAAAACACACACAGGTTTTTAACCACTTCCCGCCCAGTCAATAGTGAATTGACGTCCGGGAAGTGGTTGCAATATCGATACTGGACGTCATATGACGTCCTGCAGGATAATGCCTTGCGCGCGCCAGCGGGGGCGCGCAGCGCGGTGATCGGGGACGGCATGTGTCCCTCGGACACAGCGCTTCCCCGATCACGGTAAACAGCCAATTTCATTGGCTGTTTACCATGTGATCGGCTGTGTCAAAGTCACAGCCGATCACCTGTCAAAACAAACTCGGCGGCGCGCTCCGTGCGCGCCGCCACAGGCTTGCAGAGCGGGGATCGGGGAAGGCGAGTGTCCCTTGGACACAGCGCGTCCCCGATCAGAGTAAACAGCCAATGAATTGGCTGTTTACCACGTGACCGGCTGTGTCCAATCACAGCCGGTCACAAATGTAAACAAACTCCACAGGAGTTACTACCTGATCCCTGCTCTCTCCTCACACACCGATCTGTGAGGAGAGAGAAGAGATCAGTAAGTTAGCTCAGTGTAGTTTGTCTACATAAGTTTACAGTGCACAACACGCCCCCCCCCATAAAGAGGACCTGTCACACAGCCCAGCACATCAATCAGCCCAGCCAATCAGCCCATCTGTCAATCAGCCCATCTGTCAATCAATCAGCCGATCTGTCAATCAATCACCCCACCTGTCAATCAATCACCCCATCTGTCAATCAATCAGCCCATCTGTCAATCAATCAATCAGCCCATCTGTCAATCAATCAGCCCATCTGTCAATCATCTGTCACAGGCCCACCTCCATCGGTACCGCCATTGGCACTGCCACACAGGCTACCAGTACCGCCATCGGTACCAGTACCACCACCAGTACCGCCACCAGGCCCAGCATCTATACTGCCACACAGGCCCGCTAACAGTATCACCACTAGTGCCGCCATCGGTACCACCACCAGTACCACCACCCGTAGTGCCACCACCACCTGTACCACCACCTGTACCGCCATCGGTACCATCACCACCCGTACCGCCATTGGTACCACCACCACCTGTACCGCCATCGGTACCACCACCACCTGTACCGCCATCGGTACCACCACCACCCATACCGCCATCGCTACCACCACCACCCGTACCGCCACCTGTACCGCCATCGGTACCACCGCCACCACCACCACCCGTACCGCCATCGGTACCACCACCACCTGTACCGCCATTGGTACCACCACCACCCATACCGCCATCGGTACCACCACACAGGCCCACCACTAATACCTCCATCAGTACTACCACACAGACCCCAACCACTACCACCAGCAGTACCATTACACAGGCCCACCAATAAGCACTGCCATAATGTCCCAAAGGGTTTACACACCTGAGGAGGCATATGCCATTCTTGCCATGTCGGATGATGAGAGCAGCGGGGAGCTCCCATTATCCGATTCTGGTTCGGAATACGATCCAGTGGAGGATAGTGGCTCAGAGTCAGAGTCCCCGGAGGAAACCGTCCCTCCCAAAAGAATGCGATCGGCACCAAGATCAGCACCAAGATCAGGAGAACTGCCCACCACCAGCAGCGCCATACCCCAGGAAGAGGAGCCCAGTACAAGCAATGGAAATGCACGCCCAACCCGAAGAATCCAGCCCCAATCCTACCTTCCCGATGCCCTGGCAAACCCCTTATGGTTGCCTGCCAACTCAGGATCCGCTATCATCCCCCCTTTCACCACACAGCCAGGTGTGCAGCCCGACACTACAAATTTTTCTAAATTTGATTATTTTTGTTTATTTTTCCCACAAGATTTGCTGCAGAATATAGTGGATCAAACGAATCTGTATGCATCCCAATTTATTGCTGCCAACCCCGATTCTTCCTACGCCCGCATGTTCCAGTGGCGGCGTCTAACATTGGAGGAATTTAAATTATTTTTGGGCCTTATGTTCAATATGGGGCTTACAAAAAAGAACGAAGTCCATTCATATTGGTCCAAACGCCCCATCCAACACATGCCCATATATTCCGCTGTCATGTCCAGGAAAAGATACGACATGATTATGCGCTTTCTCCACTTCAATGACAATTCACAGTGCCCTCCCCGAGATCATCCCAACTACGACAAATTGTACAAGATACGCCCCCTAATCAATGCCTTTTCCCAGCGATTTGAAGAAGTTTTCATCCCAGACCAAAAAATTTGTGTGGACGAGTCCCTCGTACATTTCACCGGCCGACTGCAGTTCAAGCAGTACATACCAAGCAAGAGAGCCAGGTATGGGTTAAAATTAAATAAATTATGTGATCGAGCCACTGGATACGTCTGCAAATTCAGGATCTACGAAGGCAAAGACTCCCAGCTCCAGCCCCGTGATTGCCCCACATATATTGGAACCAGTGGGAAAATTGTCTGGGAGTTGGCATACCCCCTGTTCGGAAAAGGTTACCATTTATATGTTGATAATTATTATACCAGCCTGCCCCTTTTTCGCCACCTTTACAGTAAACAAACCCCGGCCTGCGGTACCTTAAAAAAAAAACGGAAGGGATTCCCACAAAATTTATTGACAAAAAAATTGCGACCTGGAGAATCGGCATCCATGAGGAACGAGGAGGTGTTGGCCATGAAGTGGAGGGACAAGAAAGATGTCCACATCCTCTCTACGATCCACAATGACACCATGGTGGAGATCCCAAGAAGACGCGGCTCCATTGTAAAGCCTGAATGTGTTCACGACTACAATTTGTACATGGGGGGGGGGTGGATTTAAACGACCAGATGCTACAGCCCTACTTATCAACCAGAAAGTCCCATTATTGGCACAAAAAAGTTGCGTTTCACCTGTTTCACATGGCCCTTTTTAATTCGTTTGTCTGCTACCAAAAATTAACTCAAAATCACCGACTCCACTACCTCCAATATATCGAAGATATCATCGATGCCCTCATTTACCAACAAGATCCCGCCCCAGGAAGCATTCGCTCTGATAGTGTGAGTCGGCTTCACGAGCGACACTATCCCTTTAGCATCCCCCCCACAGAATCTGGAAGAAGACGCCAAAAGAAATGCCGTGTATGCAGCAGAGGAGGAGTAAGAAGAGACACCAGCTATTATTGTCCCGATTGTCCCTCCCAACCTGGCCTGTGCATCGGAAATTGCTTCAAAAATTATCATACATCCATTAGTTCCCCTTATTATTAACAGACTGCCATTTCCCTATTTGCCTGCTACCATGTTACTAACTACCTTCCATGTTAATTAACTGACCCTGGCCTGTTTACCGACGATGTCTTTGCTTGCCGATTTAAACCACGTTTCTGACCTCCACGTGCACCAACCTCAGCCTGTTTACCGACGATGCCTCTGCCTGCCGATTTAAACCACGTTTCTGACTTCCACGTGTACCGACCTTGGCCTGTTAATCGACCATGTTTTTGCCTGCCACTTGGACTGATCTTTTGGCCATCTACTTTTAGTACACAGGGGTCTCACATATGTGAGGGGCTTCAGAATAGCGTTCTGAGTAGAGAAAACCAGTTTTTCGTTTTCTGTGCTCCAAGAACAGGGTCTGGTTGCCCGGAGGCTTCAAAGCGATTTGGGTGGGAGAAGCCTCTACCCCTGTCCCCCTGGCCCTAAGCTTGATGGTCCTTCCTGCTGCCTGGACCAATAATTTGGCTGTGCTGACCATATTACTGCCTGTAATGACCCATGACATTATGGACCATGTTTCTTCCTGCTGCTTGGACCAATACTTTGGCTGTGTTGACCATATATCTGCCTGCTGCCTCTACTGACTTTGGACAGCATTTCTGCCGGGACACCTCTGCCTTCTACCTGGACCTGTGCTTTGGCTGTGCTCTGGCTGTGCTGACAGTATCTCTGCCTGTGCGAACTATGGACAGTATTCCTGCCTGCTGCCTGGATGATTGCTTTTGCTGTCGCTGACCTCATCCCTGCCTGCTGCCTGGACCGATGCTCTCCTCTGTGGACCACTGCACTTCTAAAACCACAGGTAATCTTTTGTTATTTGGTATGTACCTGCTATGTGTTAGATATATGAAGGGCCTTCAAAAATGTGATCGGTAGTCAGAAAATGATATGTGCAATTAATGCTGCTAGAATGCCTGGAGGTGCTACTTGGATGTTGGGCCTCTGTATGTGGCCAGGCTGTGTAAAAGTCTCAAACATGTGGTATCGCCATACTCAGGAGGAGTAGCAGAATGCATTTTGGGGTGTAATTTTTGCTATGTACATATCATGTGTTAGAAATATCTTATAAATTGACAACTTTGTGTAAAAAAAATGCATTTTAATTTTTTCTCCACATTTTCCAAAACCTTCTGGAAAAAAATGAACCGTTCAAAAGACTCATAATACCTCATAGATTATACGTTGGGGTGTGTGCTTTCAAAAATGGGGTCATTTTGTGGAAAATTCTATTGTCCTGGTGCTCCAGGGCCTTCAAAATTGTAATAGGTGGTTGAGATAGGATATGTGCGATTTATGCTTGTAGAACGCCTGAAAGTGCTACTTCAATGTTGGGCCTCTGTATATGGCCAGGCTGTGTAAAAGTCTCACACATGTGGTATCGCTATACTCAGGAGGAGTAGCAGAATGCATTTTGGGGTGTCATTTTTGCTATGTATATGCTATGCGTTAGAAATATCTTATAAATGGACAACTTTGTGTAAAAAAAATGCATTTTCATTTTTTCTCCACATTTTCCAAAACCTTCTGGAAAAAAATGAACCGTTCAAAAGACTCATAATGCTTCATAGATTATACGTTGGGGTGTGTGCTTTCCAAAATGGGGTCATTTTGTGGAAAATTCCATTGTCCTGGTGCTCCAGGGCCTTCAAAAGTGTAATAGGTGGTTGAGAAAGGATATGTGCGATTTATGCTTGTAGAACGCCTGAAAGTGCTACTTCAATGTTGGGCCTCTGTATGTGGCCAGGCTGTGTAAAAGTCTCACACATGTGGTATCACTACACTCAGGAGGAGTAGCAGAATGTATTTTGGGGTGTAGTTGCAATTATGCATATGCTGTGTGAGAGAAAAAAACTGTTAATATGACCAGTTTGTGTAAAAAAAAAAAAAAAATTAAATTTTCCCAAGAATTGTGGGAAAAAAATACAACTTCAAAAAACTCACCACGCCTCTTAGTAAATACCTTGGACTGTCTACTTTCCAAAAAGGGGTAATTTTGGGGTATTTGTACTTTCCTCGCTTGTTAGTGTCTCAAGAAATGAGATATCCCTTCAGTACATCAGGCGTGATCAGATGTGATAAATTTTCAGTGATTGCCACCATAGTTTGTAGACTCTATAACTTTCACAAAGACCAAATAATATACACTAATTTGGGTTCATTTTACCAAAGATATGTAGCAGTATACATTTTGGCACAAATTTATGAAGAAAAATTACTTATTTGCAAAATTTTACAATAGAAACTAAAAAAAAGTGTTTTTTTTTAAAAAAATTGCTGTTTTTTTCCTTATATCGCAAAAAATAAAAAACCCAGTGGCGATTAAATACCACCAAAAGAAAGCTCTATTTGTGAGAAGAAAATTATAAAAATTTTGTTTGGATACAGTGTAGCATGACGAAGTAATTGTCATTCAAAGTGTGAGAGTACTGAAAGCTGAAAATTGGTCTGGGCGGGAAGGTGCATAAGTGCATGGTATTGAAGTGGTTAAAGTAATTTATTGCACAGCTCCGGGGATCTTCTTCCGACTCCGGGGGTCTCTTCCGACTTCGGGGGTCTTCTTCCGACTCCGGGGGTCTCTTTCGACTCTGGGGGTCTCCGGTGTCGTCTCCGCGCTCTCCGGTTCTTTCTTTCTTCTGCCGGGCCTCCGCTATCTTCTTCCAGCTCTTTTGCTAGCGGGGCTCGGTCTTCTCCGTCGCCTTCTCCCCTCTTCTCCTCTCCGGTTCTTTCTTCCTTCTGCTGGGCCTCCGCTATCTTCTTCCAGCTCTTTTGCTAGCGGGGCCCGGTCTTCTCCGTCACCTTCTTACCTCTTCTCCTCTTCGATGTCGTCACGTCGCTTCCTCCTGCTGTAATGCTGGCTGTGCGGTGCGCTCCGATTTATATAGGCCTCTCATGACGTCACAGTCACATGCTCCGGGTGGCCACATGCTCCCATGACGTCACAGTCACATGCTCCGGGGCCATCCGGAGCTTGCAACTGTGACGTCATGAGAGGCCTATATAAATCGGAGTGTGAACCCAGCCTCAGAAATGTCATTTTGTGCAGGGACAGTTCTAAACACGAAACACGTGCCACTTCACAGGCATACTATACACACCCCCCAGGTACGATATTTAAAGGAATATTTCCATATTTTTTTTCACTTTACCCACTTAAGGACCGGCCACAGCATACATACGTCGGCAGAATGGCACATACAGGCATAATCACGTACCTGTACGTCCCCTTTAACTGCCTGCCGTGTGGTCGCGCACGTCGCTGGCCCTGCCGCCATCCCCTGAGTCGGACCGCGGCTCCCGCGGACTCGATCGCCGCGTGAATCCCCGCGATCGTCTCACGGAGGGATGGAGCGGGGAGATGTCTCCCCGCTTGCCTATTCGCACTGTCACTGATCTCCGCTCTGTGTAATCAGAGCAGAGATCGGTGACGTGTCACTCGTAGCCACGCCCCCCTCAGATAGAATCACTCCCTTAGGCACACTTAACCCCTTCAGCGCCCCCTACAGGTTAACCCCTTCACTGCCAGTGTCATTTTTACAGTAACCAGTGCATTTTTATAGCACTGATCGCTGTAAAAATTACAATGGTCCCAAAATGGTGTCAAAAGTGTCCGATGTGTCCGCCATAATGTCGCAGTCACAATAAAAATCGCTGATCACCGCCATTACTAATAAAAAAAAAATATTAATAAAAATGCTATAAAACTACCCCCTATTTTGTAGACGCTATAACTTTTGCGCAAACCAATCAATAAACGCTTATTGCAATTTTTTTTTTACCAAAAATATGTAGAAGAATACGTATCGGCCTAAACTAAGGAAAAAAATATTGTTTTATATATTTTTGGGGGCTATTTATTATAGCAAAAAGTAAAAAATAGTGCATTTTTTTCAAAATTGTCGCTCTATTTTTGTTTATAGCGCAAAAAATAAAAACCGCAGAGGTGATAAAATACCACCAAAAGAAAGCTCTATTTGTGGGAAAAAAAGGACGTCAATTTTGTTTGGGAGCCACGTCGCGCAATTGTCAGTTAAAGCGACGCAGTGCCGAATCGCAAAAAGTGGCCTGGTCCACAAGGAGTAGGAGCTACCCAACCTTTTACTTGTTATGAAAGTGCAGACGTTCTCTATCTCCCACACTCTTTGAGTTTAACAGCAACAGCAGCGGCAGGCAGGCAAATTCATATACAGAAGAGGAATCCAGCCTGCTGTGCCTTCCGCTCTCTGTTAGGCTGTGTTAAGGTAGGGCAGTGAAGGGGGAAGAGCTGTGATTGTGAGGGAGCACTTTGGTGGATCATTGATATTGAGGGGGGGGGCTGTGATATAGGGGTGCTTTGATGTGAAAGGGGGGGTAGTGATATAGGGGGGGCTGTAATTGCAAAGGGGGCTTTGATGTGAGGAGGGGGGGAGCTGTGATGTGGAGGATTGTGATTTCAAGAGGTATTGTGATGTTGGGGGGGACCGTGATGTTAGGGGGGCTGTGATGTGAGGAGAGGGGGCTCTAATGTGAAGGGGGAGGTCTGTGACTTGAAAGAGGGAACTGGAGACACTAAAGTAAAGAGGCTGTGATGTAAAGGGGGGGGGAGGAGCGCTGTGATGTGAAGGACCTGAGTTGCATAACAAACATTAGATTCAGACCTCTGGAGAAAGAAAATGTTACGGACCGGATCTCCGTGAATTTTAATTCAGTACCCCTGTTCTACACCATAATGTATTACACTGATCTGCTATTTCTATTGTTCTGCCAAAGCATTCTGCACACATGTGTAGCACTTAGTCACATTTAAGTGACCGGCTGGTTTTGTTTTGGGTCTGCAGCAATTACCTCTCCAGAGTGGATCCTTTGGCTCCATTGTCTAGGCAAACAAAAATCTCCAGGAATAAGGCCAATGTCCACACATGAGTAAAACCTAATCAGCAAGGCTTTATTCTTTTTCTCTTTGAGTCAACTTGAAGAGAGAGAGCAGGAAGTTGAAAGAAAGTAGGGGAAGGTTCAGGCACGCAACACTTAAGTTCAGTATATACACTCGTTGCCACTCAAGCCTAAGTGGGTATTGCTCACCCAGATAGTCCTTATGAGACCAGTCCTAGCAGCCAGGATAGAGCACGGATTTTAGAGACGATGAATCCCCCTTTAGGCAAGCCTCCAGGCTTCTCCCCGAGACAGCAGTACTGTCGCTTATCTCCACCGGGACTGATCTTCCCCTGGACCACTTTTCCTAAAGATGGCCCCCCTACAAACGGGCAGCCTGGGATCCTTCTCTGAAGCGTAGGCCCTTGTCAGCGGAGCTGGGCCTACGATGCAGCAACAGAACCCCGGGCTGAAGGTGCCCGAGGCCTAAACACACTCGCGCACCTCGTGCCATGCGGACCATGAGGCACACTCACTGGACCAGAGTTCCCCCCTGAACGCCTCGGGGTCCCCCTGGAATCGCCTCACGCCAAATGGTGTCTGCCCCTTTTGTACCCTCTCCCAGCACGCCCAGTGCATGGCTGCCGAGAGAGGACACCCAAGGTGCTGTGATACCCCCCGTAGCTCAACCCATTCCAGCGGTGACAGTGCCACCTACCAGCAAAGGAGAACACGTCTAGTATTCATCCATATTGCCGGGACCACACATTACATTAAAGCCGCAAGCAGTTTTAAATGACTTTTTTTTTCCTTTAGGCCGGGTTCACACTGGGGCGACAAACGCTCCGACATTGGGAGCTCATGTCGCATGACGTGTGAAAATCAATGTTTCCCTATGGGAGCCGTCTTAACTGGTCCGACACATGTCGGTCCGACTTTGAAAATGCTCCCTGTACTACTTTGGTCCGACTTTGATCCGACTTCAGCCCATTGACTATCATTGAAGTCGGATCAAAGTCGGACCGCAGTCTTGCATGATCCAACTTTGGCATGCGACTTGTGCTCTGTTGCTCTTGAGGGGGAACGCCAGGCCAAATTTTAAATAAAAAACCGGCATGGGTTCCCCCTCCAGGAGCATACCAGGCCCTTCGGTCTGGTATGGATTTTAAGGGGAACCCCAACGCCGAAAAAACGGCGTGGGGGTCCCCCCAAAATCCAAACCAGACCCTTATCCGAGCACGCAACCTGGCAGGCCGCAGAAGAAGAGGGGGGGACGAGAGAGCGCCCCCCCCTCCCTCCTGAACCGTACCAGGCTGCATGCCCTCAACATGGGGGGTTTGGTGCTTTGGGGCAGGGGGGCGACCTGCGGCCCCCCCACCCCAAAGCACCCTGCCCCCATGTTGATGAGGACAGGGCCTCTTCCCGACAACCCTGGCCGTTGGTTGTCGGGGTCTGCGGGCGGTGGCTTATCGGAATCCAGGATTCCCCCTTTAATAAGGGGGCCCCCAGATCCTGTCCCCCCACCCTATGTGAATGAGTATGGGGTACATCGTACCCCTACCCATTCACCTGGTGGAAAAAAATTTCAATAAAAAAACACACACAGGTTTTTAAAGTAATTTATTGCACAGCTCCGGGGATCTTCTTCCGACTCCGGGGGTCTCTTCCGACTTCGGGGGTCTTCTTCCGACTCCGGGGGTCTCTTCTGACTCCGGGGGTCTCCGGTGTCGTCTCCGCGCTCTCCGGTTCTTTCTTCCTTCTGCCGGGCCTCCGCTATCTTCTTCCAGCTCTTTTGCTAGCGGGGCTCGGTCTTCTCCGTCGCCTTCTCCCCTCTTCTCCTCTGCGGTTCTTTCTTCCTTCTGCCGGGCCTTCGCTATCTTCTTCCAGCTCTTTTGCTAGCGGGGCCCGGTCTTCTCCGTCGCCTTCTTCCCTCTTCTCCTCTTCGATGTCGACACGTCGCTTCCTCCTGCTGTAATGCTGGCTGTGCGGTGCGCTCCGATTTATATAGGCCTCTCATGACGTCACAGTCACATGCTCCGGGTGGCCACATGCTCCCATGACGTCACAGTCACATGCTCCGGGGCCATCCGGAGCTTGTGACTGTGACGTCATGAGAGGCCTATATAAATCGGAGTGTGAACCCAGCCTCAGAAATGTCATTTTGTGCAGGGACAGTTCTAAACACGAAACACGTGCCACTTCACAGGCATACTATACACACCCCCCAGGTACGATATTTAAAGGAATATTTCCATATTTTTTTTCACTTTACCCACTTAAGGACCGACCACAGCATACATACGTCGGCAGAATGGCACATACAGGCATAATCACGTACCTGTACGTCCCCTTTAACTGCCTGCCGTGTGGTCGCGCGTGTCGCCGGCCCTGCCGCCATCCCCTGAGTCGGACCGCGGGTCCCGCGGACTCGTTTGCCGCGTGAATCCCCGCGATCGTCTCACGGAGGGATGGAGCGGGGAGATGTCTCCCCGCTTGCCTATTCGCACTGTCACTGATCTCCGCTCTGTGTAATCAGAGCAGAGATCGGTGACGTGTCACTCGTAGCCACGCCCCCCTCAGATAGAATCACTCCCTTAGGCACACTTAACCCCTTCAGCGCCCCCTACAGGTTAACCCCTTCACTGCCAGTGTCATTTTTACAGTAACCAGTGCATTTTTATAGCACTGATCGCTGTAAAAATTACAATGGTCCCAAAATGGTGTCAAAAGTGTCCGATGTGTCCACCATAATGTCGCAGTCACAATAAAAATCACTGATCACCGCCATTACTAATAAAAAAAAATTATTAATAAAAATGCTATAAAACTACCCCCTATTTTGTAGACGCTATAACTTTTGTGCAAACCAATCAATAAACGCTTATTGCAATTTTTTTTTTACCAAAAATATGTAGAAGAATACGTATCGGCCTAAACTAAGGAACAAAAAATTGTTTTATATATTTTTGGGGGCTATTTATTATAGCAAAAAGTAAAAAATATTGAATTTTTTTCAAAATTGTCGCTCTATTTTTGTTTATAGCGCAAAAAATAAAAACCGCAGAGGTGATAAAATACCACCAAAAGAAAGCTCTATTTGTGGGAAAAAAAGGACGTCAATTTTGTTTGGGAGCCACGTCGCGCAATTGTCAGTTAAAGCGACGCAGTGCCGAATCGCAAAAAGTGGCCTGGTCCACAAGGAGTAGGAGCTACCCAACCTTTTACTTGTTATGAAAGTGCAGACGTTCTCTATCTCCCACACTCTTTGAGTTTAACAGCAACAGCAGCGGCAGGCAGGCAAATTCATATACAGAAGAGGAATCCAGCCTGCTGTGCCTTCCGCTCTCTGTTAGGCTGTGTTAAGGTAGGGCAGTGAAGGGGGAAGAGCTGTGATTGTGAGGGAGCACTTTGGTGGATCATTGATATTGAGGGGGGGGCTGTGATATAGGGGTGCTTTGATGTGAAAGGGGGGTAGTGATATAGGGGGGCTGTAATTGCAAAGGGGGCTTTGATGTGAGGAGGGGGGAGCTGTGATGTGGAGGATTGTGATTTCAAGAGGTATTGTGATGTTGGGGGGGACCGTGATGTTAGGGGGCTGTGATGTGAGGAGAGGGGGCTCTAATGTGAAGGGGGAGGTCTGTGACTTGAAAGAGGGAACTGGAGACACTAAAGTAAAGAGGCTGTGATGTAAAGGGGGGGGGGGGAGGAGCGCTGTGATGTGAAGGACCTGAGTTGCATAACAAAAATTAGATTCGGACCTCTGGAGAAAGAAAATGTTACGGACCGGATCTCCGTGAATTTTAATTCAGTACCCCTGTTCTACACCATAATGTATTACACTGATCTGCTATTTCTATTGTTCTGCCAAAGCATTCTGCACACATGTGTAGCACTTAGTCACATTTAAGTGACCGGCTGGTTTTGTTTTGGGTCTGCAGCAATTACCTCTCCAGAGTGGATCCTTTGGCTCCATTGTCTAGGCAAACAAAAATCTCCAGGAATAAGGCCAATGTCCACACATGAGTAAAACCTAATCAGCAAGGCTTTATTCTTTTTCTCTTTGAGTCAACTTGAAGAGAGAGAGCAGGAAGTTGAAAGAAAGTAGGGGAAGGTTCAGGCACGCAACACTTAAGTTCAGTATATACACTCGTTGCCACTCAAGCCTAAGTGGGTATTGCTCACCCAGATAGTCCTTATGAGACCAGTCCTAGCAGCCAGGATAGAGCACGGATTTTAGAGACGATGAATCCCCCTTTAGGCAAGCCTCCAGGCTTCTCCCCGAGACAGCAGTACTGTCGCTTATCTCCACCGGGACTGATCTTCCCCTGGACCACTTTTCCTAAAGATGGCCCCCCTACAAACGGGCAGCCTGGGATCCTTCTCTGAAGCGTAGGTCCTTGTCAGCGGAGCTGGGCCTACGATGCAGCAACAGAACCCCGGGCTGAAGGTGCCCGAGGCCTAAACACACTCGCGCACATCGTGCCATGCGGACCATGAGGCACACTCACTGGACCAGAGGTCCCCCCTGAACGCCTCGGGGTCCCCCTGGAATCGCCTCACGCCAAATGGCGTCTGCCCCTTTTGTACCCTCTCCCAGCACGCCCAGTGCATGGCTGCCGAGAGAGGACACCCAAGGTGCTGTGATACCCCCCGTAGCTCAACCCATTCCAGCGGTGACAGTGCCACCTACCGGCAAAGGAGAACACTACTGCCAGGCAGCATCACACCCAGAACAGAGCAGAATTGAATCATAACTTGGTCTGAGCCCAACTACTGGCTCAGACTGCCCCTAAATTTAAACATAGCGCCCCCAAATATTGGGGGGGGCGCTACACTTGATTAAATAAATAGACAAAGACAGAAACTTTAGAAGGACAAAGGTCCAAATGAGAATGATTGCAAAATAATAATAATAAAAAAAAAAGTATTCCCGTCTAAATGTGTTTTTTAAACATAATTCCTCCTGTATCAAATATTCAGAGTTGGCCAGATTTGGTATTGGAGATGGAAACTGTTGGTACACAGCAATGTAAGATTACCATTCTAAATACTCCAAAGATTAAACGAAAGAAAAAAAAAAAGGAGGCAATGTAGTTTTGTTGTTACCTACATCTTTCTTTTTTTTTTAACAAGAGAAGTTACCTACATCTTTAAGAATTAAATTTCTTTCAAATATACAGGTATACAGTTTTTTGACCAGCAAGAAAATGCACAAGTTAGAAAGAAAGTCTTCTTCTCCCTGTTATAGCAATATTGGCATACTCCTTGTTTCCAAGGATCTTGCATTGGTAACATACACTTTTTGGAGGCTCTGATTTCACTTACAGCTGTAACAGGGCTGCTCAGTCAATAAACTTGGACATTTCAATAAGTTTCTTATTTGGCGACTGGATTGTATCTCGTACAAAAGGCACCACCTGTATTTTCTACAATTTTTTTTCTAACACTACTGCGGCCCAAACAAAAGAAAATATCTTTACTGCCTTCTTTTTGCAATTCTGTATCCTTGACCCCACACATAAGTCCGTCTCTTTTCAAGGATCCCAGACTGCTGCCAAAATTACTAGTTTCTGATTTCATCTTGCAATTGGCTCCATCTGTTGAAAAGGAAACGCCTCACAGTTTTGGATAATGTAGGTGCAAAATGATTTTTTTAACAAAAGTGATTTTTTCAAATGTCTCGACTTTTGTATAATGCCCCGTACACACGATCGTTTTTAATGTCATTTTTTAAACCGTCGTTTTTCTCCTCGTTTTTTTTCATGTTTCCTCTCAAGCCTGCCTTGCGTACACACCATCATTAAAAAAAACGATCAAGCAAAGCGCAGTGACGTTCAACACGTACGACGGCACTATAAAGGGGAAGTTCCGTTCGAATGACGCCACCCTTTGGGACTCTTTTGCTAATTCCGTGTTTCCGCGTGTTAGTAAAAGTTTGGTGAGAGACGATTCGCGCTTTTCAGTCTTCGTGCTTGGAAGATCGTTTTCGGGAGTTCAGATTGCGCCTGTGGGTTCGTATCTGTTTAGCACTGCTTGTAGTCAGTTCGTATCTGTTTATTCAGTGCGGCCTGCTCTGCACGTTCGTGTTTTTCAGCTTGTTCTTCATAGGCCTTGCTGTTCTTCCGTGCGTTCTTCTAGTACGTTCTGTTCAGCCGACCGTTATCTAGCCATGTTGCGGCTACGTACTCGTCGTAGAGTTCGTGCTGTAGTTGGTGCAGGGGTTCATGCTGTATCCCGACTCCATGCCATGAGCAGGGTCAGGAGGAGTTCATGGACCAAGAATTGGTTGCTCCAGCGGCACCAATTCTGTCACATGCCTTTGTTGCGGGAGATCAGGGAGAATAATCCTGATGATTTCAGGAATTTTCTCAGGATGTCTGACCCCGTATTTCAGCAGCTGTTGGCTTTGGTGTCCCCCTATATTACCAGGCAGGACACCGTTATGCGGGAAGCCATCAGTGCTGAGCAGAGGCTCATCGCCACGTTGCGATACCTGGCTACTGGGAGAAGCCTGCAGGACCTTAAGTTCTCCACAGGCATATCCCCCCAGGCTCTGGGGATCATTATACCAGAGACTTGTTCTGCCATCCTTCAAGTTTTGCAGGAGGACTATATTAAGGTAAGTGTTCTTCTTCAAAAATTCACATTGTATGGTTTTTATTTTGGGATATTTTTAATTTGCTTTATTTGCAGTCCCTAATTCACATGATTCTTAGCTGCAGGGAATGTCCCCTTTCTCCCCATGTTTTATTATTTAAAGTTTGGGGTTTGAGGCCTACCTGTAAATTTGGCTTACCTAACCTCTCCAGCATGCTATCCTGGGGCCATACCTACCTTGCCTAGTCATTTCCATGTTTTTTATTATATGTTCCATCGTAGTGCTTCACCCAAAACGCACCCTAAATTTGGCCTAGGAATGTTTCATTTTTGTTAACTTCAATACAGAGTGCTACATCCTTCATGTGTGATATTCCCAACTCATCTTCAACCCTCCCCCCCCCCCCCCCCCATAATTAATTTTTTTTTTTTTCTTGCTTTCAATTTTTTATGTTTTTAACAGTTTCTACCAATGTTGGCCATGAATGTGTGTATGAAATCAGCTTTCAATGTTTCTGGCTCCAAGTATTAATTTGTTATTTCTTTAATTCCACAGTTCCCTTCTTCGCCACATGAATGGCAGAATGTGGCTTCCGAGTTTGGCCAGCGATGGAACTTTCTGAACTGTGGAGGAGCCATCGACGGCAAACATGTTCGGGTCGTCCCACCACCCCATTCGGGATCCTTTTATTATAATTATAAGGGGTTCCACAGCGTTGTGATGATGGCAGTGGTGTCGGCCACCTACGAGTTCCTCTATGTGGACGTTGGCAAGAATGGCAGGATGTCTGATGGAGGAGTTTTTGCCCAGACGGAGTTTGGAGAACGGCTCCTTTTGGATCTGCTGGCCTTGCCACCAGCGGAGCAGAATGTGGAGGGACTACCTTTTGTGTTTGTGGCGGATGAGGCGTTTGGCCTGGGACCCCATTTGATGAGGCGATTCCCGCAACGCACCCTCACCCCTGAGAGGAGGGTTTTCAATTATCGGCTGGCCAGAGCCAGAAGGGTGGTGGAAAATGCGTTTGGGATCATGGCCAGCCGATTTCGCCTCTTCCTTACCTCCATCCACCTTGCCCCATACAAATGGAACCATGTGGTTATGACGTGCTGTGTGCTGCATAATTTCCTAAGGGTGCATTCAACGAGTTATATATCTTTGAGTGGGCCTGAGGCTTCTTTAATCAATGCCGAAACTTTGGTGGCCCTGGAACCTGGCCGTCCTGGCTTGGCCCCCCCAACCGGACGTGAGGTCCGTAACCAATATGTGGACTATTTTATGGGTAGGGGGTTAATTTTAGACCAAAAAAATAAAACTTTTTAAAAAAGTAAAGATTGGTTTGTCATTTTTATTGTATAATGTTTGATGTTTCTGGTAGGTTTACCTAGTGCATTTGTTTTGCCATGTGGATTAAAAAATCTTTTAATTAGCCTTCATTGTCAGTGTAAACACCAAACATTGATTAGTTCACTCAGCACCACATTTACATAATGAAGCCACAATGATTTGTTATGTAAAAATACCTTTATTTTTTTTGTTTGGGTGGGCAACTTCCATAGAAATGTGGATGTTCCCTTAATTTCAGGTGTATTAAAACGCATGACCAGCCATGCATAAACAAACTATAGTTCTCCAAATTTTGAAAAAGCTAAACATGTGCTAGTCATTAAAGGGTAAAATAACCACAAAAAAATAGAAATCTCTGCAAGTAAAACGTTATTTGGTGTAAAAACATTAGACACGCCCAAGCACAGCCATGATATTTTGGAGCCTTTCCTCCACCCGCTTTGTATTTGCCCTGATCTCTAGCAAATCTCCCTTAATTTTTTCGAGGTCACGACAGCAGACCATCAGGTATTGGATCAGGATCTGGGCACTGTGATGTGACAACTTATTGGGGTCTTCAGCCAGAACTGCACCTAAATGTAAAAATAAATATGTAGGATAGAATATGTAGGCCTACATCTATTTAACATGCATGTGTCTGGTTTCTCTCTGACCTGTGGTGGTGCCACTTTCAACTTCCACAACATCACATTCCTCTCCATCCTGGGGTTCTGGTGGTATTGTTGTAGGTATTGCAATTCTCGTCTCATCTGAGGTAGCTTTTCGAATCCCTAGGGAGATTGAAATAAAAGGAATAGTTTCATTAGTAGCGACTCAATTTTGCTAAAATAAGAAACATGAAAAAAAACTTTGTAATCATTCTTTTGAAGCATGCTCCATTTTAATTTTTAACCCCTGTGCCAACCGGGACAAATGATTGGATACATAGGCCAAAACAGAGCATATACATTTTGGAAACAAATTTGAAACATTGTAACACCCCAAAGTATCTACACTGGATCACCTGTGTGTGACTCCCTCAAGCTTTTTGGCTTTAGGCCCACACTTGTACTACTGCGTTCAGATGTTTCATCAGCTGCTGAGCATTCACTCCCTTTAACATTACCATGCATATCGTTTTTCCAAATGAACAAATCTCCTTTGGATTAGCACACCAAAAATAAGTGTGGCCCAAATGTACTCCCCCAAATAAACCAAAAAACATGGGTGTTCACACTGGATGATCCTAAAACATCGTTTGAGGAACTGTACGGAGAAAGAGGTTTAATACGTCCGTTTACTATGCGGACGAACGTAAAAAAGATGGTATCGTTCAGTGTACTATATGAAAGTTAAAAATACACGACAGAATACAAGAAAATAATATGTACCATGGAAACTCAAAAAAACAACTTACTTTTTAATATAACTTTCTTGATTCTTTTATATTGGTCGGCCTCCCGCAACTTCAGATCTGACCATCGTTTTCTGAGCTGTTCCTTCGTTCTGCACACCCCGAATTTTTGGTGGAGACTTTTGACCACTTTGCCCATAATTCTGGACTTGACCAGATTAGGCCTTTTATACGGACCATGCTTGGCATCATAATCCTCCTTCTTTAAAATGGCGACCATCTCCACCATTTCCTCGAATGACATGTTGGATGCCTTATATCTCCTGGGTCTTGATTTGGGCTCCTCTGTAATTTCATCCTCTGTAGAGGTAATCTCAGCCACCTGTTTCTCCGCCATGTTTTGTTCAGCACTACGAGCGAGAAGGGGCGGGGAAAGTACAATATCGAACGTCAGGGGCGGGGAAAGCGTGCGGAGTTTCACGCATGCGCTGTGTATATAAAGTGAAGATCCATGTCTGGGAAATACGTTCATTTTTCGGGAGAGAGAGTTAGCAACGAACGTCGTGACCAAGGTACCTAACAATTTTACTTTTTGAGGTTCATCAGACGAGGAGATTTGTGTGCTCAAAATATGTAGACAATGCACAGTTGAGGAATGTTGCCTGAAATATATTTTTATTTTGGTTTCTCGCTTTTACAGATATCATGAATACTTTTAAAAACCCAGACTTCATGGGGGAGTTCATCGATAAATGGCAAGAGCTCCCTATATTATGGCAAACAAAAAGTGGCGGTAATAAAAATAAAGACGCCAGGAAAGCAGCACTGGAGAGCCTGCTTGCATTTGTGCAAACAAAGATACCCACAACAACTCTCCAAGATGTCAAAAACAAAATTGGGACCATCAGAGGGACATACAGGACCCAGAGGACTATGGTCCTGAGGTCCCAGAGGTCAGGTGCACCAGCAGATAAGGTTTATAAACCCAGTCTGTGGTACTACAGTAAGCTTGCTTTTCTGGATGACCAGCTGGAAGTGCGGGAATCTCTCTCCACCCTTCCCCCCAGAGGTCAATCCAGCCTTCCTTGTACCCAACCCTCCAGCCTTCCCTGCAGCCAGTCCTCCAGCCTTCCTGTCAACCCTGCTCTGGCTTCCTCTGAGGATCAAGATCAGGGCCTTGAGGAGGCAGATTTGGAGATATGGAGCCAGGTAAAGTTTTGCTATCTATATTTCTATCGTACAAAATTGTAGATTTTAAATAGATGTTAGTATTGTTAAAGGTATGTACACTTCTACCAATAAAGTTTGTGAAGAGCAAGATACAGTAGTGGCCTAATTTTATGTGTCCAAGACAACAAAACCAGGATGCGTAATCAATGAAAAGGACATAACTTTTGGCATTGATTTCAACAATGTCTAGAGGTGAACAATGTCTGTGAATGATGATGTGGCAAAATAAATAATGTCCCTTTCTTTTTTTACAGCCAGAGCAGAGCCAGGAAGAGGGTGATGTTGGGGATCAGGAGGAGGCAGGGCCCAGTGGCACCCAGGAGGAGGCAGGGCCCAGTGGCACCCAGGAGGAGGCTGGGCCCAGTGGCACCCAGGAGGAGGCTGGGCCCAGCACAAGAGCCCAGATGCCTCCCCTGGTAGTTAAACCACGAGGGCCAAGGAGAGGTAGGCAGGTGGAGGAGGAAACCAGGGCCTTCCTCAGAGAGGCAACAGCGGCCCTCAGAGAGGCACCCTCTGTTGAAGAGGGATTTGCCGCAGTCCTCGCCCACAAACTAGGGCAAATGGAGTTGCAGCAAAAAAAATTCAGTGAGACCCTGCTATTGAAAGTCATCAATAAGGGCGTGCTGGGTGAACTCACTAGGTACACGGACATAACGGAGGTTGTCCCTACTCCTCCACCTCCTCCTCCTCCTCCTACTACTCCTCCTGCCACAACCTCTCCTCCTGATCCCCAGCCTCCAAGGAAGAAACCAACCAAGGCTGCAGAGAAGGCTGGAGAGAAGGCTACAAGGAAGAGGAGAAAATAATGCCTGCTGTAGTACCACAGACTGGGGACATATAGGACTTATCTGCTGTGGCTCCTGACCTCTGGGAGCTCAAGACAAGATTGGGCTCATTTTTGGGGGGGATCTAATCTCTATTTTGGTTTGGACATCTTGTATGGTTGTTGTGGGGTGAAAGGGATGCACAAATGCAAGCAGGCTCTCCAGTGCTGCCTTCCACTTTAATTTGTTAATGTTCTGAAATAAAAAAAAATTGAGTGCCCTTTAAATACTTGACTATGTGATTTGTATTTCAAAAGAGAGCTTGCTAGGAAGCAGGCAGGGACATCTCAAATTATATTATTGTTATTATCAGGGGACACAAACCTCCCTGAGGCCAAATGAGACACATTTGGAAGGTTGTTGTGGTAACTTTACACAAGAATAATTTAAGCCAAAATACTTAAAAAAAGGCCAAAAAAAAATAACCAAAAATAATATAAAATTTAAAGAAAAAAGGAGAATTAACTTATTTTATTATTATTAGTATTATTTAGGAGGGAGGTGCGGCTTATAAATAATATTTTATAATCATTAGAGCAATTTGGAATTACTTTAGAAACAAGTTTGGCATAAAACTCTCAATGTCATTATCAAAAGAGGGTAATTTTAAAGCATTATCAAAAGAAGAACGGAATGCGCTGCATTAAAACGATGCTATTAATTCCACCGTGACGAATGTGCCATCTCCATTTCCAACATTAGCTTTACCAAAACGAGCGCTCCCGTCTCATAGTTGCTTCTGAGCATGTGCGTTTTTTTTCACGTCGTGAAAGCATACACACTATCGTTTTTCACGTCGTTAAAAAAAACGACATGAAAAACGACGTGAAAAAAGAGAGCATGTCCGGAATTTTTAATGGCCGTTTTTCACGTCGTTAAAAATGCTCTGGAGCCTACACACGATCATTTTTAATGGCCATTTTTTAAAATGGCATTTTTAACGGCATGAAAAACGATCGTGTGTACGGGGCATTACAGTCTTACCGGTGTTGAAGCTGGAACAAAGAAAATGCAAAGATGTTACTTATAGCAACCAGTCAGATTTCCCAAAGATAAAAGAGTAGTAATACACAGCAACCAATCAGCAAATATATTGTACTGTTTATAACACTCTACACTAAACAAAAGATGGGATTTGATTGCTTGCTACAGGTTACTGTCCTTTGCACATCATGCATGCTCTTGCAGGCCAGCATAATTATTTTTCCTAGTGCAGGGTCCAGTTTTCACAAATCAGTTCCTTATGGCAATGTAATACAGGCAAATGCATACACAGCATTTTCTTACTAGGAACGCTGAATGTACATCTCTTACTGAAACCTCTGTGATGGTGGCTTAAGCCTCGTACACACGGTACAATTGTTGGCCAACCGAGCGTCTGATTTTTGTCAAAAGGGCGTGTGCCAGGAACTTGTCTTGCATACTAATGCCGCGTACACACGATCGGACATTCCGACAACAAAACCGTGGATTTTTTTCCGACGGATGTTCGATCAAACTTGTCTTGCATACACACTGTCACACAAATGTTGTCGGAAATTGCGAACGTCAAGAACGCGGTGACATACACTATGTACACTAAGTACACTACACTACGATGAGCCAAGAAAAATGAAGTTCAGTAATTCCGAGCATGCGTCGAATTGATTCCGAGCATGCATAGAATTTGTGCGTTGAATTGTGTACACACGGTCGGAATTTCCGACAACAACTTTTGTTGTCGGAAAATATGAGAACCACCTCTCAAATTTTTGTTGTCTGAAATTCCGACAGCAAATGTCTGATGGAGCATACACATGGTCGGATTTTCGGACAACAAGCTCACATCCAATATTTGTTGTCGGAAATTCCGACCGTGTGTACGCGGCATAATGGCACACAATTGTTGTGCCACAAACACGAACGTAGTGACGTACTACAATGAATTTCAGCTCTTGAGCACCACCCTTTGGGCCCCTTCTGCTAATTTCGTGTTTGGTGAGCATTGATTCCGAGCATGCGTGTTTGTACTTTCGAATTTTGTGTGACGGATTTTTATACTGACCGTCAAAAATTTACTAGCCTGTCATCCAACATTTGTTGGCTGAAAGGTGGACAACAATTGTCAAAAGGAGCGTACTAACAGTAAGATTTTAGGACAACGGTCTGTCAGACAATCCCCTGCCAACAATCGTATAGTGTGTACGAGGCTTAAGGCTAAGGAGCAAAGTCAACACAATTCTCCATGCAGATGTGGTAAATCGCACAGGCACAACAAATGATCACTGTATTGTTTTTAATAGAATTATCTCCTATGATCGCCAGCTCCATATAGTGGCCTTAATGTGGTATTTTTCTGAAGCACCCCAATCAAAATAAATAAAGCTACTTTGGCCATTTGTTCGAGTTGACAATCGCGAGAGATAATCATATTATAAACATGTAAGCAGGCGCTGCTAGATTGCAGTGTATTGCTGTATGAGGATTGGCCAAAGCATGCACCTGACCTGCATGATTTGGCCAATCACAGTGTCCTCTGCTAAGAGAGCCATAATTGGCCAAAGGCAGGGTGCCTAAGGGGGACTAAGTCCACGCTCCACAATATATAAGGCTGCTTACATGGCGGCCGTGTGTAGTTACATAGTTACATAGTTAGTCAGGTTGAAAAAAGACACAAAGTCCATCCAGTTCAACCATAAAAAAATTAAATAAAAAATATCGTACAATCCCATATACCCAATTCTATACCCACAGTTGATCCAGAGGAAGGCAAAAAAAAAACAGCAGAGCCTGATCCAATTTGCTACAGCAGGGGAAAAAATTCCTTCCTGATCCCGCGAGAGGCAATCGGATTTACCCTGGATCAACTCTACCTATAAATGTTAGTACCCAGTTATATTATGTACATTTAAGAAATAATCCAGGCCTTTCTTAAAGCAATCTACTGAGCTGTCCAGAACCACCTCTGGAGGGAGTCTCACATCTTCACAGCTCTTACTGTGAAGAAACCTTTCCGGATTTTAAGATGAAATCTTTTTTCCTCTAGACGTAAAGAGTGCCCCCTTGTCTTTTGTGTTGACCGTAAAGTGAATAACTCAACACCGAGTTAACTATATGGACGCCTTATATATTTTTACATGTTAATAATATCCCCCCTTATTCTCCTCTTCTCAAGAGTGAATAAATTCCGTTCCTTTAATCTTTCCTCATAGCTGAGCTCCTCCATGCCTCTTATCAGTTTGGTTGCCCTTCTCTGCACTTTCTCCAGTTCCCCGATATCCTTTTTGAGAACTGGTGCCCAAAAACTGAACTGCATATTCCAGATGAGGTCGTACTAATGATTTGAACAGGGGCAAAATTATATCTCTCTCTCTGGAGTCCAAACTTCTCTTAATACAAGAAAGGACTTTGCTCGCTTTGGAAACCGCAGCTTGGCATTGCATGCTATTATTGAGCTTATGATCTACCAAAACCCCCAGATCCTTCTCCACTACGGATCCCCCCAGTTGTACTCCCCCTAGTATGTATGATGCATTCATATTCTTAGCCCCCAAGTGCATAACTTTACATTTATCAACATTAAACCTCATCTGCCACATAGTCGCCCAATTAGACAGAGCATTGAGGTCGGTTTGGAAATTGGCGACATCCTGCAAGGACGTTATTCCACTGCATAGCTTGGTGTCATCTGCAAAGACAGAAATTTTACTTTTGATCCCAGACCCAATATCATTTATAAATGTAGCGGGTACTTACTTTCCCGGGTGCATTTTTTGAATCTGGCTGTGACATCAGTGCTATGCTCCCTGCGGTCCATGAGGTGGCGCTGTCACTGTGACCGGAGGGACGAATATCACTGTGTGCCGGGGCCCTTTTTGTCCTCTCTCGGCAGCGGTATGGTGGGGTGGGGAACCCGCCGTGCTTGCTGGGGGAGGGTATAAAGGGGGCCGGCCATCTTGGTCACGGGGTCTTCGTCCCAAGCACCTTCAGCTTGGGGACGTGAGTTCGTGCTCGTCCCCTAGGAGGCCTCGGCCTAGGGGACAAACGGAGATCGCGTTCCACCTCAGGCACCTTCAGTCCTGGGGTGAGGTACTTACAAGAAGGTCCGGAGCTCAGTACCCAACACTGAGTTCCGCGAGGGAAGGGTCCTAAGGCACTTCGGGGATGGAGGCCTGAATCTGAGTAAGACGCAATGGACCGGGGAGAGCTCCTCACTCGAAGACCCGGTGCAGCAGACTGCCGGTGACGGGTGAGTCTCTTGTCAGAGACCGTCCAGAAGGATCCCCTTCACCTCGTGCGGAGACCATAGCCCACTCTCCAGGAGGAGAGTGGAGGACCGAATTTGTGTCTGGGCCTATTCACACTCACACCTCCTTTTCTGTCCTATCTATCAAGGAAGTCCCTGTATGGTGTGTTCTAATAAAGGAGTGTTGGACTTTAATGGTGTGAGGCTCACTTCCTGGCGGACGAAGTTCACGGTGACTCTTGGAGGGAGGATCCGGGTGCACAGCACAGACCCGAAGGTAAAGAAAAGACATTGCTGATACCACAGGTATTCCCACGTGGTGGAAGCTAGGCGTGGCCCACCCGCTCTCTCTCTCTCTCCCCATCAGATACCCCTAGACAAGAGAAAGTACGAGTCGCACGAAGCGAGAAGAGGGGAAGGCGCTACATAAAGATATTATAAAGTAAGGGTCCCAGCACTGAACCTTGGGGTACACCTAAACCTTAGACCATTCAGAGTAAGAATCATTAACCACTACTCTCTGAATTCTGTCTTTTAGCCAGTTTTCTATCCATTTACAAACTGATATTTCCTATCCTGTAGACTTTACCTTACACATGAGCCGTGTGTGGGGAACTGTATCGAACGCTTTTGCAAAATCCAAGTATACTACGTCCACCGCCACCCCTCTGTCCAAGGTTTTACTTACCTCTTCATAAAAAGAAATCAGGTTTGTCTGACAACTTCTGTCTTTCATGAATCCATGCTGTCTGTTGCTTAAATAGTTTTTTTCCAGCAAGAACTCATCTACGTGGTCTTTTATTAATCTCTCCAGTATCTTCCCAACTATAGAAGTTAAACTAACAGGTCTATAGTTCCTTGTTAAAGACTTTGTTCCCTTTTTAAATAGAGGCACCACATTGGCCCTGCGCCAATCCAGTGGTACTATTCCTCTCATTAATGAGTCCCTAAAAATTAGATACAATGGCTTTGAAATTACAGAGCTCAATTCTTTTAGGACCCGTGGGTGTATGCCATCTGGTCCAGGTGCTTTATCCACCTTTATTCTGTCTAATCATTTCTGGACCATATCACTTTTGAGCCATTGTGGATTTGGGGCTGTGTCACTACCACCCCTATTATGGACATGATCTCCCCCATGTTCCATTGTATACACAGAGCTGAAGAAAGTATTTAACTACTTGCTTACTGGGCACTTAAACCCCCTTCCTGCCCAGGCCAATTTTCAGCTTTCAGCGCTGTCACGATTTGAATGGCAATTGCGCGGTCGGGTGACGTGACTCCCAAAAAAAATTTACGTCCTTTTTTTCCCACAAAAAGAGCTTTCTTTTGGTGGTATTTGATCACCTCTGCGTTTTTTTTTTTTTGCGCTATAAACAAAAAAAGAGCGACGATTTTGAAAAAAAACACAATATTTTTAATTTTTTGCTATAATAAATATCCCATTTAAAAAAATATATATATTTTTTTTTCCTTAGTTTAGTCCGATACGTATTCTTCTACATATTTTTGGTAAAAAAAAAAATCGGAATAAGCGTTTATTGATTGGTTTGCGCAAAAGGTATAGCGTCTACAAAATAGGGCATAGTTTTATTGCATTTTTATTAATATTTTTTTTTTACTAGTAATGGCGGCAATCAGCGATTTTTATTGTGACTGCGACATTATGGCGGACACATCGGACACTTTTGACACCATTTTGGGACCACTGTCATTTTTACAGCGACCAGTGCTATAAAAATGCACTGGTTACTGTAAAAATGACACTGGCAGGGAAGGGGTTAACACTAGGGGGCGAGGAAGGGGTTAAATGTGTGCCCTGGGAGTGATTACTACTGTGTGGGGGAGGGGACTAACTGGGGGAGGTGACCGATCTGTGTCCCTATGTACAAGGGACACAGCATCGGTCTCCTCTCCCTGACAGGACGTGGATCTCTGTGTGTACACACAGAGATCCACGTCCCTGCTCTGTGTACAGGCTGATCGCGGGTACCTGGCGGACATCGCGGCCACCAGGCACACGCATCGGCATCTCAGTGATGCGCCGGGCGCGCGCACGTGCTGCTGGCGGCGTTCGCGCGCCCCCCAGTGGCCGAAATATCCGAGGACGTCTATTGACGTCCTCCCGGATTTATAGATCCACATTGAGTCCGTCATTTGTCAATGGCCCGGATCTGAAGAGGTTAATAAATTAGCCTTCTCTTTGTCCCCAGTCACCCACTCTAGATTATTTCGTAAAGGGCCTACATGCTCAGACCTGACCTTTTTACTATTAATATATTTGAATAATTTTTTGGGGTTTGTCCTACTATCTTTTGCAATCTGTCGTTCATTTTGAAATTTTGCATCCTTGATTTCCTTTTTACATATCCTGTTATATTCTTTGTAACATTTAAACGACACTAGTGTTCCTTCATTTTTATATTTTTTAAAAGCTCTTTTCTTACTGTTTATAGCTTTTTTAACTTTAACCGTGAGCCACATAGGTTTTATTTTTAGCCTTTTAAACTTATTGCCCATGGGAATATACTTTGCAGTGAGGTCCCAAAAGAATTCCCATTTCTGTTCTGTGTTTATCGATGCCAATATTCCCTCCTAGTCTAAGTCCTGGAGAGCAGCCCTCATCCTTGGAAAATTTGCTTTCTTGAAATTAAGTGTTTTTATCTTTCCTGTATGTATTTCTTGCTTACAGCTTACATCAAATGAAATCATGGTATGGTCACTGCTACCCAGGTGTTCCTTTATCTGAACATTAGTAATACGCTCTGCATGGTTTGAGATTACCAGGTCCAACAGAGCATCATTCCTAGTTGGGGCCTCAATAAACTGGACCATAAAATTGTCCTGCAATAGGTTTATAAATTTTTGCCCCTTAACTGTCCCAGCAGTGCCATTACTCCAGTCAATTTCTGGGTAGTTAAAATCCCCCATTATTATCACCGTCCCAGCCCTTGCAGGCCTTTCCATCTGTGCAAGGAGCCGAGTCTCCACCTCCTCATTAACATTGGGTGGTCTATAACAAACTCCAATAATTAACTTTGAACTACGCACATCTATATGCAGTTCCACCCATAATGCTTCAGCCTCATCACACTCTCCATCAACCAGGTCCTCTTTCACGCTTGCTTTGAGATCACTTCTCACATAGAGACAGACCCCGCCACCTTTCCTTTTTATCCTGCTTCTCCGAAAGAGTGCATAGCCAGGAAAATTAATAGCCCAGTCATGTGAGGATTGAAGCCAAGTTTCAGCAATACCGACTACGTCATAGCTCTCCTCATGCACCAGAGCTTCCAACTCACCTATTTTGCTTGGCAGACTTCTGGCATTGGTGAACAAACACTTTAATGTATTACATTTTTCTCCGGTGTTTTTCATATAATTTTTAGTAGTACAAATGGCACTATAGTTTCCAATGGCTGTTTGCAACATGGGAACTTTCTTGTCACCTGCCATAACCCTCCCCCCATCTATCCCCATTCCACTCTCCATTAATGTCTGACCCCTAACTGACCTGTGTGCCCGATG